>CM071609.1:9012425-9379925 GCA_036365135.1 Miichthys miiuy
TCATCATTACAGCAACAATGAGCGAGGGTTGAGAGGCCAGCGCATCTTTGTCTCTCTCTTTCATTTGTGTAAGATGGATAACAGATTATTACTGTGACTGGCGTTGGGGCCGCACTCCTTTTATTTTCTCCCGCTGACCCTTCGCTGCTGCGGGTTTTGTTGTGTTTTGTTCAGTGTACACAGTTTTGTCAATAGGTTATCCAAA
Organism: Miichthys miiuy; assembly: GCA_036365135.1. Lineage (NCBI taxonomy): Eukaryota > Metazoa > Chordata > Actinopteri > Sciaenidae > Miichthys > Miichthys miiuy. Next base: position 9,012,631 of record CM071609.1, read on the forward strand.
GACCTTGTTGGGGCTGCAGTCCAGGCACAATTGCAAGCCATTGATCAGACAGACGTACCGCATGCTGAGAACTTGATAAGCTAATCCCTCGCCCAAAGCCCCCCATCAGCATCTCACTGGGTGGGAGGAGGGTGTGTGTGTGTGTGTGTGTGTGTGTGTGTGCGCAGCATGTGAAAGTATGTCTTAGTTAGCTGCCTTTGCATGTCTGTGTTTGTGTGTATGTGAGAGTGTGGAGAAATTAAATAATGTTCGGTTTGTTGCACAGGGTTACACTGTTTCTGCAGTGACTGACCTCTTTATTCATTGATGATGATGAACGATATGTGGCAGATAACCGTGACAGCACTAAAGACATTTGGACAAAAGACTGAAGGGCATATATGATTGGCTTTCGGGCCTTGGGCTGAACTCATTAGGATTCATCTAAACCTTAAAACTGAGAATGAAAAGAAACTGTTCAGTGGTATAATTTTAGGGGGTTTATAAAGTCGGAAAGTGGCTTTCATGAGCCAAATATTTTCAGTTGAAGGTCAAGACAGTCTCTGTAATGACCCTTGTGTGGAAGCAGCAATTTGTGCTGAGGGTGCAAAGTTTAACAAAATATTCAGCGCTGCAGAATTTAGAGATACTGAGACTTTATTTGGGAATATCCATTTTGTAAACGCTCATACGTAACTTCTGAGGGGAATGTTGTGATTTATTATGACTGATGAATGTTACAGTCAACAAGATATTAAAGTGATGAGTCACTATTAGCTGAAAACATGGCCTTATACAACCCTACGAAGAAAAACTATGATGGGAAAAACCTAACTACATATAGTTGATATTTACTTTACTATTTTACTGCAAATAGTTGTTGACTTTTACTTTACTTTTCTACTTTTTATTCCAAACTAGTAGAAGAGAAAATTATTCTGAGGGAGTTTCTATTTCCACATTCAAAGCAGCCCTTTTCTGTATTCAGTGTGTGTAGGTGAAGTGCAGCATAGGCCAGAGGAGAATGAGGATGCACTGTATTAAGTGTTGGTCAGGGCCCAACAACAACATACACTGACAGTGATGGAGGGGAAAGTCTGTATCCAGAATCTCTATTCTCTAGAGTATATACTATAATATACACGAAGAACTCACCTCAACTCTGGAACTACAGGATGTATTTACTGTTATGTTGTCAGATACTGATCAAAGTGATTCAGAATGTGGAGGAAAAACTGGAAATGTTCAACCGAGCAGATACACAAGATACAAGCTATCACATAAAGCAACATTCTGTAACTTTTCTGCCACAATCATTTTGATGCTGCACTGACGTGTATTCAGGTGAATGGTGTCTCTGTCATTCCCACTCTGTGTCCTATAAGCCTGTTTCTGCACTATGTAACTTTGTGCTCTGGGTTAGGGTTAGTTATCTCCTGTATGTAAGTATGTAAGTCACACACCACCAAATATTTCACTGATTTGGGCAAAACTGAATCATTTTTTTATGGAGAAAATGTTTTCTGCTTTCCCTCTGATGTCTGCTTCAAATCAACTCTCTGTGATTTACAGAGTTTCCTGATAGACAGCAAAGTAAACTACTGCAAACCGTAGCTGGTGTTAGATGACATTAGCTTAGTTTGTTAGCTGGGCCAGTCGAACTGTGAGCTCAGAGCATCGAGGAGTGTTAGTGTTTGTACCATAGGCGTTTTGGATCACTGGGAAGAAGAGGAAGTTTTCAGGCCTAGGACATGAGGGAACGCTGACAGGGAGCTGAACTTGTGTCGTGTTAGCGCTTACGGAGCTGGGCAAGCGAGGAATGTAACTGGGACCAACATAACTGATAAAATGACAGAGGCCAACAGACCAAAGAGGACAATTGAAGAAGATAAGAAGAGAAACGGAGCAAGTGACCGAGCAAGAGGCCACTGGGCACTGAAGAGTAAATGTGTGATTGACTTTTACTTGTTGGTGAAAGCTTTGTGAAATAAAAGGCTGAAAGACAGACGGTGAGTTGGGCTTCTTGCTGTTGGACAAATTAATACAATCATAACAAATGCATGTGTACAACTGTCCATGTTTACGGTGATATTGTACTCTAAACTGGGGGCGTCAAATTGCAAAATACCAGATTCTACAAAATGTTACTTTAAAATAAGATTTTGTTGCATTTGTTTTTATAGATGCTGCACTTGTTCTTCTATGGACTACCTCTGCTGGGTGCATTTGTTTATGGGCTCCTCAAGCCCGGGTGCACATGGATGTCAGACTGGACCTTGTTCTTTGCTGGAGCTGTGATCCAGGTAACGCCACGAGGACAAACAAGTCAATAAGTGAAACTAGCTCAGAATACATAGTTTGGCATGTCTGACAGTTTGTTGCGTTGCATTAAGTCATTGCGCTAATTGCAGCCTCTGATTGATTAAAGTTTTCATCAGCAGTTTGCCTTCAGTATAAAGAGATCTAACACATTGTCACTGCAATTAAAGTCCTTGTAGTGAGCTCTCATCCTGCTAATTATTACCTGGACCACATTTATCCTTTCAAGCATATTTTCTGTAATAAACAAACTGGTGGCGTTTTCTCCCTATACTAATCTGACAGAAAGAATGGACCATGAACCATGAAGAATTACTTGATTAAAGCATTCTTTTACTGTTCATAAAAGGCTGCTGATTCTCAGCTTCCTGTTCTCTAAACAGCCAGCTTCTTAAGTCGGTACATCTCCTGTGCAATGGTTTATTTTCCCTTTTTAGTATCCCTTTCTGTATATTTTGAATGAGGTAACTCATTTCCTCCAAGCTATTCCTCTGGAGAGTTTGTGGAAACAAATAGGTTTCAAATGACCTGCCATCAGCGTGAAAATAGAACAAAAACAGGCAATAGTTTAAGTATCAGTGCTGATATAATATGCAATATTATGACAACACGGTCTAACTTCTCTCTTGCTTGTTTCCTTCCAGTGCCAGTGGGCCCACATCGGGGCATCCCTCCACCCTCGTACCACAGCTCCGTTTCGTATTCCAGATGATGCTTTCTGGACTGTGCTGCTAGCTAACTTGCTCTACGCAGCCACTCCCATCCTGGTGGCCTTGCGGGTTTACAGTAACCCCTATTTCTTCCTGAAGATTGCCCCCTTTCCTGGGCAGACAGGTTTGCCGAACAGTGAGGAGAAAGATACCAAGTACAAAGACAAATAGTAATTCTTAATGTTGTCTTGACCTTTGGAGTTAATTGCTTATCTGATGATTCATGAAGAGCTGTTCTATTTCAAAATGCCATAATACAAGATTTTGCTCAGCAAATTCGGAACAAGTGGTTATTCAAATGTTTGCTTCCAACGCTTTTAATTATTATGTCATGCATAAACAATGGAACAGCTGATTGGTCAGTGAAGTTGGTTTGTAAGACGATGTGTTAGCATGGCTCACTTGGTCCAGACTGAAATATCTAAACAGCTATTACAATGAAATTCAGACATTCATAGTACCCAGAGGATGAACCCTAATAACTTTAGTGATGCCCTGATTTTCCCACTAGCACCACTGTGAAGTTATATTTGGCTTTTAGTGAAATGTCATGACAGCTATTTGATGTAAGTTTAGTACAAATATCCATTGACTCTTTAATGTCTTGATCCCCTGACTTTTCATTTAGCGCCAACAGCAGGTCAAAGTCTTCACTTATTCTTCTTAATATCTCAACATTTAGTCCATGAATTGGCACCAAATTTGATTCAGATATTCATGGTCCAGAAATTATGTATTCTTATGATTTTGGTGTTCAAAATGGTATAAAATTATGATCTAGCCATTCTTGCCCCCCCTCAGAATAAATGGTAATAACTTTGGTGATCTTCTGACTTTTCCTTTCAAAATTTCATATTTGTCAAATACTATGGTTTACGTCCAAATACCCATAAATTGAAGAACATTCGCATCAGCCTTGTATATTAAACTAAGATGGTGAACAATAGTCAACAAGTAAAAAAATAGTAAACATTATACCAGCCTCAGCCTCACAGACAAACTCTTAGTTACCATGTTATTGAACCCTTCCATTATCTTGTAGCTCAAGGACTCACAGCAATGCATGTTTGTTGCACCATAAGAGAGACATTGTCAAGAATATATCTATAACATGATGCACACAAACCAACAAAAGGGCAAAAGAGGTCCTAAAGGGTGGCTCGATGACACACTGAGGCCACTTGTCGATATTTATAATCATTCAGATTTGGCTGGGTGGTTAATAACACTTTCTTCTTTGGTCTGACAAACTCAGAACACATATTTATTTTTAGTTTACACAGACTTTAAGGTCAATGCTCAATCTGAATATTATAATACAACCACTCTGCTCTGAGAGGCTTAAGTTTTCTTTCACTTTACACAGTGAAACAGTTTTTTTATAATAAACACTCAACCTGCCATTTTCATTTATGATTTATATTTTAGACTTATATTCAGAGACACTGTGCACACATGCTAAGTTTCCCCCTTACACTTGTTCCTTCCCCCTCTGTTCTGTTCTGTTCCTCGAGATGTCACACAAAAACAAACGCACGTGTCTGAGTTTGGGGTTTGCTTGGCAGTGTCTGGTTATACTGTATAACATACAGCCATGAATATAACAGGAAAAAAAAATCCCACAGCCATACAGTGTGTATGACTAAGCCGGAGGAAGGTTTAACAATGTGAAGAGCCTTGAGGGGGAGCTGATGAAAATACTGGAAAGCGTCCTCTGCATACTCAGGACAGCACATGGTACTTTTCCTTGCTGAAGTTTGTGAAGGGTGTGAATCCATGTGAGAACCTAGAATCGTCACGTTACTGGCAACTGCTTCAATGGAGCCAAGTGAATGACATAACGAGAAAAAACAGAGGCCTGTTTTTCAGTTTTTGTGTAACTGAGGCAGAGACAATACAATACAATACAATATGCTAAAAATAGAGACAGACAGTAAATAACTATACTTTAATGACATCGTCTACCCAATTGACTGATTGGCAGTGTTGGCTGCATCTTTCTTTGAATTCATTTACCAGTAATGACAGTAATAGCATATTGACTTTGAGAATCGTGGAGGGCTTTATCTTCTGTTCATTTATTTGTTGACTGACAAGGTTTCTTAGAAGCTTTAAAAAATAAAGGATATGATGCATACTTTACTGAAGGCCCTTCACTCACAATGGCGCACATGATGATTTCACTTGACTACTCGATTAGATGCACTCAGGAGTTTAGAGAATTTAACCTCTAGTCTTGTTTGGTGCATTCTTTCTTATAAGGTATATATTATTTATGTTGTAGATGTCTTGCAGTGTCTTATATAACTGCAATATTTGGAAATGTCCGCATGTTAGCCCACACACGTGTGAAATAGACATTGTGGGGGTTTGAGTAGGTAGGATGGGGACTTTATAAATCCACATTAAGCTTGCTATTTCTTACCCGACACCACCGGAGCCGCCACAGATCATTACCCGGAGCTGAATGGCAAGGATGTACCAACATGTGCTGCAGAAGGTAATGTATACTTCAACAGCAGCTCTTGTCACTCAATTCACTCTGGTGAACACACACTGCTGCTGTCCGCTTGTCAGCCTATCTTGGTTTTTTAAAAAAGGCAGCTATTCTTTCTTTAAGTAGGAAAACAAGACATGCCTCTGTCATTCTTCATTCTGTCTGATCTTGTGTGCCCAAAAAGTGAGCGTTTCATCCCGTCTCTGCTTACAATGCTTGATCTTCTTTGTTTTTTTTTTTCCTGCTGAGTGATGCTGCTGCGTGCACGCTGTGTGGGTGGCCCAGTAAGTAGTCTGCCGCTGCTCTCATCATTGTCTTTTATGAAGACATCAAATGAATTTTGTTTGCAAAAAGATACTGAAGAAACGACCACCAGACAGTGTGTATGAGGTTTCTCATGCATTCAATTAAAAAGACAGACAGATCAGATCAGATCATTGTCAGTATGATTTTATAAAATAAAAAGGGTCATTATGAGGTAGCTAACCTGGCTCCTAAACCTGCCAAACCTTTTCAATAATATAATGCTTTTGGTGAAGGTCAAACCATTTAAATGAGCTCTTTTTTCTTGTCATGAATGGTGTTACATGGTTAGATAAAGCCTTTTCAAAACAGCAGTGTAACCCTTCTCTCCATCCTTACCCCATCAGTAGCAGCAGTCCTCTCATAAGTAATTATCCTCGTACTTGGCTGAGCAATAGGCCAACAGACAGACAGAGAGAGGCTGACTCATTTAATTCACTCTCCCTCAGCAGCTTTTTCATGCTGAAATGTGACATCGCCCGTGCTTGCACATGCTAGCAGTGCATTCTGAGTGTTTGACAGAGGCTTTAAATCAAATGTGGCCACTCCAAACAGCTCTCTAATCCTATGATGGGAGTCACAGGGGAACTCTGCTGCAGATTTCTGCTCGGCTGTGCATTGGACGTCAAAGAGCTGAGTGAAGCTGTGGCTCGGAAAAATACAACTGAGCAATTCACACTGCAGTGATGGAGAGTACCACATTATAATGAAATGTCTTTTAAATTAATGCTTTAATGAATGCATGACATAGCTTCAGTTAAAGTATTAATGCATGACATATCATGAGGGCCCACATTAATAAATGGATAGTATCTATTCTAAGTATCTAGAAGAAGCAGGTAGTCTTATCTGACCATTGATTCTGATTGATCACTTGTAGTATTTGGTTTATTTTTATGTATTTGTGGTAGTTTTCTTATACGTGCACCATCGTATCACAAAACTAAATTAACTGAGCTGAAAGGACAAGGGTCCTGGTTTAATCTTGAGGGAGGCTTTGTCTTGTAGAAAACTAGTTTTATAATAATATAATAATATATAATATCTTAATAATATATGTTTATATCATGCTCAAATCGTGAATATTCCTACGTAAATAAGTTTATTTAAGGATGATAAATAAATGCACAAAAGAGAGGTGGTTGTAGTGGTGGACGAGGTATCAAAAGGGACCTGCCTACATCTAATTTATCCCCCAGGGCCTGCCCCTGTCCAGGTTAGTCCACCCATGGGTGGCAGGTATCAGGTGGGTAGGTGTATTCATTGATCTGCTAGTTGGCTACATTGTTTGAAATTTAATAGGTTCTGTTTACAGAACATGACATATAAATATGTTTTCATTAGTGTAAAATCACCTGAAGATATGAATTATTATGTTTTTACTAACTTATAATTGTTGTGGAGAAACTGCTAAAGTCAAAGGTCAATGGTAAGGTCAGGAGGGAAGAAAGAAAGAAATCAGAGGTGCCAGAGTCTGTCTCACATTCTGCCCAACTCATCCTGGTGGATAGACTTTAAACCCAAGATAACACCACAAATACTATACGCTGCAGGAGAATGTTTTTACCCTTGCAGGTGTTATTGTCAGCATATTCTAGTCTGAAGACAGATGTCTGTTTACACAGATCGGAACGTCAACGGCAAGCTATCTATTATGTCTAGGAAGGCAGCATTAGGTCTCTTTGACCCTGGCTACCACAGTGTTGAGAAAGACTGGCACGTGCTGTTCTCAACCAAAGCCAAACAACTAATACCGCTGAGGACCTCAAGGCCCACACGTGACCTTGTGTAACCTAAGGATAGAAAATTCCATAACAATAATGAGCCTTTTAAATCCATAGATGCTCTAGGTTCTTCTCCACCAAGTGGAACCGCCATGTTTCTAACTAAACATTGCCTCTAGATAGATAGCCTTTCGTGTTTTTTTGTGCGTTTCACGACCAACGTGGTTTCTCTTTCACGCTTGGAAGGAGAAGATAAGGCAACAGGGTTGCAGTGCAGCAACTACACACTGCTGGATGCTACTAAACACACTGCTCACTGGACCTTCAAGTGTTACACATGCTGGTTGAAATGTACTTGTTTTATGATGTAGTGGTGGGAAACACATCCACATACATCAGCAGGCATCGAACTTGTGTTTAACACTGAACTATTTGATTCATTGTTTGTGTAACCATCTTTGGCCAGCCATTCATCTCCAGGGAACTTTAAAATGCATCTACTGTGCTGACTTTTGTGCACCACTACAATGAAAACACTAAATAGTTTATGATTATTTTTTCTTGGCATCTGGCATTTTAAACTCTAAGCCCAGCCCATCAAATCACTGCTGATAGAAATCTCTGGCCAGTGGTTCATATTTTTATGCATTTGATTTGAGAAAGTGACCTCCCTCCCAGATAACAGGTCAACTTAGAAAAATCCTCAGTGCTGCAACAATATTGGAGGAAAGTTGCCTGGAGTATATTTTTTGACTTGTAATAGATATACAGGAGGATAATCTTTCTCTGCTCTGAGGTCCCTAAACTGGAGCAACTCTTCTGCAAAGACCTTGTCGAAATCCTGTAAATGCAGGGCAGAGAATATCTTTGCTCCTTTTAGAGCAACCGATGCGTCATTAAAGATGCCGTTAACTAAACACACCAAATCAGTGCTTTGTCATCCAGCTGTTTGCACCAGCCTGAAAGCAAGCTGTCAGTGTTAACTTTGTTGACCTTGAATTTCTTCCTCTGACAAAGCATCACTTCGTTGTTGACAGTATTTTTCCCCATTTTTCCTCTTGTGCTGCGTCTCATGCTGACAGGTCTGGGAACTGCGATGCTCCAGGGAGATCCTGGGCAGATGTTTTAAACTCTGATAAACTTCTCTCACAGTGACGCCGCACAGGACTGCAGTAACTCAAGCGGCAGTGCAGCAGTTGACAGGTCCACTTCTTTGTTCTACAAGACACTTTCAGTTAACTTGAATCTCGGCAGTGCTATAATGTTGCCATCAGTGCAGTTTTTTAAAGTTCAACACAAAGTGCATCTGCCACATGCTGAGAGTCTTGTCTCCTCTCATTGTCAGCCACTATGATCTCAAGAGCCTCTCTCTTATTTTACTCGTATTCTCATGGAGCACTCTTGTAGACTCTGCACCAGATGCCCATATGGTGCTTGAGAGAAACTTCTTTGTCGGATACATCAGTGATGCTGTTCTCAAACACCTTATTTCACTGGTGAGTGGGCTACAGAAGCTCATAAACAGATTCGCCTCCCTGCAGAAGCTTTCGACAGCATTTATATCCACAATATTCAATTGCTGCACAAGTAAAAATGTTGATTTCACATTTCTGAACTGACCACAGCAAAACCTGATCTTACATTTGGGATCATTTTCAGCACAAACTGGGTATACTGGTCAAATTCTTATTAAATGATAATAAAGACAACACATTTGTTCCGTCCTAATAAATGGACCCTATGATATGTCATTATTAATTCATGCTTAGTCATGTACCTATTATTCATTAGTCCAATGTGCAATGCATGCTGTAAGTACTTCACTAAAAGTACATATTGTATTGTTAGCAAGATGGGCTTGTACAATTATATATTATCTATATGTAGTGGAGAAAAGTACAACATTTCCTTCTTAAAGAATAATATAGTAAATTAGTACCTCAAATTTGTCTTTAAATATTGAGTAAATAGGCCAGTAATCAGCGCTAATATAGATTTCCACCACTGGTGTTGTTTAGTAATGTTCTTTTCATACTCCGGCTCCAATCTGAGGGTGTCGTTCCCAAATTGTCGTGCAGTTGTCTGAGTAATCCAGGTCATCTTTCTTTGATGAGGGTTCAATCTGGGGCAGATGGATTTTTTTGTAGATCCGTGAAGATGTTTCACCTCTCATCCAAGAACCTTCTTCAGCTCTTCAGCCCCAGATGTAACCCTCCACAAAAAAAAGTTTCGTAATGTTTATTACTATACCATTGTTATAACCTCTGACAATATTGAGAAGAATTGGAGCTGAAAGTCTCTTCTTTATGGAGTTACTCCTCCTCCTCAGCCATGAAGTTGATTGAATTGAATGAATTTGATTTGTCTCGATAACCTTGATGAGTCTTAATCTGCAGTCACAGTCTCAACATTAACAGCTCCCATTAATATATTTGGTCTTTAGTGACAACAAATGTTCTGCCTGGAAGTTAATACGTTTTCACTGCGTTAACTGCCAACAAACTGTGTGACACTCAAATCAATAAGTGACACACTAATGGGCTTCAATAATGCACACTGACACACATGAAATCATTGCTGTGACTGACTCCTTCTCCACACACAGTCTGCACAATCCCAGTGTGGTGTGCTGCGTCATCCGAGGACTGCGGGACCCACAAACACCGGTGGTTCCCCCTGCAGTGCGAGAGATCAGCGATGGGACTGGAAACACAGAGAGAGAGGGAGGGAGGGAGAGAGGCGAGTGGTGCTGCTGCAGAACAACATTCAGCCTGGGCTGAGGAGTTACACGGCACACAGCGGCACATCTGCTTCATCCAGGCATTAATCCTGTTGTGATAGCCATGGTAAGTTCACTTCTGTGCTCCATTAGTACGTGGCTCTGCTCTGCAGTTCTCTGTGCTGCATGAGGACTGCAGGGATGTTCATTGGACTAACCTTGAGAAAAGAAATGATTGCAGCAGGGCTGTTTATAGTGTGCAATGTGCATGTAAAGTGGTTGGTTTACTGACTCTGCTTCACTGGGGCCTGTTCAGATGTTATGTACTGCAGCAGTGCTGCTGCGTAGGAAGCGATTATTCACAGGTGACACTGACAATGCAGACCTCTAGCAGTGCACACAGACGCAGCATACATACTTGCTCCTGGATTCGGTTGTTGTGATCATATTACGTTATCCACAACCATCCAGCAAAAACACCATCCTACGTATATCTGAGAATGTGTGGTTGCAGAATCTGCCTTGCAATCCATCATAGATTTACGCAGCAACACTGGGGGTGTCACATGCTGGGTCAAAATACACACAAGACTGCAAGTGTAGCATTCTGAGGAGCCATTCATCCATAACCTAGAGAGGGAGCTTGTAAAGATAATGAGCACTTGACCAGAATAAGCAGCAATACCTTCCAGGAGGAAATATGTTTTTCAGCAAGGTGATCATTCATTGTTTACTGCCAGGGGAGATTGTTCACATACCCTGATGAGAGTTTAAAAATATGTTGCAGTCTCTTTTTGCTTTTATTTATGTATGTCTTATATGCACAGCAAGCACAACAGACACCAATTTTCCCAGTAATTGTGATGTTTTTGTCTGCATATATTCCTTTGTTTACTATTACTAGCCCCTGCTGAGCCAAGCCCGTTTCCCCTCACAACTTTCCAAATATTTCGTTTTTCCTTCAACTGGCACCTGGCAGTAAAGATTAAAAAAAAAAAAAAAAAGTCCTTAACAAGCTTTAAGCCTTGACTATTCTATGAGGACTATCTCCTCTTTTCATACCATAACTGTGAACTACACAGCTGCCACTTTAAAACTGCTGCGTGTAACAGGCTGCTGCTTGAAAGCGGGACTCTCACACCGAACACAGTCAGTGATCAATTATCTGCTACTTTCTGTATTTGTTCACGGAGCAACCAAACTACCAAAAATTCAAAACCCCAAAAAATAGTCCTCTGGTGGGATTTCACCATAAACAAAGGGGGGCAGATGTGGATTTTGCTCACATTACCTGGGATATATCATGTGTGGTTATGGTCTGTTGCTACTTTTTGATCTATCATTATGTATGTACAGTAATCCCATTGATTGATGAATATTGAAGACACAGTAGTCACCCTTGATTGCACCACCGTCTGATTTCTCCATTTTCAGTAAACCCATGATAACCACAGTTCTCATCTGTTGCCCTTCCTGCAGTTCTCGAAGCAACCACGGCCTCTGGCCTTTGTGGTTTTCATCCTGACTTATGCCCTCTCGGTGACCTCCCTGCCTGCTGACATAGAGAAGGGAAGGAGAAAGGTGGTGCACGTGCTCGGTAAGGACTTTTTTTTTTGTCTCAACAGCTCACAGCAAAGTCAGGAACTCTTCATTCTGCACTGTAAAGCCGTTACAGCATGTTCTAGAAAACATCTCAGCAGAGGTCACTTTAGATTTATATAGATGACACATTTGAAACTGGGAAAAATGTTAACCGAGGGCTGAGAGATCCAAAGACAAAATACAATGACTCAGCCTTCAATGTTACTCAATGCAATCTTAATTCACATTAAGAATCCACTGAAGGATTTTGAAGCAGTACTCAGGAATATGCACTGAAACTCACACAATATTCCTGAGGCCAATGTATCTCTAGAATATTAACACATTATCAAAGTTAATATCCCATCCTGCTCTACTATCAAGTGTTCCCTAGAGGATAGATAAATTCACATTTTACTCACTAAGAAAATTGATGCCATCAGAGATTAAACTAATCGACAGCATGAGGGATAGCTGTTCACATCGATAATATAGAGCATTAATAAAGATACAGTTCTTCCGCTACTAGAAGATATTCTGAGTGAAGACCTCTTCTTTGCAGTTTATTTTATGCAGTCTATATATGCTTCATTGGTAAATCTTCATAAACATTCTTACAGATATGTTCCAGATTAAACAAAGTAAACGTACCCATCAGATAACCATGATGCCATGTTGCAGTGGCGTAAAAACTATATTCTCAAAGTATGTAAGTTGGATAGCGTCTCAAAAATGTCTGCGTGGTGACAAAATAACTACACAACAAACATAGCCTTAACATATAAATGTCTTAGAAAGTCACTATAGAGAATGTGTTAGCAAACAGACACAAAATGATCATCCCATTAGAGTCAGGACCACGTGATGACTCACCTTTTGGCTCCGTCCACCGACACCTGACAGAAATATCTGGGCCTTTTAGTGTTACAGTTGTTAAGCAGAGTAACGGGAGACACAAGGGATTGTACCTAAACGGAGACACCACAAGGAAGATCTTGTGTAAACCAAATGATTTAATGACACAAAAGACTTGCAGGGTGGTGAGGAAGGCTTGGAGGCCATCCAAACAAGGAAATAAATTTAACCGGGAGCAGACAGGAAATCAAAAGTCCAAAATGGCAGACAAGGTTAAAGAAAATGGCACAAAAATACCTGGAAAATAGAGCATGAGGAACAGCTGAAATACTTAAAGGTGCAGTGTGTAAGATTTGGGGCCTTTATTTTCAGAATAAGGCAGACATGGAATATAATATTCATAACTATGTTTTCATGCATGTATAGCCACCTGAAAATAAGAATATTATTTATTTTTATTACTTTAAAATGAGCCTTTTATATCTACAGTGGGAGCGGGTCCTCCTTCATGGAGGCCGCCATGATGCGTTTCTACAGTAGCCCAGAACAGACAGTAAAGTAAATACTGGCTCTAGACAGTGCCTTTCAAGTGTTTTTTCTCCTGCAATGCAGCAATTGCACCATTAGATGCAACTAAATTCTACACACACTGGACCTTTAATGAATACATAATGAAGATGAACTGACACTGAGACAAGGGAACACAAAGACTAAATACATTAGTGAGGCCAGGATAACAAGACACAGGTAAAAGTGTTCAGGGAGAAGTATTTGTGAGAAGATGGGAGAATTACAAAATAAAGCAGGAAGCATTAAACATAAAACCTCAAACCATAACAATTAAAAGTTTGCCATTCTTTGCCATTTCTAGTTGGACTCTGAAATTAGTCTCTCGGCTGCTCAGAAGTTATTGTCTCTAATTAACAGCTCCCTGCTTCTTCTAAGCTGCCAGTTTAACCACGACAGTGTAATGCAATAGAAGTGCACATTATCCCAACTGCCTCCACGCAGACAGTCAGAACAACCAGTAGTCGTGCAGCGACAAGATGCGATGCCTCCCAATCTGCTGGCAGTAGTTGTTAACTTCCGTCCCACTGCCAGAGATATCTGTAAAACTGCTGTCTCCTTAATGAAACAGTAACATGGAGCTGTTTGTCTTAACATCTGTCTGTTGCAACATAGCCGTCAGTGCTGGGAAATAATGTGCTTAAAGTTTTGATTAAACACCACTTGATGCTTTCATGGCTGCTGGTGATAAACAACTTTGCAGAGTGCGGTATAAGCAGTGACAAGACTAATTGCTGGCTGGCGTAGATAATTGTAGGTGCCTTTATCTGGTCACCACATAGCAGAAAACCTCTTGCAGCCACTCATTAAATGTTTTTAAATGTTTACGCCACACTTGTTGTGTGTGTGTGTGTGTGTGTGTGTGTAGTCTTTGGCTGCCTAGACACATACACAAATAGTGTCTGAACGAATGTCTGCCAAAAATGCAAACTAGGTCTTGTGATTGCCCATTTGGAAGAAAAGGCCTGTGGTTACCATTAGTCTTGGGTCATTTTGGTGAATTGCGCTCAGCAGAGGTTGAGGTTAAAATTTGGAGTGGGTAATCTGATGACAGATCTGGGCAGAGGAGTGAGAAAGCTGCACACTGGACACTCTGACCAAAAAATAATAAATGAAAAGCTCTCTGCTATTGATATGCTGGATGTCGAGGCACTAATGTGACAGCTCAAGTAAACAGCACACTCCATATTAGCCGAGGTTGATTCAATTTCGTGGATGTCTCGCTGCAGTATCCCTCACAAAGAGTATCAGATTGAATTTTGCAGTTAGAATAAGAAGTATTGGAAGTGTCAGGAGTGATTGCAAACAACATTACATACCTCAACATTAAGGTCTTGATTGCACAGTGGAGAATTCCTCATGCATCTCCTTGTGTCCACCACTTTATTGTTACTTAACCTTAAGTTAACCAAGACATTTTGCCTTGTCACATCAGGAAATACACAGGTCGACTTACCGTAACAGTAACAACAGCTCAGTTCTCAGTAACAGTGACAGTAAACCATAGAGACAATAGCAGACCTCCCTTTAGTGGAACGAAACAATCATTAATACACCCCTGAGTTTCCTCCTACTTCTATTGTACAACCAGTTCATTCAAGATACAGATTCCTGGCCAAGAGAGTTTTGTAACAACCATAAAAGTTATAAACATCAATCAAACCCATAAAAGTGGCGAGAAAGCATGCAATAAAATGTTATTACAATTATGACTCCCCAAGTAGAGTATTTTGATAAGCCGGCCTTCCCTCTCCTCTTTCCTCCCACAGAGGATGACACCGGAGCGGTGATAGTGCAGACAGCTCCTGGAAAAGTGGTGACACATCGCGGTGGCTCCATCACTCTGCCCTGCAGATACCACCACGAGCCGGAGAACACCGATCCTGCTCGCATTCGGATCAAATGGACCAAAGTGACCGACGCGCTGCAGTTTGAGGACGTCTTCGTGGCGCTTGGAAGGTTGAATGCATTTTTTTTGTTGGGCCAACAGATGTTGATTTGATTGATTTTATTTCACTGACATACACTATAGATGTTTAGCACATGTTTACTAAGGTTCGGGAACAGTGTCATGCCTCAACCTCACCTCTAATCACTTGTTAAGCCTACTTATAGCTGGTCAACCCATCCTGTCCTGTTTCTTTCAGTTTTCCTCTGACTCATTATTCCTTCTACCCATCCCTATTCACATCCTTTCATCCTCCCTTCTTCCCTTTTATCCTCTTTTATTCAGTTCAGCTCTTTCATCTCTCCTTTTCCAGGTACTGTATGATGCCTGTAATAGGCTTGGGTGGCTCTTCATACCTTCAACATTTCTGTCCCAGACTGACCTCCATGTCACCCCCTAACTGTTATCCATTCATCCATCCTCAACATCCAATATTTCCTCATTAAACCTTTAAAATCACAGTGTTGGCGTGGTCTTTGCTAATGAACCCACTCAGATATCATAAAAAATACATTGCTCTTTTCAGTAGGTTATAAATGAACTATGTCAAAGCATTAATCAGTTATTTTGCTCTTTTTTTAGGGAAAAAAAAAATTAAAAATTTCTGTCAAATCTCTTCAGGCAGCAGCGTGTGTTTGGATCGTACAAAGGCCGTGTGTTTCTGGAGCAGGCAGGACCAGGTGACGCCTCAGTGATCATCCAAAATGTCACACTGGAGGACTACGGACGCTATGAGTGTGAAGTCACTAATGACATGGAGGACGATACAGGATTTGTCAACCTCGACCTAGAAGGTCAGGAATTAAAGATTCAACTGGTAGAGATTAAGATGAAGCTTTGACATTTCTAGTGCTCTTTTGTCTATTGTACAAAGCATTGGTGAGACAGATATACCAGTTCACATGAGATTAAAGTGAATTTTACAGCCTCACATTCAACAGTAGGTCTGTTTCTGTCACCTATAGGTGTGGTGTTTCCCTACTACCCCCGTGAGGGGCGCTATAAGCTCAACTACCACCAGGCGGAGGACGCTTGCAAACAGCAGGATGCCATT
Source organism: Miichthys miiuy (assembly GCA_036365135.1). Lineage (NCBI taxonomy): Eukaryota > Metazoa > Chordata > Actinopteri > Sciaenidae > Miichthys > Miichthys miiuy. The sequence goes on from CM071609.1 coordinate 9,028,887, forward strand.
CTGGCCTCCCACGCTCAACTGCACAAGGTAAGTTTATGCATTTCCTGTTCCTCAGATGTTTGTAATGTTCAAGGCAGATTAAGAAAGACTAGGGTAGAAGTCACAGATCACTACCAAGGATTCACAAGAGGTATGTAGATCACGTCTTCCATAGCACATTCATTTATAGGCCACTCTTTTAGGTGGAACAATACACTTACTGGCTACAGCCCTCAGTCATAAACTGTTTTACTGTTAAGAATATGTGTAAAATCAGAGTAGAAGTTTTACCGCAGGTCCATCCTCTTATTTTAAAAAAGTCATATGCACGAGTCGAGTAAAAGTAATGGAGTTATGTCAGAAGAGATAACAAAATTTGTTCCTCTTAATAAGACATTTAATCATCCAGGGCGACTCACTAACCTACATTATCTCTCTCCACAGGCCTGGCTGGAAGGGCTGGATTGGTGTAATGCAGGATGGCTGGAGGATGGCTCAGTTCAGTATCCTATCTCTCATCCCAGGGATCAATGCGGCCGCAAGGACACCCCTGCTGGTGTTCGTAACTATGGCTACAGGCACAAGGAAGACGAGCGCTATGACGGTTTCTGCTTCACTTCCAAGCTCAACGGTGAGAAACTCAGAGGGATGTTGAGAAGGTTGGCACTTTGTAGTCCAGTATCCAGTATCTGTGGCTCATCACAGGATGAGAACAAGACACTAGAGGAGTTGGATCATCGTGGTATTGTATATAAAAAGAGATATATCATGAGCGTTGGACCCTAGGGGAAATAGGCCCATGCCTCGGATCTGTGCTTGTGATCTTGCAGGCCTAAGGCCATTGGATTTAGATCAGGCTGTGTTAATACTGGACCAGAGTGTCTTCTGGGTGCCAAGCATTGCCTTTCATCTTCCAGTTGTTTGATTTACATTACATTCCCACAGAGAGTCGACTAATGTCTCCGTCACACACATGCGCCACCTCCAGGTTCACAAGTTCAAACATGAGAAGGTAATTTTGTTTTATCTGCATTTCAGCATCTGTTTATGAACACTGATTATTAAAAGAATAGTTTGTTATTTCAGGAAATACACATGCTTACACACTTTTATGCTTTCTTGATAATAGTTGAATAAGAATATTGATTCTACTGTCTGTTAAATATGAAGCTACATCCAGGAGCTGGTTATCTTAACAGCAGGTGTATATTGAGTGTGGCTATCCGGTTATACAGTTGTTATTTTCTTTTATGTTAACTGTTGTGAAAAATATACATTATTGATTGAATTCCACGTGATTTAATCTAATTCATTAATCTAAATTGTTATTATTACCTAAGCCAATTATGCATACAGTACTCATTACTCAAAGCAGATTATGCATATGAGACTCACAGTGGGGATGCCCCGTGTTTTTGACACCTACAGCAACACCTGTTATATTCATCATATGAGATGATATTTGGATTTGATTTGATTTGAATTTTTGATTAGATATTTATATGACATTTTAAGATACATCCTGCTCTATTTAGCTGTGTGATGAGATTATGGTGGTGGATATAGCAGCAGCAGAGTTTAAGTGTACAGGCTGGTGGGATTGACAGTAGATACTGGGATACATCAGTGTTCATTTTTACTCTTTTGTACAGATAAATAAATGAGATATAACATATTATTTAGTAAGCTTCAGAGATGTTGTTGCTCCCCTCCAGTCTTTATGCTAAAATAGGATAGCAAGCTTCACATTTGGTATTGATCATCTCATCAAACTCTTAAAAAGAAAGTGAATAAGCACATTTCCTTTAAACTGCTCCTTTAAAACATTGATCATATTAGTGAAATATAGCGAACCGTTGGGAATTTTATAGATTTCAGGTTGAAAAAACAGGACTTCAAGCCTGCAGGTGCCTCTTAGAAGTTTGAAAGAGGATTAAAAAGTTATCTCTAAAAACTTAATAGATTTTTTATTATCTAGATACAAGACAGTGCTCTTCATTTGAATCATAAACCATTTTTAGATAGTCTCACATGGGAGGGGCGAAGTGAGAAAAAGGTAGCATGACAGAAACCTTAAATGATTGCTCATGGCTTCCCCTGTGTGTTAATTATTGTGGACACTCTGTTGTGGGCAGGAGGTTTCAGCAGTGGTCGTGACCGATTCTGTTCTTCAGTCCAGCTGGAAGATATTTACTGAGAGTTCTCCGGGGAAATATGAGACAATATTCTGCCTCTCTAACAGCCAGCAGTCACATAAACAAGCATAAAATCAATAGCTGAGCCAAGTGCAAAGCTGAGGTTGCAGACATGATTTTCATGATAGCAGTTGTTGTTTGGAGAAACCACCAACCACCTCTTTACTCTTGGTTATGGGAGGTTCTTCCTTTGCCCCTTTCTTAGGAGAAGTTATCATGTGATTCACTTCAAACGATTCAGCCAATCAGCATACCAATTTCATTCAATACTGCTACGTGAAAAGTGTCCTCGGAGGTGAGATGAAAGCAAAAGTCGAAGCTTTTTAAAGAGTAATTTTGAGTTAGAGTGTTTTCCGCTGACAGAATATTGCCTTTCGATTTTGAGCGGCTGCCCAGACGGTTGTTGGAATGATTTGACATTCTGAACACAATCCGAGATGCCAGGAAAACTGAGAATATCTACCCTCAGGGCTCAGCTTGTCTCTGGGGCTTCGCTCTCTCATCCCCCTCCCTTTTTCTTTTTTTATTCTTTTTGCTCCTCTGAACAATGCATTTACTCTGTTTTCCTTCACCTTTTCACATGTTCTTACAACAAAAGGTTCTCTCATCTCCTCTCCCTCTATATTCCCTTAGGCAAAGTTTATTTCCTCAAACGCTTTAAGAAGGTGAACTATGCGGAGGCGACCAAGGCTTGCATTCGAGATGGCTCAGCGGTGGCCAAAGTGGGTCAGCTGTACGCAGCATGGAAGTTTCAGCTTCTGGACCGCTGTGAAGCCGGCTGGCTGGAGGATGGCAGCATCCGTTACCCCATAGTCAACCCCCGCTCTCGCTGTGGTGGATCCCAGCCAGGCGTCCGACACCTGGGCTTCCCTGATAAAAAATTCCGCCTGTATGGGGTCTACTGTTTCCGCAAGAACAAGGACGAAACAGCAGGTGGTACCGAAACGACAAAAAGCCTTTCAAATAGTTTGACAAGGAGGAATAGCAGTAACAGCATCCCTGTGAATGCCACAAGAGTGATTTAAAGTGGAAAGGCTGAGAGCAATTTTAGATTTGACTACAACAACTGTCGTCTAGCAGCCAAACTCCATTCATCGCTTTTAAAGTAAAACACTCAGAGACAAGATGTACTCATTTGCAGATTTGCCAGAGAGAAGAAGCGAGGCTGTGTAAAACTGAGGGTGACATCTTTATTATGGTGACTTTCCTTTCGTCTCCAGTCAGTCAATCATCTTAAGGAGTGGGTATGTTAGCACATCTGTCGCTGTATAAGTGTAAGATTAAAAAGCAGCTTGATCATCGCTCAGCCGCACATCAGATCAGAGAGTTCTGCCATGAATGTTTACTTGTGTTGTGTATGTGTGAATCATATTTTGGCCCCTGCTGTGGCTCCTGAGCTCTGAGCTCCAGTCTGAGCCATAATCTCAGCGCCAGGATGAACACAATCGTTATTAAGAGAGATGGGATGATGTGCCTGACTGTATGGAAAAAATCCAAGATGCCCTGTAAGTTTCGATTGTACTGAGTGTAATTGCCTGTATCCGGGTGTCATGCTTGGTTAGCAACCCTTTAGCACAATGTGAGACATTTTTTTCATTACATGGCGATCTCATCATCAGAGCTGAACAGTCCAAGTAGTAAATATTGCACTGCCTCTAAAATATTTGCACTTTAAATACATAGGGCTTTATTTTACAATAGCAACTTAGCTTATAAGCAAGCATGTATTGCTTGGCTGAGAGTAGTTTCTGAGGCTGAATAAGCAGACATACAAAGCTACAATAATTGCTATTTCTTCTCATATTGCACTTCTAAGCTACACGGGCCTCTAATGCACTATAAATGTTACATGCAGTGACCTTTACTACAGAGTATGTTTGCAACTACAGAATGGATGAATGTGCTGGAAAAAATAAAAGTCTTGAAATAGTTGATTTGAAAAACATGTGTGCAGTGTTTTTTATATATATATATATATATATATATATATATATATATATATATATATATATATATATATATATATATATATATATATCAATAGATCTACAGATGGATGACAAATTAAAAGAAAAAAAACCTGATTAAATGAGTGGAGAAATATAACTAATGTGCTTTTATTTAAAGCACAGTTCACACATTCACACATCACCATCTGGAGCAATTTAAAGTTCAGATTCTTGAGAAGATCAGGAGATCAACCCACTTTAATGCACAACCCACTCCTACCTACTGAGCCACAGGCACTCCATGTATCATCCTCCAGTGTTTATGCAGAGGATATACATTGAAACAAGACTAAGAGTCAGCAGGAATACTCAACTTGCTTTGCCTGGGGGCCACTTTTGCATAATCTTAGAAGGCTGGAGGTTAAGTTAATAAATAAATATCAATAATATTTACTGGATAAAATGAATATCTGGATCGTTGATGTGACAGAATAAGACGACTTCAAAGTCGTAATCTTCTCTTTTGTTGAGGTGCTAACATTTGCAAATTAGCACCTAACACAAAGAACAGCTGAGGCTGAATACATTACTTTCACCACATTCAGAAATTCATCATCTGGGGACCATGAATGTCCCCAAAATCTCATGGCAATCCATCCAATAGTTAAGGTTAGGGCCTACAGACAGACATTGCCATCCATGAAGCCAAACTGCTAGTGTCACACAAAATAACATTTCATCAACTGAGACTCAAAGCTTTGTGACACTTATATTAACAGTTGTCTTTCAATTGTGTGAGTAGAAATCAGAGTGGGTAAGTGATGTATGTTGCAGTTCTGGAGTTTGTGTGCGTTGCTCAGTGTTCGAGTGTTTGCCAGTAAGATAAACTGCTGAGCAGTGAACCTAACTCTGAGTGGGAGCATATTGGTGTTGCGCCAACACAACAGAACAAACCGTGTCATCGTCATAGCAACTGGCGACTGTGTAATTAAAGTCAAGTTCACTGCGCGTCCAACATCACAAAATGCTGCGAATGACAAATTCGAGGTCTAAAAAAAACCTTCAAGCTGCATATTGACAGCTTTGTGATTTTCCAAAGGGAAAAAGAGGCTCTAAAATGACCCCACTGATCAAAGTTGATGATTTTAATGATTCGCTGAGTACTCTCACAGCCCCATTAGTCTGTGCTACTGTGTGAATTTAGAGTCACATCCACTAAATTAATAAGCACAAGTCCTGCTTGATGCACTATGACATTTATAATTCATGGAGGATTATGTATTCCACATTTCAGTACTGAAGCAATTTAGATGATTTTTATGTGCTCAGGATTGTGATGGTAACCCATTTGAAATCCACTTTGCATGGTATTTAGTGGCTAACTCCATCTTACGTAAGAGCGAGGTCATCATAAATAGCAGCCACTACTTCAGAATTTGACTGCCAGCGGCTTGGCAAGCAAAAGTGACAGATCTGTATGGAGTATTCTTTTGTAATAGTAGACAAAAAAAAAAAAAACACACACACACACACTAGATATTGCACAGATGGTGAGCTAAGTCAGCAGAAAATCTTTGTGAGGCGAAACATTAGAGAGTCACTGGCCTTGATTACAGCTTCTTCACATTCACTTTTTTCAACGACAAGAGAAACATTCAATGTAAGGACAGGCAGGTAGAAAGACAGAGGCACTGCTGACAAGTGACTGAGCCCTTTAAACTAGATTGCTCAGAAGATGACAGGGCTGCCTTCATTTCATCAGGCCTCCTCATCGTCTTTTCTTTCAAGCATGAAATGAAATTAGATGACCCCTATAACAAAGGGTACCGTCACACAGTAAACACAAAGAGATGGGATTGAGCTGGCTTTCACGGGGCGCTTATTTATCAGTTTATCAGCAGGTCAGGACCACAGAAGAGTCCGGAGAGAGGAGGATGGTTAAGTCCCAAAAAAGTGACACGAGAAGTAGAATGATAGGATAAAAAAACAGTAGTCAAATATATTAAAACACATGATTAGGCAGACTGTCATCTCCCTGATTCGCTCAGCTGTTTTCACAAATTACACCTTTGCCATCCTCAAGGACGTTATTACAGCAGATAATTTGACTCATAACAGGAAAACTCCACTCCAGGTGTTATACCGTACCATAAATCATGAACTGATAGTGAGCACAAGGACATAGATTGAAACTGAGATCATGGACACTTAATCAATGTCTTTTTGTGTCATCGCTGTCAGCGGCAGTGTCACACGGCTGTCAATCTTCACATCAATAAAATGAGCAGCATCGTCAGGGACAACTCTGACTCCGGTCACAGACTTTGTTCTCCTCTCCTCTGGGAGGCGCTACAGGAGTCCATGATCAGCATGTGCAGGAGCAGCTTCTTCCCCCTCAAATGTTGCCTTGCTGAACTCTGAACCTCGGTCACTGCCCCACTACTGATGCTTTCACTTACCCACACATATTTATACTACTGTTTGTATATGATCCATAGTGTATCAGGGATGTCACTGTTACCAAAAATCAAGTTTGAACTATTTTGAATGAACTCAAACGCCACCTCTCGCCCAAATAATCTCAAAACACAACTGCATGATGCCAAACAGTACAACACACATTCACTCTTACTATCCACATATCCTTGCAAATAAATCTTGTCTCTTTCCGAGCTTCTGGCAAGGGTTGTACACTTAACGTTGCTCCACTTGTCTTGGTGCCTCCACGCTAAGCTTGCAGGTGAGTCTGCAGATTTGTTGTCATTGTAGAGTAAGACAGCTGTACAAAGTCAACAAACAGCTCTGTTAGTTACTTTGCTATCGACGGTGTAGAACCCAAAATACTTAAACACACCCTCAGATTCTTTGTTGTCATGATCAGGATGGCTTTGCTTGCTAGTTTCCTCCATTTTTATTGCAAACAACATAACATTAGTAGCTTAATTTACTGATAGGTCAATAGGGCATGCAGTAGGTCGAGCTGATAGTGGAGCACCCTCTACAGGATCACATGGCAAACTACTTTAAACTGTCTGTTGTGCTGTAAAAAGAGAATTCATGCGGGTTGTTCCTGTTTGAATATTAACCATGTCTGGACGAATGTTCAATTTTCAAATACCATGTCCTCACTTTTTTCTCCCCCTCCATGTTGGCATCATCTTGTGGTTTGTTTCACAGCCACTCTGTGACATGCTCTTTCTGTGCATTTCATAGTTAATCAAATTATACGGCAAGATAATCCACACAATCTCATGTATTCCACCAAAATTAAATATATAGACTTACGACAATTAAACAAACACAGTTTGTAAGAAATCATCTGAGATTTAGCTCCTTGTGTGCGTGTGTGTGTGTGTGTGCATCTAAATGCTTCCCGCTTGGAAAGCAATTACTTCAGAATGCAACCTCATTTGCAGTGATTCACCGTTTTCTGTGACTTGAAAATGTAGACTGGTGCAGAGCAATAGTCTTGCTCCAGAAAATGTTAGAAGCTAGATCCCGTCTCCTTGTGATATTTCTTCTGAATTTTCAGATGTTGTCTTGTTTTTCCCAACATACGTTAAGCAACAGGCACATTTACATGTAAATAATGCCACTAGTGCCAAAAGTAATATATAAAATAATACAAATATGGATTGCAAATATTGTATTGATCCATAACCTATATATGTTTTAATAAAGAATGTCCTCATTACTATCTGGAGACTGCTTCCTCCATTCTTCTCTGCTAATGTCTAAGCACATGATTCATTTGTTGACTGTGTACTTTGCATCCAAAGATAGGGCCAGTGCAACGCTTTGAAATTATCCCCAAAGGAATTAAGTATTACTTTGCATCAGACCTCAGCATTGTTATGATTGAACACACAAACAGACGCCATATCCCTACAACATTAGCCCATGGGAAATAGCTTCTGAAATTACCCCCATCTCCCTAAACGATCTCCCTTAATGCCTCATGCATTCTGTGTGTAATTCAGCTGGACCATGCTGCTGCTGATACATATTATGCATCGAAAGCAGTTGGTTTGTGGAGATAGATAATTGGCTAAATTGTGAGAGGTTTCCCCAAGAGAGCGGGGCATATTAAACAGGCAGCAGTGTTGAGTTAATTGAATGTGTTAACCATCTAACAGAGTGCACTGTGGCTAATGAATGGGAGAGTGTACCCTGTCATCTATAGATGCCTCTAAAAGAAAAGTGTGCTTTAGTTTCGACACAGTCCAGCCTCCAGCTTCCCATTAGCTCTTCTTTTTGGTAGCGGGCTGTCACACACACATCAGGAGAGGGAGTCGCACTGGTTTACAACAACCTCAGATTTGGTCGGAAGAGAATAGTGGGAGGTTAATGAAACAGTTTGAACCATTTGTGTGAAAATGAGGTTGTGAATGTGTGTGTGTGTGTGTGTGTGTGTGTGTGTGTGTGTGTGTGTGTGTGTGTGTGTGTGTCTGTTAGGGAGAGATGAAGGAAAGCTGGCAGCCTCAGCAGAAACACAAAGTCACAGGAAAGCCAGGGAAGGCAGCAGAGAGAATAAGATGTGTGGAAGAGAGATAGGTGGAGAAAGGGGGTTTGAGGGAATAAAGTGAAGGCAGAAAGATAAGAGGAAAGTGGGGGAGGAGGGTGGGTGGTAGAAAAACATCTGGAATGTAGACTGCTAGGGAATGTGGGAAGACTCAAGGGTATCTTGCCCTGCACCGGCATGCAGAAATTGGATGGTCAGTGAGCTATTGTGGTCCTGCAGGGGGGAGAAGAGGAACTGAGTGGCTCCAGAAGTACACAAACTGCTGAACCTTATCTCACCTCGGTCACAAAACCCAGTCCCATAACACATACAATTCACTTCGTGGCCTGTGTGCACTTTCATCTTTTAAGGAACTTTGAGTGACTTCCCCGAGGAAGCCGGCGTAAAGAGGCAAACTTCTGACCTTAAAAACTGTCGAGATATTTCTGTGTTGTTGTGTTGATATGGTAACACTGCCTGTTTAGCGGCTATCTCACATACTCTTCTGATTTAATATTTCATAAGCTCATTAGACTGACCACAGTGCACTGCAGTTTGCTTTAGAGATAACCTCAATGTCCAGAGAACAGTTGGTCGTCTAGTCTAAAAATGTTGAGGGCAAAATAAAATAGGCTTACTCGTCTTTCTCCTTCTGAAGTGTGAAGAGGTAGAGTGTCGATACCACAGTGGAAATTTACTACCAGTAAAGTCCTGCATTTAAATTTGTACAGACATTTTATCGTCTCTGTTGTTATGCTATGTTATACTATATTACAGCATTGGATTACTGTTACAGATGTAGTAACGTGTAAATATCATTTTACTGTTTTAGGTGGTCGAGTCGAAGCTAACTGTGACGACTTCAAATACTGAAAACTGTGTGTGCAGTTTCATTTCGGTACATTAGTGATAGAAAGATGCAGGTTTAATGGTCTCCCTGATGAGAAAACGCTGTTTTAGTTTCGTGATTTTTTCGAATTATCACAGTTGGATGATTAACAAATAACTAGAACAGTGTTTGATGTAGACAAAGACAAAGCTCTTTGTTTGCATGATTATATTATATGCAGTGGTGTAAACTAACAAAAATTTACTAAAGTATTGGATTTAAACACAAATTTGAGTTGTGCGTTTTCATTTTGTGTCACTTAATACTGCTTCGCTATATTTCAGAGGAAAATACTGTACTTTTTACTCCACTACATTTATATGAAAGATAAAACTACAGGTGCTGGCAGGTTGTTAAGATTAAATCAGTGGTTCCCAACCTTTTTTAGTAACGCCTTACAAAAATTTTGATTTCATTTGGTTTCATTTAAATAACTTTTAGAGGAACAAGGAACAAATGTTTCACAAAAGGCAAAGATTAAAAATTATGAATGAATATAAAAGTAGCAGACTTTTGTTTTTTCTTCTTCCCATTAATCATCCCACGACCCCTCAGATTCCTCTTGGAGGAGCCCATACATAGTTTATGTATAGCAGGTAACTGTATATAAAGTAGCTGATAATTGCTCCACCATAGCTCCAACAGTAAAATGGTAAATGGCTACATTTATATAGCACTTTAATCCGAAAAGGTTTTTGCCGCTTATTCACCTGTTCACACACACACACACACACACACACACACACACACACACACACACACACACACACACACACACAGACAGCTCATTGGACTACCTGCTCTCTACAGCCAATGCTACTTACAGATTGTTAATATGTCGACTACTCGGGCCATTTTACTGCAGAATAAGTACTTTTACTTTTAATTTGTTAAGTACATTACATTTGCTTAAGCAGGATTTTGAATGCAAGACATTTACTTGTGCAGTATTTCTACATCAATGCATTTACTCAAGTAAAGGAACTGAATACTTCCACTGCTGGTTATAATTTTGTTCTTAATATTTCACCACTGCACCAGTATTTCTTGTCTCCATGTGGGCTGGGTACTTTTATGTGCATGACAAAATAGATAATATATAACATAGAAATATGTTTTCTGCAAATTAACTAATAGCTACTGCTAATAAGTGCTAATGGCTGTCAGATGAATGCAGTGGAGTGAAAAGTACAATAATTAAGGCAACATTATGTATCTTTTCTATCATAAGATGACAGCTTTTAAATCATTTTAACGCTGCACTAACATGTCATCAGATGACTCTGTCATTCCTGCTCCAAGTAGGATCACCCACGAGAAGTAGGTAAAGCTTTCCACAATCACCATCAGCTATTTCGCTGAATTTGGTGAAGCACTTTTTGGGAGAGCACCAGGGGGGTGTTAGTGGAAGAGGAGAGTTTCAGGCGGGCAAATGTTGATGTAGAGTGGCTCTGATGTCCTGTCAATACTGGTGCTGGGCAATCGGACAACATAACCGGACTAAGCAGTCTCTGGATATAATGGTAATGAAAGACAGACTTCTTGCTGTTTTTTTTTAGCCTTTTATATCACAAACCTCTTGCCAACGACTAAAAGTCAGTCCCAGATTTAATCTTGTCTGGCCATTTATTGCTTCGTCACTCTCATATTTTCTCTTCTTAGCTTCCTCCATCAATCTTCTTCTTTTCAACTCTACCATTATGTCCTAGCACTTACTCGACTCACTAGTTTTTCATCATAAGTAATATAATCATAACAAATACCCGTCTACAGCTTTACCAAAGTGGTATTGCGCTCTTAAAAAGTGGGCGCTAAAGCACAAAAATCCAGATTTCTGTGCAATGTTGATTTAATATATAAGTTTTATAAAACGTAAAGCACTTCAGAACTGTACAGTACTTGATTAGATGTACTTTAAATGTACCACAGTTGAGGGATGTGCTAGAAGCTGCTTAATAAAGTCAGATTTCCAGATTGTCAGATGGGGTCATGCAACAAAACACTGCACAATGTACACACAGCTGGCAGAGCAGAATGTGAGGGTGACGATGTATGAAAGACCTGGCTCAGGCTGATGTTTTTGCTGGCTTTGCTTCTCAGGTCTGACTCATGCACACAAACACACACACACACACTTACACACACACAAATGACTGTAAAAGAAGCTGTTAGTGAGCCGAGGCGCCGCCATCTGCAGCCATCATTAGGTCGGACGTGAATGCAGATTCATGGGTAGAGCTATTGAACAACCTGGCTGCAATAAAGATGATGGAGATAAACGGCCTTAAGATGCATATTAATCTTTTTTTGATTTGGATAAGCGGCTTGGTGTGTGTGTGTGGAGACAGAGAGGAGAAAAAAAACCAAAACTGGTGTGCTTTAGCCTGCAGCCTTTTATGTTTATATGTGAGATAAAGACAGACAGTAATTCTGGAAGGAAAAGAGGCAGAGCGGCTTCCAGTTTGAGTAAGAGACTGTCAGGACTAAGATGATGCTAAACCCCTTGTTGCTATTCATAATCTTCTTGAACTTTGGCAGCGTCATTAGGAGATAATGCAGGATAATACCAGAGATCCCCATCGATTCGCCATGCCTGCCAGATGAGCCTGATATCGACCCAAGAACAAGGTTATGATGAGCAGTCTTTTCATGCCTCTAATTTATCTGCTCATCTCAAAACAAAGTTACAGGAATCAGGACAAATCTGGAGCATAAATAGTACGTTTTAAGCCTTTTCATTGGTTATAATAAGCAAGTTTTGCAAGCAAGATATTTGGGTATGCTTATATAAGCCTCATGGACACACCACTTAGAGTGCATGCTGGTCCTTGGGGGACATAATGTCACTGATTGTTTGGAGTGCCGCTCCATGCTGCAAAGTAAGGTGTAGGAGAGCTGAAGGTCATGTTCATCTGTGAATTTAAGAGAAACCCGTTAAGCAGCCTTAATGAGCGCTGTCCTTGGGACTCACCGAGCGAAAACATCACTCAGCCAGCCAGAACAGAGGACGAGTATGTAAAAGAGATGCTATATTCAGTGTGATTGATTGTCGTCAGAAAACAGAAACCCGGCAGTGTGGCTTCTTCCAGTGTTTCGGAATAATAATGAGTCACATATCAAAGGAGATGAGAGGAACAAGAGAGCAAGGCAGGGAGAGGGAGAGAGAGAGAGAGAGAGAGAGACTAGTTTGGGTTTTTACAGGAGACACCGCTGTGAGGCAATGAAACCATCCATTGATAAGAGAGGACTCTCATGTTCAGCTCATCAGAGGAAGTTCAGGTGAACTGAAGGTCTCCGAGGTTAGACAGTACAACAGTAGGCGTATTCACAAAATGTTTTCTGCCAGAACAGTCTCTCTCATTCTTTCTATTTCGCCTAGCACCCTCATCCCTCCCTTCTCTTACCTATTATTCCTCTCCCTTCCTGTGTCCTCCGTCCTCTCCTTCCCTCCCTCCTACTCTTTTTCACGTGCTGCTGAGATTTTTGCCCTCGGTGACCTCCTCTATTGCTAGAACTATATGCAGCAGATTTTGGGAAAAAAAAAATTGAAGTTGTTTTATTGATATCTTGGCAATGAAAAAAAAAATTTTTTTACCTAAGAGATTTGGAAATACATCTCAGCAAGGTCAGAGAAGCACAAAAGAAACAGAAGCTTAGAGCAAAAACTGAATCGCTCACGTACAGAGGGGCGTGATGATAGCAAGAGAGGACGGCAGAGAGAAAACAAGAAGTTTTCGCATGAAGAGTAACAATCACTTGGAGAACTTAATCATTTCGAGTGGTGAGCCTTCTGGTTGCCTCAGGTTTTAAATTTTCAATCCGTATGTTGAATAGGGTTTAAAACTTTGAAGGGTTTTTTACTTTTGCTATTTTAAAATTGATAGCAGCATATGTTTTTTTAAGATTCAGCCCTCTGTCAGAAGAGCTGTAGCTGTGCACAGTATCTGTCTGTCTATTGATTCATTAAACTGCCGCAAAACCTCAACCCACGTCTGACTAATTAGCTCTGAGAGCTAAGTGTTATCAAATCAATCACTTATTAAAGTTCAACATTTTGGGAAATACTCTTCTTTGTTTTCTTGCCAAGAGTTTGATTAGAAAATCTAATCTCTGTGCAATCAATGTGAAGATGGAACAAGGAGATGGTTAGTTTAGCTCAGCACTGCAATATATCTTGTTTAATCTGTACGAAAAATGCAAAAATGACAATGTACTGTTTGACGGAGGGTCACATGCTCACAGCTATTTCTTGGAGCTCCACTTGTTGCAAACAAACATCATAAAAAAGTGATATTTATTTATATTTAGAGGTGGTTTGTTACCTTTGAACAGAACCAGGCCACCTATTTCCCCATTTCTTTATGCTAGGATAAGCTAACCATCTCCAACTACTGCTATCTTGGCTGTCCTGCCTCTGCCGCCTCCCAGCTAATCTCAAAATTGGCGCTGAGGTGGGCTGAATGATGCTTTGTTGCTCAAACAAGCTGTCTGTAATGGCACCCACCTACCAATCAAGCTGCCACAGTGTTAATTATGCATAACTTTAAGCTTTAATATAATTTGAAGTGGTGAGTTACATAAAATGTCACCTCAAATACAGTTGTCATGAATGGGGAAAGGAAAAAACAAAACTATTTTTTGTACCAGGCTGTAAACATGTTTATTTCTGCTGTGAAGTTGTGACATTTTAATGGAGCACTTGGACACTTGAGGGAATGCAGTTTTTAAGTCTGAGGTGTACATTTTGATTATAGAACTAACACTGAAAGTACCAAAATCTCTAATTTTAAACAAAATGCAGAGAGAAAGTAAAATTAAAACCCTCAAAGACACATGGAGAAACTCCACTGTGCTGTCCTACAGTATACACATCCACACCTGGAAAGCACTGGTTTGATGACATCAGTGCAGTGCTAAACTGGGATGAATGCGATGAGGACAATGGCGGCAAGTAAATCTGTAGCAAAAACAAAGATCTGGAACGCGTCCTTCCACCAGCAGTGTGAAGTGCCTTTAGCCTGCAAGCACTGGACAATGGCGGTGTCCACGACTGGATCCTCGATTACAATGACGGCCTCCAGTAGCTGCTTGCTGCCATATTTCTTCTTCTCTTCTTCTTTTGACATCCGGACAGAAGCCTTCAGAGACAGTGAGTCCCTCCATGGTCTGGTTAACCACTCTTTTCATGTGGGCGGCCCACTTCCCCTGGCTGCGGCTCTTCAGAGTTTTGCACTTGTACAACACTCTTACAGTCAGCATGGTGACAAACATCCGGAGCTGCTTCTCACTCTCTGTCTCGGTTGTTGACTCACGACCAGGGACAGATGGATCTTCAGACTCCGTGTTCACCTTTGGTGTCACCATCGTATCGACAGGGTCGTTCTCTGCAATACTGCAATCCTGCTGACTTTTCAGTCATGTTTGCAGAGTCGTTCTCCTTCTCGAGGATACTAGATTATGCGAAGTTGTCCATCATATTTGCAGTCGTTTTCTTTCTCGATTCTGCACTGTTCTCTGTAACCGTTGTTAAGTTTCAGTCATGTTGGTCTGACTAGTTAACCCCACCCACGGTAGGTGGTCAATAGACTGGAGAATAAAGTCGGGACTCTTGAGTCTCCACTTGTTGCAAACAATCATCATAAATATGATATATATTTATATTTAGAGGTGGTTTGTTAACTTTGGACAGAACCAGGCTACCTATTTCCTCATTTTTAGTCTGTTAGGCTAAGCTAACCATCTCCAACTACTTATTTACTGTTCAGATCACAGACGTACTATCTGTGGCGTCACCCACAGGTTTCTGAAGAGCCACTGTGAAGTTTAGTGTGTGGTGGCTCTGGCCGCCTCCATCGTGGCAGTCCTGCTTCTGTTGTCTCCTAAAAATAGGCAAAGACGTGTTTCTTTTTGGTGGAGCTGAGGCGGGCTGAATGATGCCTGATTGCTCTAACAAGCCATCTGTACCAGCACCCACCTCAATCAAGCTGCCATGTTGTTAATTATACAAAACTTTAAGCCTTAATATAATTTGAAGGGGTGAGTTACGTAAAATATCACCCCAAGTACAGTTCTCATGAACAGGGAAAGTAGCTACAGAGACCAGATTTTTTGTGGGGGCTTATGGAGATTGACTCGTTCTGTAGCCTCAAGTGGCTGTTTGAGGAACTGCAGTTTTCGGCACTTTAAGTTGTTTGTATTGTGTATTAGTAAACGTTACGCAAGTTCTCAATTATAATTTGAAATATTCTAATTTGGTCCTCTGTATAAACAGTATAAAAAGTGGCCATGAGCAATGCATGCTACTTCCCCCACCACTCATTTTTCTACAAACAAAAGATGCACAATATGCCATCAGTATAATTTAAAGGAGAGTTTAATCACATAAAAAATGATACACATACAGGCTTTAATGAAACTAAATGAACTTTACACAAATAACCACTCCAACAAAGCCAGATAACGGATCCAAACAAGGGTTTCTTTTAATGATCATTTGTCTTGTAAAGAATATAATACAATGACAGGACTCGAATTCATAAAAACATACATCAATAAATATGGATAAATACTTGTGGACCAGATTCATACAGACGTAGACTGGGCTCAGTCGCAGTTATAATGTATCTGTGTTCACAGTCGACATGAACGCATAGCTAGCTGCAAACTGAAGTGTTGTGCAGGCAGCAGAGAAGCCAGAGAAGTGATATTTTGTGTGTGTGTACAGTAAAATATCACCTCGCTTCTGGCTTTCCTGCAGAGCATGTGTTGACTGGAGCGTCAGCAGTTTAAAACAGCAGTGTGTGTGTGAGTAGAAGTGAGAAACGAGAAGCAAGATGGGTTTTGGATTTCCACGGAGGCTGTATGAATACGGTCCAGAGAAGCTAAGCAACAAACACACCCAGAGTAAATGGATTTTTTTTAAAAAGGAAAAGAAAACCCTCAGAGTATTTACATCACAGAGGAGAAGGAACGTTCATCGGTTTCTCTGCGTTTGTCTCTTTCATTTCCCAGTCTCTCACTGTTTACGTTTCCACCCATCCCAACAGAATACAGCCATTTTCTCGACAATTATGAACAGTCTCAACGCAAATCAGACAGAGACGCCTTGTCATACAAATACCACTAAAGGTTTACATCAGATACTGAACAGTTGAAGATGTGACGCAGCAGTCCAAGGGATGAAAAGAGTGTTTAAAGGTTTGATGAGAGGGAGATCAAAATAAGAAAAGAAGATGATGACGCAAATTATGCAGAAATAGCATCTGAGAAGAACCAATTACACGGGAGAGTACACAACTTGCCTGTTCAAAGGGACACAGTGGAGTGAGTGCAGTGAGCTTTGACAGTCTGTTTTACTGCCATTTAGAAAACATCCAACGGTCAGTCGACACTATTGTGCCGTCAGTGCCATCGACGGATTTAATAGGAACCCAAGACAGACAGCTTAATCACGAAATCAATAGTCTGTCTGTGCGCGACTGAGGACAACAACCTCCACCGCTCTTATTACGCCGCCGTCGCTGACGAGTGCTGCGTTTTAAAATGCATCAGGTTTACAGTCACGGACAGTTGTTACAGCAGATTCTCATGTTTCTTACTGTGTGCCAAGAGCCCACACACAATATACTGAACAGGCAGGGCGAGGCGTTCACTAGTCTGGTATTCCTTTTAACTTTGCTGTCTTCTACATGGATCATCAACTGGTGAGGATGCTAACTTTTTGGAACATGTAGCTTTATAACCAGTTATTTAGCATGAGATCATGTATGTTAGCCAAATGAGTTTCTAATGAACTCATGGAACTAATGTCAGCTCAATTCATTTAAGTTAGTAATTAAAATACTGAAATACCTCCACCGTTTTCATTGTTAACTGAATATGTGAGAGGCATAGCAACAGTAACCAAGGGGGTCACTAATGGTCACTTGCTACTCTTGATATTTAATATTAAATGTCTAACTTGTGCTGCTTGTATTCATTTATATTTCATGTCATACTTTTAACTTGAAGAGGTCTAATTTACCTTTTTATTGTCCCATTATATTCAACTGCTCGCTGGAAATTAAGTGAAAGTTCTTTAATTTTGTTTTCTGTTTTATTTGTTTTGTCTGGTTGTGTGTGTGTGTGTGCGTGTGTGAAAAGAAAATATATTGGTGTTTCTGAATGCTGCTGCAACAACCTGCTGTCGCCTTTGAGACACAAGCTCACCCAAAGTCAATTTTCTCTGACTTGTTTGTATCACTTCTGTCACACTGATTCAACTAGGCACACACTTCCTCACAACATACACAACAAATTTAAGTTGCGCTCCTGCTGTTACCATTTAGACAGAGTGAAATCAAACAGTCACGGCTACAACCACGCGGAGATGAGTGAGGGGAATAACTCGGTCTTAATTAGGATAGGTGGCTGAAGCTAAGAAGAGGCCTGCAGGCTGTTTTTTTTTTTGCCCATTGCTCTCCCCTCAGGCACAGTGCCTGCTCCTGTGCCAAGAGACAGCTGGCAGCAACCTCTGTTAAGTCACTCTTCTTCATAATTAAGACTCACAATTACAAGGCTTCGTCTCTGCCGCTCTGCCTGCTCTCAGAACTAGAAAGTCCAACGAGGGGAGGGGAGAGAGGGGAAGAGTGCGAAAAGTGGGGAGTCAAAAGCAAAGAGACACTTCTGAGAGCGAGGGTCAATGTGTTTGAAATTTCAAGAGGATAAATGTGAAGAAGAAAGAGTGTGTTTTTTTTCATGAGTCCAATACTAAAAGTGGTGTGAGAAAGCTTGGAACACACATGCATGCGCACACACACACACACACCACAGCCCAGAGGTCATCGATCATCACCATCACAAACACCTTTTATCACATCTTTTATCTGGTGTGTCTATTATATTTTGGGGCTGCTTGGTGAAAAAAAGTTGACTCACATTTCTCAAACTTTATCTGTGGAAAATCTCATTAAGGATGGAAGATTAACATCTGTGGTATTATTTTTTGTTTTTTTTCGTAGACCTGAAAATCTCTGCAGCAGATTAAACATTAGCTGAAGCGATGATGTTTTTTTTCTAACCTCAACAAGGACGGATTCATTTGTATGTAATTTAAGTCACAAGTAAGTAAAAAATTTGATCAAAACTTGCTCTCAAATTCACTTCATCACATTTTTAGAAAGTTTTCTCCTCTTGTCACACAGATGAGCCTCTACACAACTGTAATTGCACTGTCTGTTGGCATCAACTCTGATTTGAATTACTGTGAGAGGTGCTTCTGTCTGCCCTTTCATTCATCCGCCGGTGCTCGATCCATTTTCACGGACAGACCTCGGCCTGACGTCTGAGAAACGACAGGGGTTTGACAGCTGTGACAGTTCTCTCGGCCACCTGTCTGTCACCCTAAACCTTCCACTTGCTGTCTGTCCAAGCCCAACCCTCCCCTTGTCATCACCGCTCATGGGTCCAGCAGATAAAGCAACTTGTTAATTAGGCATGCGGTAGATTAATTAAACTGATACAGAGGTGTAGGTTCACTATTCTTCCCTGTGCGGACAAGTGTTGTCATTGTCAAGGTGAGAAGAGACAAACAAAGGCGGCGAATTAATGTGCACGGGATGGATTTTCTCACCTCATGTGACTTTATATAACCCGATCCTGTTTGAATGTTCTTTTTATAAGATGTTAAAAACACTGAGTGCACTCTTTGACCAATAAAGAGCTGGTTAAACTGGAATTTAGCTCCTCAAAAGACAGTGACAGTGAGAAGAACGTCCAGTGAGGAAGATAAATGAAAAGTACTAATGTGAAAACAGAACAAGATGGAGAAACATAAAGTATAAAAGCCCCGGAGTCAGTGTTTGGGATATAATCCCAGAAGCTCTGAACCTCAAGTGCTGGCTTTAAAAAACACCAGTTTAACCCGGCAGTAAAAGGGAAGGAAAAGAGAGCAAAGCGCTTGTTCTATCCGTCGCAATCCCTCTTTCTTTAAAGCAGGACACTCGGCAGGAGTGAGCACAGGTGTGAACAGCTGTGAGACTCCGTCTGCCCCAGAAATCTGAAGCCTTAATCTCCGCTGACCCTCTCTATCATCATCCGCTGGGACTTCAGCCACTGTCAACATCCTCAATCATAAACACACACACAGCACACACACATATACACAACCTGCAAACACACACATCTGCACACTGAGATGACAGAGATCTCTTCGTCTCTTCATCCTCCACACTCTGCGTACACAGCTTTGATTCACGATCCGACAGTCATAAACATTAGTCTCTGCTTGTTTTTCGAGCCTGTTCCTCAACTCATCCTGGTTTTAGAGGGCTGTTGAAACCGGTACACTGCAAAAAAAAAAAAAATCCACATTTAACAAGTAATTTAATACCTAAAGCTGCTTCTGTCGTGTGAAAGTTGTTCGAAGCGACTAACCCAAAACGAAGACACACCAAACTCACAATTAAAAATGCAAGATTAGGATTATCTCAAAGTTTTAAAAAGCTAAATGTAAAATTTTAATGGCATGTATGTTTTTTTTTTACAGTGTGCCTAAACTCTGCGCATGGACTTGTGATGTCTTGTGCTTGCTGAGACATATGAGGGGGCTACTGGATCTAGATAGATGCCGCCTCATCTCTCTCTCTCGGTATATCTCATGCTTGGCTGGCGGCATAATTTCTCCACATCAGACCAAAGACGTAACAAAAACAAAAACAACAAATCCAAAATAAATGCGAACAGATGAGTGAGAGGAACTTTGCCCTGCTGCGTCACGTTGATTAATTCACAGCACACATTCTTCCAGCGCCACATATTATGTAGAAAAGGCGAAGCAAACGTGGGATTTCTGAGACAAACTGACATCAACGGTTCAAATTAACCCTCAGCGATGACAGGGGTGGATGTCTGAACACAGCGAGAGCGGTTTCAGATTGTTCGACACTTCATGATGTGATAAAACTGAAAATGAGATGTGGCGTGTTTTCCATTTTCCTCTGGGGCGGGGGGATTTAGCATCTGATCTAAAAGTAACTGTCTTACACTGACAAGAAGATACAACACTAACGATCAAATAATTCAATTACAACTGCCTCTGATTCAAAGTAAATCAATTAAATCTGTTTCAGAATAACTTGCTTTAAGTCAAGCACAAATGTCTTACAAAGAGCAAACCAAAAGCAGCAGAGTCAAGAAATAAACACTAAGTATTTGTAAAAAATGATGTATGTTCAACAGACAAAAGGCTCAAGTCAACAACATGGATGCGTTCCTTGACTCGTCTGATTTTGATACGGCATTTTCAGTGATGTCGTCCCTATTTATAGTTTGTACTAAACCACTTCTCTCCGAAGAATGTTCGGCGTAGATCTCAAAGGTTGTTTTCTTTCTTTTTTTCTCTTTTTTCAAAAACAGGTCAGCGTAGCCCCGTGTTTCAGGTCATCTTTGAGCTCGGAGGGGTAGTAACTGGGTCGAGTTAGAGGGTAGGTGAGAGACAGACAAGTTAAGACAACAAAGTGAAACAGAGAAAGGAAAGTAAAAAGAGTACAAAGGGATTTTGTTATTGTCCCGGTGATGCCTCGCAGCACTGGCAGGCCTCAGAGTTGACTATGATACAGGTTGACTCGGAGAGCCAGGGGTGGAGCTAAGGGCAGGTACGGTGCAGTGCGGGGAGGCGGGCTTGGGCAGAGAGTTTTAGGCTGTAAAGGTGTGAAGTGGTGTTTGGGGTCATGGAGCGAGGAGAAGGGACGACAGGGAGACAGGCAAACTGCAGTTGGCAGAGGCGAAAAGGAAAAAGGGGATGGGGTGGGGTTTTTTTTTTGGTTCAGAAGTGGGCGTGGTTGTGGCCCTGGCTCAGCTCTCCTCCGTGGTGCCCTCCATCTCTGTGGCCGTGCCTCTTGTGCTTCCTGCGCTCCCTCCTGCCCTTGTGGTGGTGGCGCCGGTAGCGGTGGGCTCGCCGGGCTGGTGGAGCAAACAGAGCGGGGGAAATAGACAGTGAAATAAAAGCAAAGGATCAGGGATTTACTGAAGAAGTAAGTCGGAGATAGAATAAGATGAGAAGCGAGAGTGGAGAACCGATGTAAGCGGGAGATGAAACACTGACAAGCATCAGACAGATAGTCGGAGGGAGGTGAAACCAGGTAAGAGGCGAGGGAAAAGGGATCAAACAGCAGGGAGGTCAAAACCACATGTTCTTTGTAGACGGTTTAGCTATTTCCACCACACTTAGGGAATCTGTTTTATCTCACATTCAGTCGAACGGGCGCCTTTAGCAAAAGCACACTGAGCTAGCCACCCACTCACAGCCTCAGTGTAAGCTTGTTCCTGGGGTGTACTGCCAAATTAGGTTCCTCCGTCCCTTTTCTGGATTTCACCAACAAAGAAATGTCATCTGCAATGAATGATAACGACGCCATAACTCTAGGCCATAAAAACAACTCCAAAGATAAAGAGTCGAAGGAAAAATAATTCTTATCAATTTCAACAGAGGCTCCATTATTTGAGCATTTCATCATTACTGTCACTGAGTGAAATGAAATACAAGGAGCAGTTTGCTATAATACTTATATATATC
This sequence comes from Miichthys miiuy, assembly GCA_036365135.1. NCBI lineage: Eukaryota > Metazoa > Chordata > Actinopteri > Sciaenidae > Miichthys > Miichthys miiuy. The sequence continues at coordinate 9,050,953 of CM071609.1, forward strand.
AATCCTTTATCTGCCCCTTTCTGTCATAGTTGGAGTGAGTCCTTTAAAAGTAATCAAATAAATCAAGTTTATTCTAAGCCTCAGAGGAGATAAGGTGTATGAAAGTTGCATAATAAAAGACTTTTCACTGATTTTAGATGCCACACCGCTCTAAAAAAAGATGTAGCTCTAACCATGAATGAAAGACTGCAGTGACACTGCAATGGCATCATTTTACTTCATTTAAAAACCTCAATGAGCCGTTATGAAAGTATTCGCTACTCACAAAAAAAAAAAAAAATCAGATTTCACTTTAAATGAAACACTTTCAGTTTTTAACCACCTTTGTATTTGCAACAGATGCAAAAATGTGTTTTTTAAAAGTCTGAAAAAACCCCCACCTCAAGCATTAAACACTTCAAAAGGAGAGCCCAGGGGATTTTAATTCATTCTGCAACCACAGTAATCTTTTTGCTTGCAATTATTAATAATGAGAGCAGGGATGGCAAGCCTCAATGCGCATGGTGACAGGCGCTCCCGAGGGCAGTTAATGTAGGAGGTTCATCTTACAGACCTGGTGGTGGTGTGCATGCTAAAAATAAGAAAATGTAAATGTGACCTAACAGATGGAAACATCGCTTTAAGTCTTGTTGTCTGCCACCCCGCATGTGTTAAACTCACATTTTATGCAGATGATTTTAGGCCGGTCCCACTTGCCGTTGGCACGACACTTAGCAGTGGGCACATGGCGCTGCAGGAAGCCGTTGGCGCACTGGTAGCGCACTACGGAGTGGATGTCGTAGTGGGAGCGCTTCCGACCAATCAGGAAGGCGTTATCCACAGTGGGTGGGGCTCCGCAAAGCACTGTAGGATCGAAGAAAGAGACAGAATATTAATCAGATGTCTGTTTATTTTCATATCCCTGTGTGTGATAAGAATATTTAATAAAAGAAATCCACACAGGATAAAGACTTTTACCCGGATTCATCGCGTCAGTGTGCTTAACTAAAAACTGTTAGATGTTCCTAATGGTTTCTACATTCAGGATTTATTCTGCCTTGTGATGTTAAAGCAGTCACATCTCAGAAAAAAAAAAACAACAACCCTCAGAGCACTGACATCAAAATATGAATTTAGTTTGGGTCAGCGTGTCTGTCCCAGTCTGTGAGTGAGTGGGCGGCTGTCAAAGAAGCACAGCGTTTTAGACACATAAAGAGTCGAGGCAGAATCAGAAAAATGTTTACACAGGCTGAGATGGAGAGAGGACTGACATTCTGGTCAGAGACTGACAGGATGGACAAGCCTGAGGGAGGCACTCAAACAGCTTCACAGATTTTTTAACTCTCCTGTCAGGGGTTTGGCAGCTTCCCCGGTGGAGGCAGCAGGTGAGTGTGTAGTAAAGCTGGGAATCCCTAGATGGCAGTCTTGCAGCTGAAGCCCGCGCTCTTCAACATATGGTGCTTAAAATCATGGAAAAGTTGTGAAGTTCATCAGTGATAAGCTGTGACTTAAAATTAGCTAGATATAGCTGTTATTAGTCTTGACAGTGCACGGCTGCTGAACCCATTATTAAACAGTGAGAGGTGGAAGACGCTCTTGTTGTTGGTTCAGATGCACTGCTAAGGAGATTTCAGCTGAGAAGTTGGCAGGCTTGCAACACTGAACGAGCTTTGGCTTGTAATCTCTGGTGCAGTTTCCAAATGTTCTCTGTCGTCTTTATCAACCGCCATAATTATCTTGGGAAAACTAGTAACAAAAGGAGCCAAGTTGAATTCTGTTGAAAAACAACAACACATTAGCAAGAACGTGAACTGCATGTTTCTTTTCACGCATTTTTCCCATTAGTGTCGGATGTGCAGTGAAAAATGTTGAAACTGGCACATTGGCAGGAGACTCAAGAGCAAAATGAGCATCTTTAAATGTCAGATTTGACTGATGTGTTTGTTTTATGAGCATCCACAGTTGATCTTTTCTTCCTTGGTGAAAGTCTGGCCATCTTGTCCTTCTGCTTTCTAAATAAATGATCAGAGCACTCCTTTTTTTATCGTTCCATATACTTTTTCATTTAAACGTGTCACAGCAGGAAAAGCAGAGGTGGAACTAATAGCGTTAACATTGCCTCCGTTATCCCCATTTTCTCAATGCAATGCAGCAACTAATGAAGTTATTAGTTACACCTGTGTTTGGTAGTCACACGTCACACGCATGTTTCTTCAGTTCAAGTTTCACTCCATGTTTTTTTCCCCCTGGCCATGTGACGACTCTGTCCACCTGCAGGCGTATCCACCTGTAATTTTAGGGACTCAATTCAAGTGTATCTAGCCATTTATTTTTCAGTGGGTAGTAAAATTGTTCTATCGTTTTATCTTTGCACAATTTAGTACAGTTTTCAGCTGTATCTGTTGAGGTGTGGTTCATGCGGACGATGCGGTGGTGATTATACAGGTGGACCAAAAATAATTGAAGGGAAACAAAGTCCAATAAACAAAAGTACATAACACAAAAACAAGGAAGAAGCACTGGCAGAATAAGGGACCGGAGAACTAAGGAACTTAAACAGAGCACCGCACACATTACTGACCAACAGACACAGTTGGCTACGACCTGAATAGGGACACAAAACCATAAAACCATAAACAGAAAACCACGACAATATCACCCACAAAAACAGGGTTCTAGTGTACTGTATGTGCTTTGTATCTGTTTGTGACAGTGCTGTCAATGTATTACACCACTGGGGATAAAGTCTTCGTGTCAGTCCTTTTTTTATCAAACTTTTTTTGGAGAAAACAATTATCAACAAAGCAATTAGCAGGCAACAAAATTAGGCTTTCTTGTATGAGTTATATATAACAAATAGGTCACAAAACTAACACACAATGATTATTACACCCAACTATCCACTAAAAGTGTATCACCTTTATTTGAGGAGTTGTGATGCGCAAATAGAATTCACATCCTTTCTTATAATCATGCCTTTATGCTGGTGAAAACTACAGTAAATGTAGGCTGTGATCTTGATTACATGGTGCCATTATCATAACTGATGCCAACACACCCACGGCATCAGTCAGAGAGAAAACTAAGAGCTGACTAATAGTAATAAATACCCTTTTAATGAAGGATTAGGGGTTGTGGAAATGTGATTGGGGTGAAAAGAAAATACCACGCTGCCCCCGTCAAAACTAACTATTTTGTGAACACCAGAAATTTCCATTGAATTCACACTTGGATGTGGTTTACACACTTCACTGCTAAAAGTGGTCATGAGAGGTCAGTAATCAGAAAATGTTTACAATCTCTCTTAATTCCCTTGTCCTTGTCCTAATACCTCTTAAATCCTTAATAAAGGAAAGCAATGTCATTAAGCCTGATGAAAGGTTTAATGCCACATTTACAGTTTAATGTGTTGTAGAAAGAAGGGGCAATAAGCACTCCCCTCCTCACTTGAGACATCACTGACTCAACACAAATGGAAGGCTAAAAGGTAGTTTTCCATTAGCCGTCACCTATGTTCACTGTTGGATGATTTCTCACAGGGGGGGTGCAAGGAAAGTCAGAGTATATTGAAGTAGGGATAAAAGAAAATGTCACTAAACTCAGAAAAAGAAAATGGAGCCGCGATTTTATGGGAGACGCTTTCAGTGAGAAAAGGTCTTTTGTAGAATAAAGCCTGAAGGACGTAGAGGGCTACTACTGAGAGATGAACTAGGTTTCATAGAAAAAGCCCAAAGATGTACTCTAAAGCTGCTCCTCAATCCTTCAAGCAGTGACTTAAATCACTAAAATACAAGTATGGATTGATTTTTTTTAACCACTGATTAAACATTCATCAAACTGCTGGCATCTCTGTGAGTGTCTGATAGCACAGTCACACACAGATAAAAAGCAAAAACATTGATAAGATTGGCATATAGAAATGATGTAGCTACATAATATCTACACACTCCCCTACATGTAAAGTTCCCAACACTCTCTACAGTTAAAACTGCACTAATCAATATCAATATAATAATGGATCAAATTATTACGTGCAAGGTGAAACATGCTTGTGGTGACAAATTCACTCAACTCCGCAGTTGTATTTAGCTCTGTGCAGCATTTTAGTGTCTTTCAGCTCATTGTTTTGGTTTGCTAACACACTACAGCTACCTCCCCAGCACCAAACAGCCAACTGTCTTGTGAACATAGTGAAGCATTCAGCAAATACAGAGGCAGGTTGGTGGAAACCAAAAAAGAGAGCTAGAAAATAGAGTGGCTCGAGACTTCAGATTAAAGCTTACGTTGCTCTGTGTGTGTTGAATGGGTACATAGGGCAAGTGTTTGCTAACATGTTGCCATATCAATGTGATAAGGTGAAAATATGTCAGTATTGTATTAACACCTTGTTCTGCTGCTGAGACAAAGAAAATCAAAATGAACACAGCTTCCCTCCGCAGTTATTGCCTGGCAAACTCAAACTGTGTTTGCAAAGCTGAGAGAGACACATGCACAAATATTAAAATCTGCTAGCTTAGAAAGCAACAAGCAAAAAAAAAAATTACACTATAATGGCAAGACTATAACTTGGGATGATGGAAAACAGAGAAGATGGAGAAGAAAGCCAGAAGATGAAAAAAGGAGGTGTGTATCCTTACTGATTTAAAATGTAGAATCAATAATGTATATTATTGTATATAAACTTTACAGATAATGTTATTTCCAGCAGCTGATTTAAGCAAGCCAACATTTAGAGGCTAAGAGGAAGCTAATCTCCTGCATGCAGGTTACATATAATTTAATGTATGCTTTAGCTGTATACTTGAAAACATGTTTTTCTGTCACTGTGTGGCGGGGGGTAGTCAGTGTGAGTTAGTGGCATGGGGAGAGCTGCAGACAGTTAGTTGCTGCTTCCTCTCAGCACTCCTCCATGGCCTCAAAGCCTCCACACAACTACTGCCAGTCCTGTTAGAATAAATCAGAGAGACATGAAAGCATGTGTGCGCATTCTCACTGAAACTACTACTGGGAGGGAGTCTCGTGTGGAAACAGTAGATGTGGACAAATTCGGTTATATTTATTAAATAAACTGCAGTGGTTGTTTGTGTGAATGTTTGCTGACATCCCAGACCTCCTGAGAGAAAATGGTTTATACCACGTCGAGTATCATTGAGTATCTTGGAGTGCTGTGACTACAAAAAAATATAGGCGTCAGGCAACAAATAAATAGAAAGTGAGATGTACAGTAGAATTTGTTCAAACTTTATTTGAATCAGAGCAAACCAACATGCCTTTTTCACAGCAAGAAAACGACGGGTGTTTTGAATATCATTATTGATGGCTCCGGAGCTCAGTCATACTGGAGAAAGATAGTTGATTGCTGAGTCTTATTCCTAGGTTATCAAATATCGATGCTTTGGGTTATTGGGAAGCAAAGTGGCTCGGAGTGAGCTATACAATAGTGGCTTGACGATGGTTGATTGAGTCTTTTGTTGAGCCACTTTGTTTCCCATTTCCATCAGTATTTCACGACCTCGGAGTTAAACTCAACAATCAACTATCTTTCTTTAGTATGACTGACCCCAAGTGTCAGAAAGCCACTGCATCAGCAACATTAGGGCCACATACCTGGCACAACTAAATCAGCTGCAGCCAACAGTTCAACATTTGGTGAAACTATTTGCTTTCGATGAAAAGATTGATACCACTCTCATGCATGCGTTAAGTATGGAGCTGGAGCTAGGAGACATTATCTTAATTTATGTAATTTAGTATGATGACTGGAAACAGGAAGTTTCGGAAGAACTGATGGAGTAGGATTGACAAAGCAGTTTATCCCTCTGTCCTACACCTCTGCATCGCAACTCCTTAGGGAGCTTTAAAGGTGCTGCTATGTGGATTTTTGAACTGAGCCAGGCTAACAGTTAACTCCTGCTTTCAATCTATATGCTAAGCTAACTGTCTCCCGGCTACAGCTCGGTACTTGAGAGTGGTATCACTGCTCTCATCTGACCTGAAGCAAGAAAGGGAATAAGCATACAATTTCCCCCAAATGTCGAACTGATGCTTTACTAAATGATTACAAGTTATTTAAGAGTGAAATGTTTTATTTTGCAAGTTAATGGAGTTCTGCAACACATCTATCTGTGGAGGATGTAACTAACAGACCTTTTTCACAGCAGCCATTTTGACATGTAATAGTAGGGTCAACGCACGTGTCTCCAATGATACTAATTTCCAGTGAACCAACATGCACCACAGCAGCACCCTGACTCTGTTCGACCTGAATGGAATGAAACCTTAGTTAGTATCATTGGTAACACCTGTGTTTGCCTACTATTTCATGTCAAAATGGCTGCTGTGAGGAAGGTCTACTGTAAGAGTCTACAAAACAATAAGACAGGATCCTGTCAAGAGGTCTGTGTCTGCTCAGCTGGGGTCGGTGAAGAGGACCTTCATCTTCTCTTTCCTTCCTGTTTCTGACTGGACAGCAACAAATCAACAGGATTATAATGATATTGGAAATATATACAAGAAGCCTGCCTCAATTTATATGTACACATATACTCCTCCTTCCCCCGTTGCTACCTCACACAGTCCCTTCTAACCAAAAATGTCAATTGTTTGAGAGGATTGTGGATTACTTTAGCTAAAGCCGACACTGCTCCATGTGAATACACAAGTGCAAACACACACAGTAGCTGGTAATTCATAATATATACATAATAAAAACTACTTCTCCCCCGTGCTTTCAAAATACTGTACATTTCAGCATCGACAGTTTTACATGATGCAGCGCATATCCAAAAATGATTGCATTACACGCCAGTGGACACATCAACTTCTAAAGGCACTGACAACAGCCTATCATTTCCCCAAACACTCCCGGAGCGTGCTGAGCATGTCACGCAAAATTAGATTTCCTGCCTCTGAACATAATAACCCATCAGAAATAATGGAATAATTTCATAATACTTACATGTTCTGTGGTGGGTAAATTCCCTCTCATCCTTGTTGGAAGAGCTCAGAGACAGAAGTCTATGTGACTCTCTCTCACCAGCATGATCCAAATGTAAACGTAAAACTAGATCTGCGCTACTGATTTCCATTAAAATCTTTTCTTTGTCCTTTCTTATACAGTATTGATCCAGCAATCAAATACTGCTTCTGAGCACTGAAACACCTGCTATAAAATGTGTTATCAATAAGTGTATATACAAGTGAAAATTCACTTGTATATATCTTGGGAAAACTCAAACATCGTGTTTTAATGATCTGAAAACATTTGCCTAAGCTGAAAATGGAACCACAGAGAAATAGTGCATCAGTTGGAGGAGTGAATCAACATTTTTTACACATTTATGCAGATATTTAGCTGCCGATATTAGAAAAATATGTCGGAAATCAGCGGTGGGGCTGAATATATGCGTGATTAATGATCGGAGGCTTATGAGAGTGTACAAATTCTAGTCTAGCCATCTTTCCTCAAGATCTCACCATTGTGTCATCAGATAATAGCCTCATTTTTTTTTCAGTTATATAAAAAAAAATCATCATCATCTGCATGACACATCGCCCCGACTGGACCCTGGGCGACTGATTAAGGATTAAGGTGTCCGATATGCTCACATGGCACCGTTCTCGCCTAATCAGGCCCAGGGGACGCTGATGAGCAGACAAACGGATCACATGAGCTGTGAGCATTAGAAATCAGGTAGAGAACACTCAGCGTGGAGCTGACAAACACCACTGATAAGACAAGACATTACATTGGGGTTACTCGGTGAAAAAGAGGCTGACGGGGGAAGATGAAAAGATGCTGGTGATTCTAACTGACTGATTAAGGTCAGAGGTGGGCTGGATGCTGGGGACGTGTGACAGTGTGTCAGCGGTGGTGCAACACCATGCTTGTGAGGGAAATACCATTCCTTTCATACAAGTATAGAGCTCTGTGATTCAGGCAGCAGAAGCGCGTTCTCTGCGCTGGTGGCGCCTGATGATGAACCATCTGTTAAAGCCCAAGAATTTGCTTAAGTTATGAGCTTCAGTGAAGCCTTTAAGGCTTATCCAATAATCCAGTGATGAAGAGGACAGTAAGGGGAGCCATTTTATTTAGTTCTACAAAAAGATTATAGGTTAAAGTCACCCAGAAGGGCGTTCCATAGTTTTGGGGTTAAGAAGCAGACGATGAATCATCTTATTTCCTGTCATCTCGCTACTCTCTGAAATAAAATATCGCCTACCATACTTTATATCCTGCTAGTAATGTGACTGATTATCAGCCCTCATCTACCATTAACGTCTATGTTCAGATCAAGATTACATTATTTGCTTTAAAGGAGACAGACGTGAAGAATGTGAAGAATAAGAAGACTCACGTATCAAGCAAATTTACACCTACTGACAGCAAAAACGGATGCTTTTATCCAAAGCGACTTCGAAAAAGCAAAACAATCAAGGTGCAAGGACAACTTTATAGGCAAGCATTAGTGATTTGATTTCAATGCAGGCTGCTACAGGTAAACTCATTGAGCAGCAGGGTAACATGTGCCTTTTTGGGTTGATTGAAGACCAGGCCGAATCGTTCTGGATCAACTTTGCAGGCTGGGAGGCCCGTCAAGAGGGCGTTACAGTAATTGAGTCGTGAGATGACTACTCAGGAGTTGGGTAGCATGTTGAGTCAGGTTAGGTAAAGTCTGATTTTTCTTATGTTGTAAGGTACGAAGCAGCTCGACCGGGGAACTGAGGCAACATAAATAGATCAGAGAAGGTTAGCTGGTCATTGATCATGCCTCCTAAGTTTTGGTAAAGAGCAAGAGTAACCTTTAAGAGCAGCTTTCAGAGGATCATCACGTATATGTTAAGAGCAGGAATAACCAAACAGTCACAAAGATTTACCCCACATCTGCCATTTTCTATATAACACATTAAATAAACATTAATGCAACATATTTATGATGTGTAAATATATAAATAGGGAGGAAATAACGGGAAATGAAAGCTGGGAGGGAATTCTGCTGTTGGCATACATGAGAGAAATATTATGATGAGGAGAATTTAGTAGCACACTGACAAGTATGGATGGAAAGGAGTTTGTGATAAATACTATTTAAATAAAACATCCGACAAATATTGAAATGCAAATAGTGAGCTGATGATCATGACCAATGTTTTATTCAGTCAAAAACATAAAACATGACTTTAAAGTCACATGCTCACTTCTGTTTCTGCACTGCAGTCATCTGTAATCTGCGACATATACCCTTTTGTTTGTGAGTAGGATCAAATTTAAGTCCGATCAATACGGGCCACGATCTGAGGCTAAAACAGAAAGCTATTCACAGCCGCCAGTGGCTTCTTGTGTCTCCACCTGGCTATTAATATGTCTGTCTTCTTGCCACTGGTCATGAGTCTGACCTGTATGCAAATGTGTGGCAAAAATAAGCTCTAATAGACTCTCAGAGGAGCATGTGGTGGCCTAACTCCAGTGCCAACTGGGGACATGGAGCGGCGTATAAAAGGATTTAACCAACCAATAAGTTTGCTCACCTCGCTCTGCTGTGTTTAAGTTTCCTGGACATAAAGCAGAAAGTGCTTCGTGCCTCGAGACGTACTTCGCTTTAGCAAAACGGAATATTTGGCAGAGGAAACAGAGCCTTGACATGAGAAGTATGATGAGAGATTGGTGAGCAGTAATCAGTGTGGATGTGGAGAACGTGGACTGAGTGAAGAGGTGCAGCGTTAATCTCTTCCGTCGCACAGAGACGTGTGCAGTGTAAAGTATGACAAACTCGGGATGTTCAGGATCCCCTGAAGGTACATGCTGTCGGTCTCTGTGGTTTAGCAGAAATGGGCTTCAACACTTTTTAGCAGTGTGTTTCAGAACATTTTGTCACTTTTTCTCACTTCCTATCTTATGATTCTTCTCACAGGATCTCAAACTAAAGATCTGACAGCACAGCAAGGTTGTTTCTCCTTTGCCCTCTTTCCTCAGTCTCACTCTGCCTCCTTCTGTCCGATTTCTCGCTGCCTCTCGCCCCTCGCAGCCTCTTCTTCTTTTTCAGCGTTCTCCTGTTACATCCCGCTCCTCTCTGCCTCCTTACCTCTCTGTCAGTCATTTTAATCACCTTTTGAAATCTCAGCATACTCCGTGACACTCTCCCCTCTCCCCTTCTTTCCAATCCAATCCACCTCTTTGTTCTCACCTGTTCCCTTCTTGCAGACGTAGGGCAGATTATAGTTGCAGGGCACATCGTTCCATTTGCCATTCTCATGAGCAATCATAACCACGCAGTCTTCTCCTCCAGCAAAGAAGTTGTCGGGTTGGTTTTCACGCCAGTTCTCATATTGCTGCGCACACATGCACAAAAGAGCTCATTACTATTCTACAATTAAACATAATTTTCTTGACATTGGGCACTGATTGTTGATCAAACAGTCTACTTTTCCTTTTACAATAATCAATAATAATCAATCTGTGCACAACAGTGTTTTTCTTCCCTCCTTTTATGTTTTGTTTTTTTCCACTTTTGATGTTGTGATGTTTTTGTTGTGTATAATGATAGAAGTGGTGATATAACTCTTGCTGACAAATCTCAAGGTAGGTATAAGAGTGAAAATATTTTGTCGGGATCACAAAGAAAAACGATCGATTTTTAGTTTTTTTTCCCAACAAACTGTTCAGGATGTTTCCAGCTGCGATACTAAGCACCTCCAAATGTATACAGTTCCTCCAGAGCCTCAAACTCCACTGGGAATGACAGCCGACTGAGAGACAAAACAGAGACAGCTAGTTTCTCACCAGGTCCATCTTGTCGGTCCACTGAAAGTCGTCCTCCACTGTACGATCATTCAAGCCGATCCAGGTGTTGTCATGGCTTAGACCTGAGGATGTGGTAATAAACAGAAGAAATACAGGGTAAGACAGAAAAGTACACACACACGCGCAAAAAAAAATAGACATTAGTTAGTCCAAGAAATAGCACCTACTGTAAGAACATAATACATTCTTACAATGATGGGTCCAGAAACTTTGTATAAATGTGAATTAACTCAAACCCAAGACAACAACCCTCGATGTCATCTTCAGGGTTATTTTCTCAAACCTCACAAAGCTCCCCCAGAGTCACAGAAACACTATACAGCTGTTCACAGATTCAGTAGTGATGCCCCTAAATGATTGTTACTGTGTAGAAGCAGCCGAGTGTTCACTAGTATTACATAATGTGCTGTAGGTTATTGTTCGTCGTGCAACAGGTTCCACAAATGAAGCCTGACTCAATCCAGCATCTTCCCTCTCTGGCCTCAGCTGGGTGGTGAACATTAATGGAGATATAGTGGTTCTGTCTCTGATGCACTCGTGATGAGATTTCTGTTTGTGCGAAAGGAATTTTCACTAATGGTGTTTTGGGTTAATCTCGTTTGTGTGTTTGGGGGCATCTGTGTGCACGGCTGTACAGGCACGTGCGTGTGCATGCACATATGTAATGGAATTTCAATCACGGTGTATCTGATTAACATCATTACCAGGCCCATTAATCTTCCTAATGGCTCTGATCCCCTTATTGCAGGGGTGGAGACGTCCATTTTCGAGGCAATTAAACAGACTTTTTGGTAACCGTGAGCGTGGAGAAGAAAGATGGGTGTTAGACGGATTGCACTGTTCTGGCATCTGTCAGAGACAGAAGGTAGATCCAATATTACAGGAGCTTGCTGCAGGTGATCTGGCTTTATTACGACACATGTGGCTGTGGAGTACTGCCAGGGGTCGAAAAGCTAAGAACGAGGAGATGAAGGTTTATGAGGCAAGGACTATAGATATTTGCATGGTAATGCTGCCAGACCCCAAATCTTGCAGTAAAACGTGTAAAGTGTAGCAAATAGCATTTGCAAATAATTCAGGACAGCACGCATAAAATATCAGATGGGTGGCTACACATGATAACAAACTGAACGTAACAAGTCTTATTTTTTTTTAAATACAAGTGTGGAAAGTCAGATAATGTGACAATTTCACATCTTTCTCACACAAATCAACAATAATCTAAATTAAATCAACTTCCATACCGATTTTATTCATCTTGCATTTCCTTCAATGGACACAAATAAAATTATCTCACCCACTGTAGGTATTTTTCACTTGTTTCAAGACAAATCACATCCTATGAAAGAATATGATAGTATATTAAATGTTCTGTCACAGACACTTATGTCAGAGCCTATAGCACCATTTCATTGCAACAAATGGTGATACACATTTCTTTGGCTGAACAGACTCGGCTCCTGAGGGTGTTTTTCAGCGGGGAGTGCAATAAACCCCTTCAAGGGCCGTTCAGAGCAGAACCAGACAGACATTTATCACTGAGTTATGGAATACACATAAGGCAAGAGCTGCCACCGCCAAGTATTGTAATAATAAGGTAGAAGAGTAGATATAAATCAACAGCCTGTAAAAGCAGAGCGTAGCAGGACAGCAGAGTAAGAGCTGGTTAGATTATAAAGGTCATATAACTGTTATATATTGCTATTTGAATTAATATGTGTTTAAACGTGATATTTCTTGACATATAGAGCTGGAAAGCAGAAAGAGTTGCTGCATCCGTAAGTAAGTCACTTTAAATTTCTATTTAAAAGCTTTCTCTTATATCCTCTACATAGAAATGAGGAATGTGAGCCTCCTGGATAATTTAATGGTTCTGTAGGTAATGAACTGGCGATCAGTTTTTGTAAATTTGATACAGTGAAAGACTCTAAATGCTACAATACCCACAAGCCTCAGCTGCTGCTGCTGCTGCTGCTGTTGAGAGGTCAGGGTTGCATGCCAAAAATGTAGCAAATTCAAAATGCTCTGTAGTTGCAAAGAGGAGCAAAAAAACTGAACTGATCTCGCATTGACTTGAGAATCTGAAATTGCATAATGCCCCATAAGGTTTTCGAGAGTAATCAATAGCTTCAGCTCACCCAGATAGTCTTTAGCTAACAGAATTTTAAGCTCCATAATCAGATTTCTTCTAGCAAAAAAAGTTTGAGTTCTCCTCCTTACATTATGCACACAAGCAAGAAGCAGGGAACTCTATTCCTCATTGTTTCTTAGCTGTGCTAACGTCATGGCTCAGTAGGAGGCAATGTCAGCTGTTGGCTGGACTGGATTGGATGGATTGCTCTGAAATCACCTTGGTGCTCCTGACTTTTCATCCATTATCAGATAAAAATTAAAGGCTAAACTTGTGTGGTACATGTGACAATGGTAAATGTATTAAATATTATACCTTCTAAATGTGTTAGCATTGTCATTGTGAGCTTGTTGCCTTGCTAGTATTAATATAAAGCTCAAAGCACCACTAGGCTTTCGACTTCAGCCTTACAAAGCTGCAAGCATGGCTGTGGACTTGGTCTTGTGGTCTTGGTCTTCTTTACCAAAGATTTAACTGTTAGATTTTTATGTCCATCAAGCTGTAGATAAGATAAGGTAATATAGACTTTATTAAGCCCACACTGGGGGAATTCACTTGTTACAATGGCTCACAGTACACAAGGTGGATAAGAAAAATACTCCAACAAATGCTCCAACAAATGCTCCAACTAGCAGTTACGCAACACTGCAGAAAATAAATAAGACTTTTACCAACAAAACTCTGCGTGGCCAAACTTTTGTGCCTAATTTAAGATTTCTTACTGTGTAATCAGTTCAGTAAGAAAAAACCCCCCACCAAGAACAGTTACATTGGCAACACTGTCTGCCAAATCTTCTCTTCCTTCTCAACCTCCACCCACCTCTGATGAAGTTCTGCTCAGCCAGGCTGTGAATGCTAGCCAGGTGACCGCTGTGCTCTCTGCAGTCTTTCTCGGCGTCCTCCCAGGTGTGTCTCCTGCTGAAGTACCTGTAGCAGTGGCCGTGGAACTTCCTCCACGTGTGCTCGCAGCCCTCGGTGTCTGCAGGTGTAGAAGAAGAAGAAGGAGGGGGAGGTAATTGAAAAAGACAATGATTAGTCAATAGAAAATCCACGTGGGGAGAGAAATGTGTGTTTTTTTAATCATTAAACACCCACAGCCGACAGATGCAAAAGAATAATAGCATTACACAGGAAAGGAGGAGGAGGATTAGGACTAAGAAGAGGGATATGGCTATTATTTTTTCAGATTTATTTTTCTATCTACACACAGCACATTCCTCCTGTCTCACAGCAGACAAGATCTACATATTACTCCCCCCTTTCTTCGGTCCCATCTTGCTGTAAGTGCCCTTTGTGGCGCTCCTCTGTGTTTTCATCCCTCCATCTTTCCCTCTTTCTTCTTGTCTTTGATTTGACTTGGACTTTTAATCCACAGCCGAGGGAAGCCGGCGGTGAGACAGCTTAGTCCGGTGAAAGGGTGTTTTAATCTATTCAAATGACAACAATCCTTAGAAATTGCTTCCAGTGCACAGCGCTCGCTTGGTAATTAAGCCCTGTCACAGTCCTGTCAGCACACCGACTCCCCTTCCTCCCCCTCTCCCTTCATCTCTCTCATCTACTGCCCCTCATCTGACTGGGGTTTTAGCTGTATGACTGTAAGCTGTACTTTCTAAACGTGATGTCTGCCTGTGCGCGTAGATGTGGGTGTGCAAATGTGTGTGTATATCAGAAGATGCGTATGTTTAGTTGATGTGGTTCAGGCTCGATCTGTCAGCTAAGCCACCTCCAGTTTCCCCTCATCCCCAGCACCCCTCTTGTGCCACCTCCCTCCCTCCCTACAGTGTAGGGATCAGGGGAAAAGGCCTCAGCTTTTCCTGCAACAAATCTGAAGCGACACCAGTAAATTGGACACTGCAAATTGGGCCGTATGGGGCCCTGTTTAGCATGCAGAGAGATGCAGTTTTGGCTGTGGAAAGAAAAGGAAGAGGGGAGAGGAGTCCATTATGAAAGCTCTCCTGTACTGTAATATGAAATAAGGGCCTTGAAACCTTCATACTGCAACGAGGGTGTAAGTGCTTTTCATACCGTTCCGCTCTCCTCCATTCACTCATGTCGTTGAAGTACAACACTGTAAAGTGTCATGACACCATTTCACAAAATGAAATGCTACCTTTCCTCTCTCCCGGTTTCGCAAGTCACTCTCTACTTTAAATGAATACATTTGCTAATTCAACTTTCATATTTTCTCTCTTGCAGCACAACACATTCATTAGCTAGTTCAGAGACCGCACACATCCAGTCAGTGTGAAAGTGACAAACACACTGACTGACAGTGAGAAATGACGATGAGCAACGTGAAAAGAAAAGCCCACAGTGCGCCCGACACGCAATGTAGCATGTTACGATGTACTTGTATCTTGTGCTCATGAGGTAATGTCTTTGTCATGTCTCATACAGTAAATATGAAGCTCTGACAGGTCAAAATGAATGTGCAACCACTTCAACATTGACACTCGCATGTTGGCTGCAGAGAGAGAGAGAGAGAAAAATGAAAAATGAAGAGAGTAATGTTTGCATATATCTGGGAAATTTATGGAGGTCTGTCCAGTTTTATCACTCATTCATGTTATGGTGCAACTCAGCACCATCTGAAATTCATCATTCATCCACTGGGCTGTTTGACATGCAGCCATTCAGTCTCATACAGTAAAATAAAGTCCTATATGCACTATAGAAGCAGCCTGTTCCCACTTTTGCAGCGAGTCACAGATAGGGTCAAATAACAAACCTCAATATTATTTTGGTATCGACTAAAATGTGCCTGAAAACTGTCAAATACAGCAAGCTGGCATCTGATTGGATGCTTTAATTGTTTTGTTTCAGACATTTTGTAGGAAAACATGTTTATATTCACACAAAGTTTTGGTATACTTTCACAAAAGTATGAAATGATTTCAATACATGAAGCAGTGAAGCAAAATCAGGCTTGAGTGGAGTTGACTAATGACTCAGCAATAGAAAAGGAGGCTCCTGCACACACAAGACGCGTAATATATCTAATATGGAACTAATATTTGAGAACATAAATCCTTGTCAGTCACAAAACTGACATTAAATACATACTTGTCATTCATCTGAAAACTGAGTTTACAAAGTACTTAGGATTATTAGACTGAGATGTGTCTCTCTTACACACACTCAAACTACAGGAGTGAATCACCGCCTCAGTGTTTTGCTCTCAGTATTACTACTTATTCTGAGATTTCTTTCAAAACACATTAAATATGTTGGAAAATAGTTGCTGAAAACATGTGAAAAGACTTTGAACTATATATTACTGAAATGTGGAGTTAGAGGTTAAAACAGTTTTTCACCAGTTTTCAGTCCAGGATTTTTTGGGCGGTCCTAAAGGGTGGCTCGATGACACGCTGAGGCCACCCTGAGCATACCCCTGCACCCCCAGCAGAGAGATAGAGATTCATTCATCTCGTTAAGTGTTTCAAAGTTAGTCATGTCATTTTCTGGGCGTGGCTTCAGCATGTTCAGCAGACATGGCCCCACAGTCCTGAAACTGAATACTGCTCATTTTTACCCGATTTTGACACCTAATTTCATAAACTTGTCGATATTTTGAATCATTAAAATTTGGCTGGGTGGTTAATAACACTTTCTCCTTTGGTCTGACAAACTCAGAACACATTTATTGTTACTTTACACAGCCTTGTTGATGCATGTTGGGTCCCAAAAACAAACACTTTATGATTTTTCCTAAATATGAGCCCTTATGATCTGTCCGCAGGACAATTTGTTTGTTTGTTCTCCCAATATAAAAGTTTAGTACCTCTCTACAGTCAGTGTGGACATGGGATTGCCCTCTTACTGCCAATTTAACTTGATCTGGCAGTGATGCAGGTTGCCCTGATGATTATTGCAAATGCAAATGTGGAGAATTGCTTCATTACTTTGCCCGCTCAAGTTTCTCTTGATAGTCTGAGGATTTAATCTGATGACCTCGAAACACGCTAATGACATGAAACCCAATTAGCCACTTTAACATTTCCAGCCTCCTCTGAGCAGCTCGACGGACCGCTGGTTAGCCCTGTAGCCTTAATGACTTAACTTCCCATCTGGACTGCACATTTCATTTTAATAATAGATTTTCTTTCACAATGCACAATGAGAACTCTAATCTACTCTTCTTCTGAAGATGATTACAGCATATGTCTATCATACGCCGGCAGTCACTTGGATCTAGAACTGGATATAAGTGAAGTTAAGTAAAGATGGTTTACACAAGAGCTCAGCTGACATTAAAGGAAACTGGTGATGCCCTGGAAATAACTGATACTAATAATAAATTGCTGAAGATCCTTCCTGCGTAATGAGCATGTAAAGGTCTCTTATTACAGGTAACATTTACAGTGTTTATATAACATTACATATCCACATAATATATAGTAGGACTGTCTACATCAATATTATGCTTGAACTGGGAAAACACATAAGCTGTCACTATGGAGGGACCACAAAACTATTTGTGTCTGTCACTTTTACTGCTCTTTCTGCCACCCGCATTATGATTTCAGCTTTATTAATAGGGTAAACTTTTTCCAAAGTAATTAATTCTGCATTAAGCATTATATAGATTTTGCATCTTACAACACTAATGCAACATTACAGAAACGTAATACCTTTTTATACCCATTATAAAATGGTTAAATGAACTGAGGAAAAATACAATATTCCATGCAAATTTTTGTCTCTAGCCTCATCCATGTCAGTGTTTACGCGCTAAAGTAATGGAGACCAGTGTAGACTGTTTCAGGATGCCGACTAAGAATCACTACTGATTTTAAATAAACAGATTGGACTTTTATGGAAAGGTTTGTCTCATGTTGGGCATTTTCACAGCTTCACAGGAGACTGCCAGAAGGAGAAGCATCAGCATTTTGCGGCTATACTCCTCCAGTGTGCCTCTGAACAGAGAGCTGTAGATTAGTATTAGGCAGAACAATGTTACTGCTGTTATATCTGCTCTAATGGGACTGAGAATCACTCAGTGCTGCTGTAATATTCTCCTCTGCTGACTGCAAACTTACTCTTTCACTCCATCATCAGACCTGGAAGCTACCTGCTCAAAATGTTTGCACACATGGCAGCCGGGACATTGTATTAGCAATGGGAGTGGGTCCAATTTGGCTCATGATGGTGGACAATGGGTTGTTATCTTCAGGAACAGGGACAGGAGAGCTAGGGTGGGTGTGACGGAGACACAAACACACACATAAATATGCACATCTATAAATTAAACATACACACCTTTATTGAATCACACACACTGACTGATGTGGGGTCCACGCTGGCAGATAGCCCAGAATCTGTATGTGTATAAAGGCCAGTGCTGGCCACATTACAGCCTTTAAAACAGGAACTACAAACTGGATACATAGTAATTCAGTGACCAAGGAAGAGACAGACAAACTAAGTGCATCAAACACAGTAAGATACAGAGTGGGAGGACAGAAAAGAGAAAGAGACAGAGCGAGGAAACAGTCGCTGAAACAGAGAGAGAGAGAAAAGCAGAGATAAAAAATAAACAGCCATGTTTTCTCCCCCTCAGATCTTCAACCTAGTCTCTGCTGATTTTTTCTCCCACTCGCTGACAGTGAGACTCAAAGCCCGACATCACATCAACCTCTTCAAATATTTAGACATTATTCAAGTCGTCTTCTTTTCCTCGTTTTCCCCTCTGTCAGGCTGGGAGAGGGAGGCAGGGGGTATGTTTCAGCGATTAATATTCCCACAGACTTTAGTGAGCGGCAGTTAGGAAATAAAAGGCCATACACTTCCAGCTGACTGATTGGGTCGTTTATCCACATCACCAAGTGATATTTCTACAGCTCAGCTTTTTTTTTTTTTTTTTTTTTTTAGGTCCTGAATGATGAAACGGTGTGTGTGTTTGCACGTGTGTGTGTGCGCTGCCATTTTGCCTCCTCCTTGTGCGACTCTTTGAAGGCTGACAGCTCAGTCTGCCATTTGCAAGAGGGCAAATGACAACAGTCTAGAGAGAGAAGAGGTGACAGAGAGAGAGAGAGAGGTGGGGGATAACGGATAATCTCGTGATAGCCAACAAAAGGTGAGAATGTGAAGATATTGTGAGAAGGGCTGTTTAATTAATAACGGTTATTATTCAAGGTGCAGTGTTGATTAATATAGCATAGCTAATAGTGTGAATCTCACAATCAGGAGTAATGAATGTTACGGTAAAACAGCTACAGAGAACCACATGAATGAACCGAAGCCTCCCTCCGCATAGCCCATAGTTGTGTCTTTGCAGATTGATGCTGCTGGAGGAGGTAATGTGAGGGCAAAGAGTCCAGTATATTTAAATGTACACAGTGTGCAATTACTGTAAGGTGAGAACAGCACACACAGTACATTTGGTTATATCTATAGCCTGCATTATGGTAGTATTATTCTAGAAAGAGTGGGCAGGTAATGGTCTGTCAGTGTGCAGCTAATGTAAAGCACACACACACACTATACTGTAGTGACTATCAGTTTGTCCTCTGTGCTTTCAGAAGACAAACTGCTGCTAGATGCGTGTAGTCTGGCACATATGCGGGATGTGTAGGAGGCTGTTAGCCTCTACCATGAGAGGAACAATCAGTAACTCAAAGGTTGTGTTATGTACTGTGTTATATATATGTGTGTGCACTTAGCTAGCCAGACAGCCAGTCACTGAGGCTAAACTAACGTTTATAGTCAGTAAATACCAGCACCCAGACCGTTATGTGTCTTTCTGTATTTCTACATGTTTGAAATAAAACAGTGTTCTAACATGTGGGTGTGAAGGCCATGGAGCGGGGCTGAGCAACAAAGTAAATAGGTGTGAGCTAATGGCTTCTTTCTGTTAACTTGAGTCCCCAATTGGGGGACCCTGGGGTCACAGAAACAGAGCTGCAACTGCATCATTTCAAAGAGATACTCTTTTAAATTAATTAAATCTTTCATTCATGCTGTGTGTCATCCTGATTTACTCTGAGCCAGTGACATACATACTGATATTTACACATCTGTTCCCTTTGTTATGATACAAACATTATTACTCAGATAGACCTTGTAGTTGCAGAGATACACTCTATTCATTTTGGGTATGTCATTTTCAAGCAGAGACCTAAAAAAGAGGCTAGGGCTTAAGAGGTTAAATAATGGGATGACTTTTTATTATAATAACTGAATTTATAGTGATATCTAATTAATAATTGACTATATTTTTCAGCTCACTTGCCCAGGACCCTATTATAAAAGAATCTTCTATTCTACCATGTCACATATGGGGGTTACACAGGGTCAAGCATATGTCCTGAGGTCACTGTAGGGACAGTGTCAAATCTTACACTGTTACCGGGACACTGACCTCTTTGAGATACAGAGCAGCTGGATATTTGTGTTTATTCTGACCATTACTATGGTAACCGAGGTCAGAGGATAAGACTGTGCCACTCCATTGACACAACAGATAGGTAAATAACAGTGAAGCCTCTAGAGTCAGATAATAATGTCACACAAACCTATTTTCTTGTTTGTACAGTTGTAACACTATTCTGAGACATGTAGACGAAGAGTCCAGAGGGGACAGCTTCTTCATGATGATTCATGATGCATGATAAATCCTCAATAGACCTTTCAGCATGAGATATCTTACACAGCAAAGAATTTAAACTCTGGAACTAAATTAGTAGTTATCTGTGTGGTGAAAAACAGTGAGCAAGTTAGACCAATTAAGGACTATGAGATGACAATACAGACCACTCATACAGAGACATAGTGCTTAGTAAATAACTAATGTGAGACTGAAAGGCCAGAAAGACCGGCAGACATCGGGCTCCACAGCAACGATGATCTTTGGTTTATTTTTCTGCTAGCAAATAGCAAACAATTTTTCCAACTTTATCTCTGCTCATTTCTAAACTAACTGGGAAGTCAGTTGCAGCACTTTTTTTCTTCTTTTTTTCAAAATATCCTATTGATACTCACGAAATGCAGCAACTGTTTGTTTGCAAGTCTGACTGAATGCTGAGGAACCAAAACTGGAACAAAGCTCATGTGGTTGAAATGCAGCTTTAAGATCCGGAGCTCCTAAAAGGGTTGTTGGAAAACTTCTGGTGGTGGAAATAACCGTGGGGTGACGGTATGTGAAAGACAAAAGAATACTCCAAGACTGATTTCATAGCAATTTTCTTGGAAATACCAGAAAGAGGAAGTACAGCAGCATGCTAAACCGTACTGTTGTACACAACTCCATCAGAACTGTTCATTAATGCACAGCAGAGGTACGCACTCTCTTCTCTCCCTCCATCTCTTCCTCTCTTTTCCTCTATCTAACACCTGCTCTGATGCTTCCTTTCTTTCTCTTTAATTCACCGTTTCTTTTCTTTTTCCTGCCCGAACCTCCTTTGCTCAGGAGAAGAGAATGACAGTTGCTTCAGGAACTGTCTAATTAAGCACCCTGGATGAGAATAAATTACCCCCCCATCTCTCTAGCTTTCCTGTTAAGACAGAGAATTGGCAAGTGTTGAACACAATAGCATATGGAGTGAGAGCGATGCCTTGCTGGTATTCCATTTGAATAGCCTCTGCCAGGCTTAGGTAAAACTTCAGGGATATTTTATGTGCGTATCTGCTTTTGAGTGTGCTTGTGCACCTGAGTCTCTCTTCAGGAGACCACCGTGGACAAGGTAATCAAAGAAGCTTCAGGTTCCTCTCTTTTCAGTCTTGCACGTGTCCCTCTCGGCATGTTATTAGAATGCATAAATCCTCATTAGCATTAATAGCCTCTAAAGACCCGCAGGATGCACAGAAATTAATCTTGAGCCGAGATTTCTGCTGAGTCGTCAGTTTGGACAGCAGCAGCTGAGCAGAGAAGCATCAAAGCAAAGTGGATGAACTCGGACGACTTCTTTCTCAGCCTCCTTGTAACTCTGAAAGCTGACATTGAGTCAAAAAAACCACCCACTCCTGCAACAAAAGTATATAAAAGAAAATAAGAAACAAATAGAGAACGAGAGCCTAATATTAAACAGCAAACTGCAGCTTGTAGATCACAAGTTCAGACAAAGTGCTCGGTGTACTGTGGTTTAACAAGTAAGGGAAGCATGAAGCTGAAGAAAAAAAGGACAGAGGCATAAATATGGTAAGATTCTTACTACTACAGTAATATCTGTTAAAAAAATGTACAATTAAATTTATTATTCAAAATAAAATATTGACATCGTAGCCTCTTTAAATTTTGTCCCTATTTGACCCAGTATTGGTGCAAACCCATTGACTTTATTTTGCAGAATTTTACCAAACTATCAGTGTTTTCCTCTTGTCAAAACCTAGCGCCTACATTACCCACAATGCAACCCAGCTGCTGACAGTTCTGTAAGGTGTGTACTGCTGTCCATCCATTAACTGTAACCGCTTATCCTCATCAGGGTCACGATGGGGCAGGAGCCTATCCCAGCTCATCACAGCACACAGAGAGACAAACATATCTACACCTACGGCCAATTTGGAGTCACAAATTAATTAACCCGTTAAGTGCATGTCTTTGGACTGTGGGAGGAAGCCAGAGTACCCGGTGAGAACCCACGCAGACACGGAGAGAACATGCAAACTCCACACAGAAAGGCCCCAGCTGAGGTTCGAACCAGGAACCTTCCTGCTGTGAGGTGACTTGACGGCTACAAAAGCCTTACGTCTTTCTAACTCCGCACCACCAGATTTTCCCAGGTAACTAAAACACTTAAAAACTGACTGCAGGTCTGTAAAGATGCATAAAAACTGAACATTAACACTACTTACTTCTGGAAGTAGCTTTGTAGGGATAAGCTATTAAAACCAGAGTGTACTCAGTATTCTCACAATTTATGTAATGTGCATGTTCTCTAATCGTTCAATCATTCATTTACCCTTCATGACTTTAAATCACATGTAAATCACCTTCTCTGTAAGCCTGAGAAGATGCATGTGTGAAAGAAAAGGCAGAATATGAGATGGGATGAGTTTGAGTAAGATAGTGATAAAAAGTGTACAGTGATGGAGTGACAGAAGGACTGCATCTGGTGCTTTCTGAAGCACTTCCCACCCGTTAGTCAGCTCAGTCTGCTCTCCTCCTCATTAGTCTCACTGTGTGAGCTACACTACATCGTCTGCTGCCTGCTTCCAATCTGCAGCACTGGTGTTGCTGTTGGCGTCAATGTACTCTTCATATCTGTCTGCCCCAGATTCACCCACCGTCCTCTTTAAGGGGGGAAGTTGTGCTCTACTTTGCTTTAGGTTCCCGGTAACGCTGTCTAGTTTTTGTTTTCCTGTCAAATGCTACTTACTGCGGCGTGCATGTGTGCATTGAGTGTGTGTTCGAAAATGTGTATTCCAGCAGAATGCTAGGAGAATGGGTGAGCCATCCTGCCTGGAACGATTTGACTTATACTGCATTTACATTGGTTTCAGAGGATAGTTGTGCTGTATAATGGTCTCGCTGCTCTTTCTGAACGCTGCAAACCCCACCAAAACACTTCCAGGCTAAACTCATTAACATGTTCTCCAGCGTGTTAGCCTCTGTGTGCTGCTCAACCAGTAGTTGCTAGCCTACTTCAGGAAGTAACACCTTTCTCCGAGAACCAAAAGTCAAATGAAAATGAGTGGTTATTAATGATTTTTGACATATGGAAGCAGGGCAAGAGAGAGAAGAGGTGGAGGAGAAGATGATGGGTGAAATGCTGGTCTTGTCTGTGAAGGCACGTTCCTCACAGATAACCAAGCAGCAACCAGGAGCCTTGGGATTAATTAGCTATACAATCCTTTTAATGCAAGGTTTTTATATCCAATGTGTAGATTATTTGTTCTGTTAGGAAACAGAGAGAGAAAATTGCCTGTGGCTTAGATTACTGTTTTATTAAGCTGGTTGTTTTTGTAACGGGTTAATGCACCCGACTGGAATTTCACTATTAGGAAGGGTACAAGGGTGGCTAGAAAGAAGAAAAAGTGAAATCATGAAGAGTGAGGTCCTCAAGTTTTTAAAGGGCTGTTTGAGGATTAAGACTTTACTTTTTTCCTCTGCTGATGTCCCCTTCTGTCTTTTCACCTCTGACATTGTGTCTATAGAGGCTGTTATGTCTGTATAGGCTGCTGTTGAGCCCAGTTACAATGCCCGCTTCTCCAGCTCAGGTTCTGGCATGACACCAGCACCGCTCCCTATCAGCATTTACCTGTAAATCTGAAAACCTCCTCTTCACAGTGGTCCAAAATGCCCACTTCCCAGAGCTCTGAGCTCTCAGTTGGGGCAGCCCGGCTAACAAAGTGAGCTTACATTAGCTAACAGCAGCTATAGTTCACAGCAGTTTAATGTCCATCGGGAAACTCTGTCATCAGAGTTGAGACGGAGCAGCTGGAGGACATCAGAGGGAAAAATATGATCCAGTTTCACACCATCCACCTGATTACAAGTCAGTGTAGCATCAAAATGATTTTAAATCTGTTTTTATGGTGGAAAAGTTACACAATATTACTTTAAAGTTAGTGTTGCACACTGTCAATGTCACAATGTCAACGTCAGTGAAATGGCCAGGGGAGTCCCTACAAGTAGGAACATATGGATATCTGTTGCTGTGTTAGTTGAAAGATCTCCAACTTCACAGCAGCACACAAACATCCACACAGTCATCCACACAAACCCAAAGATACTGCAGCCTGTATACTCCCACAGCGACACACAGAGATACACACACACACAAACACACTGGCAGAGTGTGACAAAACCTCCTGCAGTACACCATCACAAGATGAGAGGCAGAAAAAGGTGCAAGAAGGTGCAGGGAGTGACAGCAGAAAGGTGGAGAAAGAAAAGGTAAAAAAGGAAGGCAACATGAAACAGAGCTGTCTACAGTCGTGGAATAGCAAAGTAACAAATCCACACATAACGCTGCTTTTCATCCTAGAAAGAGTACACGATGCATGAAAAGACAAAGTGGAGGACAGAAGCTGACGAGAAGAAACCAGCTAATGCTTTCTCTGTCACTTTTCACTTCAGTCAGGCAGAGGGAGAGATTTGGTTCCTGCCTCCTCTGATTAGGCAGCGAGCCAAAAAACAGCAGGATGGTCTCAACAGTCAGTCACAGTGCTGGGATGTGAGGGGAGTGATGGATGTCTCTGTTACTCTAATCACAATTGCCTTTTCCTTTCAACAGATATCCAAACAATTCATTACTGATACAGAACTGTTGAAAAAATAACTGCGAGAGGATGCATTCAGTTGTTGCCCACAGCTACAACTAGAGAGGTGATTATTAAAAATGATATTAATACTGCTGAAAACTTTATTAACACAAAAATATCATCAATTTCTTAAAGCGCGAGTATCAAAGTGTGTTACAGGAAAAAAACTATAAGCAACAACCGCAAAAACTTTGTGAAAATTTTCAATATAATTGTGAAAAAAATGCAAAAATAACGAGCAATTTCCTCCAGTCTCTCAGTACATTCACTGGAGGACCTTCAGCCCTGTCAACTTCCTATTATTGACTCTCAGATGGGATCACCATGGTAACAGACCAGAGGGAGCCAGCAGCCTACCGGATCTACCCAGCATCCATGGCTGTTAGCTCACAACACATACACCTGGACATCTCACACACACACACACACACACACATGCGCACTCAAGAACACCCAACAAATGAGACAGAGATGACTGGACCACTTTAGAGAGGCAGGGACCAATTGGATGACATTTAAATGGATGGAAGCCTCAGCGGAACGAAAGAGTTCATTTCCACCGTTCATGTCGCAGTTCAGACCGCCCTCCCCCCCTCGCACCCCTCTGGATATCAAACTGAGATTACGCTGAAATGGCAGAGCGATGCCTGTTGCGAATTGTACTTTTCACAGCTGAATCCTATATTTCTGCGAGAGCACAACAGCGGCAGATAAAAGCGAGACAGGAAAACAGAGACTTCAGATTTACACAATTAGACCTGCTGCTCCCAATCAGCCATTCAGGGAGCAACGCAGCAGGAGAGGAAACGTACGCACAGCTCCAGTGCATGTCAAATGAGGGGCGCACTCTGGGGATGTGTGTGTGTGTGTGTGTGTTTGGGAAGGAGGTAAGCATTGCAATACAGAAGGTTGGTAAAATCAGAACCTGTGAGACTGGATCGATCAAGTGTTTCTACTCCTCACATTTTAATTACCTGCGTCGATTTAAGCAAGCTGTACAATTTTAATGGGAGGTTTAAAGTGCCTGAAATTGATCACCAAATACAAATTCATACGCTCTGTGGCTTTCTTATGTTTGTTTATGTATGATCTGCGCCACAGGAGGGGCATGAATATTAAAGAGGCAACCATGACCACGGGGAAATTACAAAAAAGCAGCTACCGAAGTTACTTCTGCTGTGGTGAAAGATCAAAAAGAGCAGCTAAGATTAAAGAGGCACTCGAGCACTTCAGTAAAGTTGGTGGACTTTCGAGAAGAAGATTTTTAAAATTAATGTTCAAAGTGAGGCAGTGCAGGCAGAACTATCTAGATTATTAGTCCCCTAAAATGGGTCCGGCAAAATCACTGGATCCTACATTTCCCATAATGCGACGCAATAACATCTTTTGTTACACCCTCCCTGCCTAGTTGAAATAACCCTGATGACGTCACTGTGAAATCATCGTGGTTATTTTCTCAGAGCTCCTTTACAGCTTTCTAGTGTTTAAAAGACTGAGAAGTTCTCCTCATGACAAATCAACTGAACTATACATGAAAAATTAGCGAAGTGCCCCTTTAACTGTGACAGACAGAAAGAAAACCACAATGTTACGTTCACAAAATCAAAATTAGAGACAGGTTAAAGCAGTGAAGACGATCTCCATCTATGAGCTGTGAGTACTACAAAGATTCAGATTTTTGTTGGCCTAAAGCGAACGATTCAGTATTTCACATAAACAGAGCAAACATAAAAGAAAAGTCTGAAAAAATGAAGATCTCTCCATGTCCCAGAAACACATTTTTCCCTCCCCTCCTATCCAGTTAATCCTCTTGCGACTCCTCATATTTATCTACCAACCTTTGGTGAAGTCAGGGCTCGGTTAGAGAGTTTAGCAACAGATGTTAGCGCAGAGATCTGAACAAAGACGATGAACTGGATGACAAAGGAACAAGCTTTTTCACGTCTCATTTCAATCAAAGACAGTGGCAGTTGTGCTGGTGTACCGAACTTCTGTAGTTCAGCCACAAGCCTGTGCACACAAAGCGAGGCGGAAAAAATAATTTGGAGCCTATTTTTTTTTTGTGCTGTGAATGTGTCATTTTCTCTATTTGGAGCTGCCAAAACTACTGCAGTTTCTGCAGCATTTAAAATGTCCTGCTTTAGTCTGTGGCTTCGCACTCTTCACTCCCTCCTCTCTTTATCGATTGCTCTGTCCTCAGAGTCCCAGATCAGAGCAGTAAAAATCAGAGCGAGACACTGGAAGCAAGACACATAGAAGAAAAAAATACAGATATTCAAAGTCACAACTCTGAGGTCAAAGGTCACACTAGGTCCATGGAATATGACTTGGTTTTGCAAAATTCAGAACAGTTCAGATCCCTAAACTTCCCTCCTCCTCTTACCAGACTCATCTCTTTGAAAAATCTCTCTGCAACTCTCCAACTATCTTTCTTTGTTTTCATTCTTTAATTTTTAATTGTGCTATTTTAAATGTTTTAAGAGATGTAGAGTTAGCATAATTCAGTAATTACATTGTCAGTTACAAAAGGAAACTCCAAACGCACACACACACACATTTATTCCATTCCCTTTGTACCTTTTTTTAGTTGTTCATGTAAAGAAAGCATTTCTAGGAAGTTATGTGTTTATTTTTCATATCAAAACCTAAAAAGCTAAAAAAAGAGAAGGGGATCCCTCCCCTAGGCCAGATATATTTAGGTGAGAACTGGATTTTAAATGTTTTGCAGCACAAATCGTTTGTACTTTAACTGTTTAACCAGGTAATCTGGCCCCAAAAGGCAGTTTGTGCGTTTATACCTCATTTTAATTAACATCTTTTGGATAACTATGTCTTAAAAAATATCCTGCCTGTTTAAATATTCTGCATACTGTGAACTTTTGCACACTATCTAGTGAATATACTATATTCCAGCACAAAACTGTACAGCGATCTTCATTTTTTAGTTTATATCTTCTAGTATTTTCATCCCTTTTATTTTCACTTCATGTTTGTTATGCACCGATAGACCAAGACAAATTTTTTGCTTGTAGAAACATCTAGAAATGTCTATTACTTGAATATTTTCTCAACAAATATTTTGGCTGCATGAAAACTGAAAAATCGTCCACCCAAATGACGAACTGTAATGTACACAACAGCTGCTGTTTTTTTCCTCTGACATGTCGGCCATGTTTTCATGTGACATGCATTTTGTGAACAGCCTCCTTCGCGGCCAGCTTCTCACAGGGGAATTTCCCCCGTAATGAGAGACGAAACCAGCTGGACGCAGGTGTTTTGGATAACTAATACATTATTCCAAAGGGCTTCCCTCGCCCTCCTCCTTCTGCTCCTTCTCCTCCTCCACCTCTTTGTCTACATTCACATTCTCATCCCTCCTCCCTCCCTCCTCTTCCACCGTCTCACCACTGTGCTGCACTTCTGGCATCATCTCATTCTTCTTTGCCACCTCCTCATAACCCTTTACCTTCCCTCCCCCTCTCTTTATCTTCATCCTGCTACCTCCACTGCCACATCGCCTTGCCTGCTCAACCTTCTTTGTCTCATCCTTCTCCTCCCTCACTGCCTTGTTTCCCTTCTTTATCCCGTTTTACCATCTTCTCATAGCAATCTCAATCAGTTCCACTATCATTCATCACTTCTACTTCTCCCCTTCCTCTTCTTTCGCCTCTCCACTTTTACAACAACATGCACAAACACACTTTTGTGGAGTGAGTCAATGAGTAAAGAGAAGTAGAGTTTTCCACATTGTTACCTTTCTCACAAGTAGCTCCTCCGTAGCTGGGCAGACAAAGACACACAAACGAATTGATCTCATCGATGCAGGTTCCTCCATTCTGGCATGGATTAGACTGGCAGTCGTCAATGTCTGGAGGGAGAGAAAGAAGGGGAGAGAGAAAGTTGGGGAAGGGTGGGTGAGTCAGATTAGATACAAACGCACATACACACACTTAGACACACTTTCCGAATGGCTACTTTTTGAACTACATGCCGCAGCTTGTTACTGAACAAACCCCCGGGAGATCAAAACTTTTGGAGAGATTAGAGGTGTTTCTGAGAAAGTTATAATTAAAGTGAATTGATTGAACTTCATCAGTGAGCGGTTTGGGATGCACTGAAGCGCATGATGCTAATTGCAATGTGTTTTCAGGACGTGTCATAGTTCTGCTGTCAAGAGCAAGGGAGAGTATGAATTCAGGTGGAAGGTAGAAAGAGAGAGAGAGAGAGAGAGAGATGGAGATTAGAGTGAGTAATTCAGTTGGATGAGCCTCCATCTTCAATAACAACACTACTGCCCACACTCATGCACCAGCCGTCTTGCCGGCGGCCGCAAAAATTTGCACGCAAATCAACTTTAATGTGTGCAAATGTGACCAAAACGATGCAACCATGTCAGACGGCATCTCTTAGATGTAACATCAAAATCAAGTTTAAATGTTTGTGCACAACATACAAACTCACATGCAAATTCATACACACATATTTTGCAGAGGCGTTGCAGGGGTGAGAGTTCTCATTCGGTTGAAAAATGGTAACTGTATTTCTCTGGCTGATCTGGGCCTGGGGGCAAAATCATTAAAATTGCAGCTGGTATCCCACAACTGAGTGAGTCCCCGAGGCCTTGGCAAGAGGTCACTGGAGGGTAGGGGGAAGTGAATAGAGATGGGGGAGGCAGGAGAAAGTCTGAAGAAAGATGTGGCGATATAGAGATGCTCAAAAACACAGAGAATAGCAGTGTGAAGGAGAGGTAATGAAAACAAGGGTGCGGGAGGGGGGAGAGAAAGACAGAGGTGATATGATGCTGCGAGTCTGGGAAGTTGGCAAGTTTCAGGCTTGGATTACAGCGGCTTTGCAGGCAGACAGCGTTTGGGGCGGAAGAGTCTGTTCGGATAAAACAGCGTGACAGCTTCATTGCTGGTGTCCCGCTTTGGGCTGGCTGATATTAAAGGCTGAATTAGATGCAGGAGGTAGAGACCCAGCCAGAGGAGTTGGAATGAGATGGCATTTGTGTTGGTTTAGTGCATCGTGTAGGAGTCTGCCTCAGTCATGATGGGGTGGAAATATAGAATATAAAAAGACAACAAAATAACAATCACACATCCCACGGCACAGAAAAAGACAATTGGTTCTGGTTCCATCCATATTTTTAGGGGGCAGCAGTAACAAAAGCTTGGGCCCTTTTTTTAAACTTAAAGGGCGCGTCACTTATTTCATACAAGAAGGAGGAACAAACTGTCTTTTAAAAAATAATGTCACGTAATTAGGGTTATCTCAGCCTGGAGATGCTGTTGAGTTAAATTATAGGAACTCTAGGATTAGTCTTGTTCAGAACTTGACTCATACTGGTGAGAGAAAGTTTCTATTCTAGCATGCTACATATGGGGGTTGCACGGGGTCGTGAGGTCACTGTAGATCAACCAAAGTCAACCGAAATAGAACATGAAGAAAATTTTGCAGTTAAAAAAAGTGTAAGTTTAACAAAATGAACAAAACAAAATGCTAACTGGATTAAGAGATCTCATTTATGTTTTCAAGGTTTTCAAGAAGAAAATTGAGTTTTTGTTGTTAAATTATTGTGTCAGATCTCAGATTGTTACGGGGACACTGACTTCCTCTCTTCTCCTCTGGATAGAGAGCCGCTGGATGTTTATTCTGATCATTATTATCATAACAGAGGTCAGAGGATAAGGCTGTCTCACTCCTTAGACGCAACAGATAAAGGTAAATAACATAGAAGCCTCTGCAGAGTCAGAATGTCGGACAACTCAGGGTGGTTAGAGTAGATAGAGTAGTTGTGTCTCTATCCTGAGGTAATATAGACAGGTCAGAGAGGACAACTTCTTCAGAACAGAGGCAGCATCATTTCATGTCCAGTGTATTGATAAATCCTCCATTCTCTCCGGCTGAGCTTCAATAAACCTTTCAGCACAAGACATCTTGGACCCTTTGAACTTTTTCTTCACTGACTGAACAAATCATTGATGAATAAAATTCTCCACTAAGGGTAAACATATTATTTTTGTTTATAGAACAATTACCTATTGGTAAACACTATAGATGCATTTAGTATGACTTTTTAGGGACATAGAGTAGTTGTGTTACTATTGTGAAGACATAGACGAGCCAGAGAGGACAGACTCTTCAGAGCTGAGGCAGCATCATGCCATGACAAGTGCATTCACACATCCTCCATTCTCCTTGGCCAAGCTTCAATAAACCTTTCAGCATCAGACATCTTGGACTCCTGTGCACCTTTTCTTCTCTGACTGAACTGACCATTGATGACTTGTCTACAACAATACTGAAAACCAAAAGTTAGACTATCTGCTTCAGTTCCCACCGCTCTTTTTTAAAATCTGTCTCCTGTGAGTCTCCAAACTTTAAAGAAGTGCAATTCTGGAAAACCCTGGACGACCTCTGTAATCTTGTTGTTTGCGTGACAAGAGGTCTAAGGCTCTTACAGTTAGGAGACATAGCTTTGGACTGACATCAGTACCCTCATTCACAAAGTAAAAGGTTGTTGACAGGCTGCAGCAAGCGACTGACTGAAAATGAAGTGCTGATTAATAATGAACTGTACGTGGTGTCCTTTGCCAGCCATGCAAGCTAAGTAAGTCATGAGCCTTCAATACAGCTAAACATAATGTTATCATTATCATTAAGTTTCATTGAGACAAATCACCACTGAGTGAACACATTACTCTGCAGGATTATTGGTCAGTTGTTATATTGTCATTGTCAATTAACCTCAATAAAAACCTTGATTTTGGGCGGGGAGAGTGAAAAGCAGTGCTTAACTCCAACTGGAGCTGCTCAGCAGATCAAACTGTGGTTGTGGTTGGATAGCTTCAAGGTGTGAAACGTGTAACTGAGTAAATGTGGTCTCGAAAAATAGAATATTGCTCCAATAAAAGTGAAAAAACAATCAATGTTTGCAGTGAAGAGAGGGCATGCTGAGCTAACTGTGTTAAATTAGTTAGCAGTATAGAAACTTCTAGTCTAATTTAAGCGGCTTTTGATTGAGAACATGGTTGAAATAAGTATTTTGTCATTTAAATTTCCTTTTACAGAAAAGCTACACCAAATATTTGAAACAACATGATTTCCCTTGAAGTACAGGTGTACAAAATAGAATAATATGACCCGAAAAGATCCATATGATTTATGACTACATGAACACAGATCCCTCGATGAACCTCGGAGGAGCTCCATATAATTGAAATATGATGCGTGATGAATGATAGACACTGAAAATATCCTTCCCTCTACGCTGTGAACCAACAGATGAGCAGTCAGTACAGCTGTTCAAAAAAAAAAAAAAAAAAACAGCATCTGGCCTCATTAAGCACTGTAGCACTGAGGTAAGGAATCAAGGAATTTTAAGGCGCACTGGGGTCAATAAAGCACAGCTCTGAACATCAGCTCTGAACATCAGCTATTAGTAGGTAAACATTATGATAGTGATACTCCAGACATTGGCAGCTGGTGTAGGCTGACCTTCATCTTGTCAAGTTTACAGATGTTTAAAGAATTTAAAGCACAAAGGTGTTCAATAAAAAACAGACAGCACTGCAGGTGACTTGATTGTATCAGATGTGCATTGACACCTGCAACAAAGAAGCAACCTCCATGGCTGTACAGTAAAGCCAGTGTGGACGTGGCATAAACGGCAGTTCCTTGAACGGCCACTTGAGGCTGGCTGCAGAACAAGGTGATCTCCATTAGCCTCCATATTAAAATGCCCAACTTCACAGCAGAAATAAACATGTTTACAGCCTGGTACAAAAAAATGGTTTTGGTATCTATAGCTAATTTCTATATAACTCCCCTGTTCAAATTATATTACGGCTTAAAGTCATGCATAATTAACAGTGTGGCTTCACTTTCGGGTGGCTTTTTTGAACACCTAGGCATCATTCATCCCTCCACATGTCCACTGATGATCCACATCTTTGCCCATTTTTAGATTTCTAGAGGCAAAACTTCCAAAATGTTGGCGGACAGAGCCACCACACTCACACATTCACAACACAACAGCATCAGAAGACTATGGGTGGTGTCACGGATACCTGCAACCAACCAAATTGCTGGCCTCTTGGCGCTTGAAATGTGTTTGAGGACAGATTATCCACCAGAGAGCACTGTTGATAAAATATCCCACTCTGTACATATCTTGGTCACAGTTTAACTGCATTCAAGGGTCAAAATGTTTGGACTACTGATCAGTAGATTATCATTGGTCTGATTTATTTAATGTTCGAATATTGGCCTCCCAAATCCGGAGCTGCTATTGAAAGCTCTGTGAAAAGCAAACTTCTATTTCCATAGTCAAGAATTAAAGATCTCCTCCAGACATGTTTTAATATGAAATTACTCTGGTCAGAATAATAATTGTGGTTCATGGTTTTTAGGCAAAAAAAAATGGATTTACCTAATTAAAATCTACAAATTCTTCCCTTTTTGAGAAATTCAGCATCTAAATATGCAAAAATTTCTCATTTCAGTAACTATTAAACACAACATGTGTCATACTTTCTCACTGTATGTGCACTGCAGGCTTCACACTTCACCGCGATTGGCTTCAAAACTATTCATGATATCACAAAATCGTTGCTCATATCTCAAACTCAAATTTAACCTAAGCAAAGACACACTTCGGCAGATACATTTGTCATCCAAGTAAAGCAGCAAAAAAACTAAACATAAAATGGTATTTTTTATGATGGTGTACCATATGGCCATGACAACACGTTGTGTCGAGGTGACACCTTCCTCACCTCCCCTCAAATGAAGCAGGCCTGTCCACCCAAAGTCCACTCAATGTCCACTCTGCCCAACTGGCTTAATGACACAACTGCCAACTTAAGCAGGTGGCAGTGTGTGTCTATGCATGACTGTATATGTGTGTCCGCCACTTTCTGGCTCACTCCCCAGTACAACAAAATCAGGCCCGGGCACTAGTATGGTCTCCAGGGAGTCAAGGAGAGCAGTGCTCCACTTATCTGCTGGCAGAAAAATGGATGGAGGGATAAACAGGTGCCAGCCATTGTGGTAATTGCTGCATGCCACTAACACACTAGCGACATCACCAGCTTTTCTTTAGGCCAACATTATTCATTTGAATCTGTCAGGAGAGGCACTAAACGTTGATGGTTAACAACATTGTAGAGGAGATACAGATATCAAATTGAGGTTTAAAAGTGGTTTAACGCTCAGTTCAACGCTGATTGAAAAATACATAGTTTTGATGGGTATGTTTGATTGCAGGATAAATATGTAACCCTGTTGTTTATCCTCCGCCTCTCTGCGTGTATCTGAGGATAGCTGGTAAATTTGAGGACAGAGGACAGGGAAATAGAGATATAGGAATATGGGGGAGGATAGTGAGAGAACAGCCAGACAAACCGGGGGTGGTGTCGGTTGACAGAATATCTGGAGGCTTACTGCAGGCATGTGTCGAAACCAGGGTATGAATAATTGAAAAGGGACGGAGAAAGACATAGAGAGACAACGAGGAAGAATGAGACAGAGAGCAAACAGACATCGGATGGCAGAAGGCCCTGGGTCAGCTGGGATTATTTGTCGGTTCAATAGATCAGATTAAATTCCTATTACCTGCGTACTCGACCACAGCTACGCCCAATCTAGGATCAACTCCATCACCAGCCTGCCCTCCCCAAAAAAAACCTTCGTCCCTCCGTCATCTCTATGACTTTGCCACCTCAAGGAGGGTCTTTTCCAGCTTTAGAACAGAGAGATTTATGATTTCAATTCTCACGACCAGCCACAGCATTTGTGAATGCTCAGACCACATAAAAAGTAAACAGCTCATTCTCCATTTTATAAATGAGACCTCAACTGGAATCAGCAATTTCATGGCTATGAATCTTTGTAGGTTTAGCCAGGAAGAGTCAAGCAGAGAGAGAGAGAGAGAGAGAGAGAGAGAGAGGTCCACTCAGAGGGTAATAAAGGCTTGGAGAAAAGAATCGATATTTCAGCCAAGGACTGGATTGCATTAAAACATGGTATATTCTTTTAGTGGCCCAGTAACTCTACCATAAAAAGTATGGCATGGTTACAAGAGACCAACTTTTCTGCTGCCATCCTATAATGTTCAGAGGAACTGATTTTTAAAAAGAACAAACTCTGTCAGTGCTACAAGATAATAAAATTCTGAATTACACATTACTATATATACAGTCTATTTTCTTTTAATAATGAGGAAGTGAAGAACATCCTCTGCTCAAATAATGAGGCAGGATCCGTACTAATAGCGACTGATTTTTCTAAAAGATTTAAGAGGCTTTTTTTAATCTCCAGATAAAATATATTCACTTTAAATAACAAATCAGGACTCTAAGTGAGTATTAGAGGATCCTGAGAGGTCTATGGATTAATTAAAAGCCCATATTAGAAACAAATGACAATATAAAAGCAGCACTCAACGGATTTGAGGCTGTTGGTAATTTCTAACACCGCCATCTTCCTCTCATTAAGTCGTTAATTGAGTAGAATGAGGCGAGAAGAGATTTTCGTCTGAACCTAAAACTGATTAAATCAAAAAAGTTTTGCTTGTAAGTTACAATTTGACAGTTTAAAGACAAAGGGTATTTATTCTTGCCTTTCAGCGGTCAAGCGAGTGCGTCATAAAGTGCAACTAACAAGCCCTGCTAACAAGTTCAGCTTCTTACTATGAGTGTTTGAGTCCTACATGAACACACACTTCTCAGTCAGAGTTATAGAGAGTTTTTGATTGAAGTCATTCAGATATTTAATGTTAAACCGAAAGATTTAACGCCAAGTTTACAGCAGCTACAACACCATATATGTTTTCTGCCGACCTCCAGTGGTTTAACATCTCATTTAGCTGTAGTGATGATGTATCAGTACACTGTGACATCACTGTTAAAGGGGCTTACAGGGTGCACACCAAACCCAACCACACTTATCCTAATGATGTAAATAGATAGATATAGACAGAGTACTTTAATTATCCCCGAAGGGAAATTCTTTCGTTGCAGCAGCATTATAAAATATACACAAGAAAAATATACATATGTGCAATAACGTGCAAAATATGTACATCAGCTCAGCTGTTCCAGAATGAGTCTCCTCTCTCTGCACAGAGGGAGTCATTATAGAGAGTTATGGCAGTTGGTAGGAATGACCTCCTGTAGCGGTCTTTCTTACAGTGGAGCTTCTTAAAGAGGAAGAACAACAACATGCAGCAAACGGTGAATGTGCCGTTTTGTGTTACTTTGCTTGTTGATGATCTTTCTTTTTTAGGTTTAAAATAAAGTTACTGACTGATTATTTTTCTATGTTATCCAAAAAAAAGGCAAAGACTGTTCAGCTGAACAACTCCCCTGTTTTGCAGTGTTTGAAGACACTGTTTCAAACCAATCCAAAACCTTTTAGAAAGCAAAAACTGGCCCAGAGCTGTCATGCCAAATATATATTATTTTTTTTATAATTATCAAGATAAAAGGAAACTTTGTATTTATTGCAACATTTAAAAGGAATATCATTGTCAGTACAGATTTGGACTATTTTATATAGGCATACTGAGTCCCCGAATTCAGGTCAGAGGTCAAAATATGAATACCAGGAATATGATGTCACCTATATAGTATATATATATATATATATTTAGTTACAGGTAGAAAGCCACAGTCTGAAATGTCTGTTATCACATTGAAATGAGCAGAACACTGACTTCTTTTCATATTTTCGGTTTTGTACAGTGAGTTGTTTTGCAAATGTCCCATTCTTCACTCCAAACATTCATAAATATTCACCCACAACATCAAATAAAAGAAAATGTCAAAGTGAGACCCATTTGAGATATTTTTTACTTTCAGCATTTGTTGGCTTTGACACAAAAATAACTTCAATCTCTTCTGCAAGAGGTTCATTCTGAATGTGATTGGAAGTGATTGGTGTTCCTCTGTTTATGTGTTTGTGATGTAGCTGGAGTGCAGTGGAGAGGGAGTAAAGATGCCAGCTACCCATTTTAAATTCCAAAACTACTACAAACATCTATTGAGAGGGTCAAAGATTGCAGCCATTTGCCTGTCAGCCGAATGACTGAAAGAGTGCTTAAAGCAGTGAAATTCAGTGATACATCTGACTGTTTTTTATTTTAGAGCTATTTAACATTTAGAGGGAAACTTCTAAAGGAGTGAGAGCCCTGTTTCTGCAAAATGTCTCAGGCGTAATTGCTTCAGCAAATTGTGAAAAAACTCTGACAAAAAGTGCTTCATTAAGTGAAAAGAAGGGACAGCGACAGAGAAAATAGTTGAAGAGGCAAAATAAGTGTCCAAGACGGAAAGAAAGTCAAATTGAACAGAGACAAAAATCCATTGGTGGCAACAGTTTCAAACCTCATTGTGCACACATTTACAGTGCGGCGTGTTTTTGTAAATACACAGTTGTGTTAGTTCACTATGCAAGTACACGTGAGCAAAGCAAATCTCATTATACGTTGTATATAATACATCCACACCGAACGTCTATTGGTGGCAGGCACAGGAATTTGAAAGCCAGCCAGTTTGTCCTAACAGAGCTGGAAAAGCACATTTTTCTATGTAGACTAAATGCCAGCCGTACAGATCAAACAGCAGTCTGATC
The DNA here is from genome assembly GCA_036365135.1 of Miichthys miiuy. Classification (NCBI taxonomy): domain Eukaryota; kingdom Metazoa; phylum Chordata; class Actinopteri; family Sciaenidae; genus Miichthys; species Miichthys miiuy. The sequence goes on from CM071609.1 coordinate 9,088,698, forward strand.
AATTACACAGAGAACCTTTGAACCAGTAAATGCCACCAAGAGACTTCACATCTGACAGGGTTGTATGGAGGGCATGAAGGGACAATATTAATGCGACAGAGGAAGACTTTTTTTTTGTCAGCTACATGGACGAAAACGCACATCCAGTCAACCGTACTCACCAATCACTCTATCTTTGACACACACCCATACAGACACGCACTCTAACTCACTCTAACAAACACACAGGGTGCCAAGTCTGCCCCCTTATCAACCTACAGCAGTGACAGATCTGGTCACTCTTTTTACATTCTCCTAAATGCCTCCGAACCACAGCCGACATTATGTAAAAATTAATTGACATGACATCCTATAAAATGAAGCCTTTGAAATGGAAATGTTTGTCACACAAAGCTTTTTCTTTTTTTTTGCTGAAAGGCTCTTTGTGTTTGTCATCTTTCATTGTGCGACACCCTGGATGATTGACTTCCTTTAGCTAGCTGAGGGGCATTGACATTTCCATGCCCTTCTACAAAGATGGATACCTTTCTATTGAACCGCCGCTCGTCCAAACAGCATGCCCACTCAATGGACCGTGTTGTGTTGTGTCAGTAACTATAATGCTGGTGTGTGCTTTGTGTGTACAGCGACATTAATGAGTATGAGCATAACATTTTCATGTGTTTATGTGGATGTATGCATCTGTTTGGGTAAATATTGCGCGCGTGAAGACTGCAGGAAAGAGGAACACTCATCGAATTATTGTGTTCTTGTGTGTGTATTTGCAGATTGGGTATCCACAGCTGCAAGCACAAACTTGATGTATGTGAACACCCAGTCGATTGCTAATGGAGAAGTGGTGCTCTCACCTCCCACTCCTAACTCTTTAGGGCCTCCACACGTTGATCACTGTTGGCAACGATAATTTAAAGCTACTAATGGATGAAATGTATGTGTGTTATGTGAAAAGGAGTCACTTGTACTGACAGCCCCCATGCAGAAATATTACCTGACTCTGCAGTTACTCTGAGCTCTACAAAGCGTTTTAGCGTCTTTCAGCTCCTTGTTTTGGTTTCCCAGTCTGCCTACTTTAATATTTGGTTCAGTCTCACCACACTTACGACAGATCCAGATGTCAGCACCATCAAATTGTACCATTTGACATTCTTTGTCTGTGTGTAAATGAATTCCCGCCTTGTCCCATGATTGCTTTTCTTCTTACTATTTCAGGGAGGAAAAAATGTCGGAGGAACCCAGCAGAGCAGATTTGACAGGTAACGTTTAACATTTTTAACATTTTAAGCTTTTGACTTGAAATTTCTTCCATATTTTGTGCACTTAAGATTCTTTGGCTGCAACACCTAGGCTTAAGAAACAAAATGACTGACTTAAAATAAATGAAAGTATTGCTGTTTAGCAAACAGCAGAGAGAAATGAAGTGAAGTATGTTAAACTTAAAGAAGCGTATATAAGATATGGTTTTTACATAATACGTGCAGAGAAAACTGCAGCAGAATATGATAAGCTGGTAAAGACATCTCACCTCAAGATCCATTTTGTAGCTGTTCTGGAGCTTTTGATCATATGACAGATACTAACCTAAACTTTCTGGCGATATTATTTTGCCAACTGCTGTTTCCAACATCAAGAAGTAACTTTCAGTCTCCACTTTTAAAGATGAGAAGTCTTTAAAATGTTCAGAGAAAAAAAATGGAAATATAAAACTTCTATCTAGTTTTATATTTCCATTTTGCTGGAAAAAGTCTCTGCTAGTGAAGATTATGTGATATGACTGAAAACTTGACAGCTACTAAATAGAGGAAATACGTTTCTTTTCTTTCAGCTACTGTTATCAAGGTTAAGAATGAACATTGATGCTCAACAATAACAGTGTTTCAGAGTTTGTTTAATCTAATACGCAACACACATCGCACATATCTGCATGTGTACCTGCACATATGCTTGTCTGAACAGACAACATGAGTTGTGTGTGTCTCTATGTGCATCTGTATGTCTGTGCCAGCAGTATACTATAGAGTCCCAGGCCTTGAGCTGTGTTTGGGTGTGGGTGGATTACAAAGGGATCAGGATCAGCAGAGAGAAGAGGAAACAGACAGACTACACAGCAGCTCTGGTACAGCCCAAGGCTCTGTGCTGCTCTCCAGAGAGCTCAGTGCAATGCTGATCAACCTATCAGAGGATCCAGCGTCTGGAGAAAAGTCCTTCATCCTGGGGTTTCTGGTGAAAATACAGAAAAATGCTTCATCCCTTTTACTTGGCTAAGATGTTAGGATGAACAGGGATATGTTAGCTCACCAGTAGCCCCAGATGCAATTACATCTTGGAGCCCCGGCGATATACTGGGAGCCGCACTCAGGCGATGATCCAAATCGTCTGGGTTTACCAGACTTTCTTGTGCGTCGAGGGGAAGCAAGCAAAGTGAGCCTAAAACCTGCCTTGTAGACATTTCCAAAAAAATCACATCGCAACATGAAATATGAAAACAGGAAAAAAGATTCATCTTAATTTGTGTGTTGCCGTGCGGATGTGCGAATGCGTCAGTGGAGTGTGGATACGTGTGCCCACAGTATGTTTCAGACAGGTCTTCGCTTTGGTTGACAGCGCTGCTGCAACATTCATAACAGCCTGGGAAAATGTAATGAGGTAAAGTGTCACAACATCTCACATCGCTCTGCTAGCCTTCAGTTCTGACAGCCTGACGCTGCTCACCGATGCTGTGTGTGTGTGTGTGTGTGTGTGTGTGTGTGTGTGTATTCACTGGATCCATCTTGAGTGTCTGTTTATATTTTGTGTGGGAGGAGGCCATTGGCCAGGAAAAAGAAGCCAGGGACAGGAGAAGCCAAAAGCAAGCTGCCACAGTGCCACCAGTATCATATAGCCTCAGTCTCTATTTCTGGCCTCCTCATAGACACGGAGAGAAGGAAATTGGAGAGAGAGGAGGATCATCAGCATTTGTAGGAGCGCCCTTTTTTTCCCCTTTTTCCTCCCTTTCCTTCTCATTTCTCTTCCTCCGCAGTCATTTCCTTCCTTCACTGCCTCCCATACGTCTTTTTCATTAGTCACTTCCGAGTCTCTGCACCTTCTATTTTCTCCCTCCCTCTGGAGATCTCTAAATGGCAAGTTTATTCTCCTTTGCCCCGTGGGTCTTACCAGGCTAATTTCCTTTGAGTCAGGAGGGTTTACAGGTGTCCCTTTAGGGCTCCTGGTGTTAGCGGAGGCAGAGTCCCTCTGGGCCGTGTGGGGTTTGGCCTGTTCCCTGACAACTTTATCTGCCCAAGACGCCCAAGGTGTGTCTTAAAATGGATTGCTCATGTGACTCTATTTTCTACCTACCTTCCTCCCTTTATTCCATTTTTCATCACTTGGTTTCCATCTTTGAATCCTTTCTTCCTTCCTTTTCTCATTGCTTATTTCCTCCTTTCCTCCTGTTTTACTGCACATCTTTCCATCCTCTCTGTTCCATTTCCTTCGCTCCTACCTTCCTTGCTTCCTTCTCTCTTGGTCCTTACTAGTGAGTGTACACACTTAAAAAATACCATAACTCTACTCTTAAAGTAGAGCAGTTCCCCAGAGGGGTGAATGACAGGCTATTCTCTGCCTCCTGTCGCTATTTCTGACATACTTAAAGAGGAAATAGTAGAATGAAATTATCTATTTTTTCCTTAGTGCTGTCAGAATCAATTAATCACTGACAGTGATATTGTACAAGGATGTGTTTTTAAGTGGAGGGAGCTCTGACGTTGAATCTTTAAATCTATATCTGATAGAAAACGGCTCATGGACCACACAAACGGCCTCTGAAAAATCTTAAAGAATTATTTACTATTTTCCAGATAATTTTTGTATGAAAGTCAGATACGTATACTCAGGTCTGGTCTTGGACTTTATCCTCTCAATCATCTTTTCTTTGTTTCTTTTCTTTCATGCTTTCTTGCTCCACCTCTCTCTGTCTCATTCTTGTCTCCTGCTATTTTTTTTTTCTGAATCTGGCCCACTGCCATGGAGATAAGGTAGGAAAAGAAAAATGCTTTGTACTGCCTGGTCAACACAGTGTGTACAGTATGTGTGTGTGTACATGTCCACACATGGATAGAAAGATGAAAAAATGTCCAACAAACCCTGTTCTTGAAAAAAAAAAAAGACCAACTAAGCTCACATTTATTAAGATATTATATTAGTCGTACCAATTAATCATACTTATAAAGCGCCTTTCTAGTCTTCTCAAAGCGCTTTCACACTACATATCTCATTCACCCATTCATACACATTCATACTCTGATGGCATTAGCTGCCATGCAAGGTGCCAACTGCTCATCATTAATTTTTTTTTTTGGAAGCTAACCAATCACACACATTCATACACTGATAGCGCAGCCTTCGGGAGCAATTTGGGGTTCAGTATCTTGCCCAAGGACACTTCGACATGCAGACTGGAGGAGCCGGGGATCGAACTGCAGATCACCTGATTAGAGGACCTCCTGAGCCACAGCCGACCTACTAAGGTGGCTACAGCTCAGTGAATTTGTTGGTGACAGATGTGAAAGACCTTTTTCACGACAGATATTTACTCATGTCACAACAGGTGTAACTGATACGATTAAAAATGACTGCATGCCATTTAGGAAGGAAAGTTTCAGAGCGCTAATATTGTGCATACTGACTCAATGTCACGGCTTACTGGGACAAAATAAATAATAAATAAAATCCTATGCTTTTCCTGATATAACACTCAAATTGTCACAAAAATCTTATAGCCAGTGTTCATATTCATATTTGCTAGCGAGCAGTCTCCTTTGCTGCAACTGCTGATCGGTGAATTAGCAACAGGATGTGAATTGTGTTGTATCCTGCGCACGAAACAAACAAACAAAAAAACAAAACAGACCCACTCATGAAAACGCTGCTCTGTTGTCCTACTAGTGGTCAAAAGCTGTGCATAAATGAGTGTGAAGGACCATTTGAGCTAGAATGTGTGCATTTTGCTGCATGTGCTCATGTTTGTGTGCACTCCCATATGAATTTAGCATAATCTGATCCATACTTACTTGGTGATAGAAGTTTGTGTCCCAGTGTGCAGATGTTTGCGTGTCTTTCTGTGTGTTGCTGTGTGTGTCCTCCTGAAGTGCTGATAAGCCCCCCGCTCCCCTCACCCCGTGTAAAAAACTCACTTCCCTGTCTTCATGGGAAATCAATTTGTCCCGCTTTCTACGTGGCCAGCCTTTATACGCTTCGGTTCCTCCTACAGCTGTCACCCAGTGTATACAGAGTCATTGCCTCCATCCATCCACACACACACACACACACACACACACACACACACACACACACACACGATAAGCTATGCATGCATATTCATTCACTGTACCCGACACTTCAGCTGACGAGTAAATTACAAAGAAAAGCGGTAAAGATGACGCACCTCGAGCTGGCAAGTGTGTCGATGTGTGTGTGTGTGTGTGTATGGGAGAATGGAAATGTGTGTGTGTATGTGCGTGTCGGTGAGAGAGAGAGAGAGTGAAACAGAGATAAAGAGAGAGAGAGGTGAATCCTGGCAACTTGGCCAGCAGCTCATTAATCTGCAGGTGTGTTTATACCAAAGAGATACTGCATGCAGCGCTCATGTGCACACACACACACACACACACACACACACACACACACACACACACACACACACACACACATCTACACTCACTCACACACATTAAGAGCCCTGCAGCTCATTGTCATTCAACTCTGCAGCCAGTATGTCCTTTGTTTCTCATTGTCCTGAGGAGTTTGGAGAGGTAGGAGTGTCCACACTGATTGAGAACTAGGAAACGAAGCCACCCAGTCACCTCTTATTATAGCGTGAGCAGAGTTTAACTGCACACTGGTACACATCTGCAGGTGCTTGCGGTTGTATCTGTGTACTTCCTGTGCTCAATTTTTGTGTTAGACCATGTGTATCGACCAGTTTAGTCTCTGTTTGTGTTTAAGTGTGTCTGTTTTTGTGTGTATGTCCGCTTTCGTGGATGCAAACATCTACGTATCACTGCCTGAGTCGGCTGCAGGCCGAGCAAGCTCCAGTCGTGCACTCCTGGTTGTGTTGGCAGGACTCAGGTAAGAGTACATGTGGCGGTGGGGGAAGGGTACAGCCAATCATACAGCTGATCGAAAAATCCAGTGGCGTGAATGAATTAATGAGGCATGTCGATACAGGCTGAGCCAGCCAATCATAGCCCTTTAAGAGCTCTTCAGCTGCCGACAAACTGTGACAAACTGCTGGTCATCAATCACAGAAAAGACGCACACGGTGCCATATGCACACTCGCTGTCAAATCCAGCCCCAGGAATGGTTCATGTGAATCATCCTGCTGAGTCATATGTGGTTCTATCATTGTCCGGCTAATTGTGTTAGAATGTTTAAACAAAAATTCTGTTTAGATTACGCAGTAATATATTTTTAGCATGACACTATCTTCAAGGTGAAAAATCATAATACTTACTGCATGTTGTCTCAGTGGTCTGAGGCATGGACTACTGTCCTTGACCAATCAATGTTAAGAATAGCTTGTGTACTTAATGCTCTGCCTGTTTGGCACTCTGCACTCTTATTTTGGATATTGGCAGCCTACACGAAGAGGAATAGTTCAACATTTTTGGAAATCATTGGCTTATTGGCTTTCCTCCTGAGCGTTAGATAAGAAAATCAACATCATTCATGTCTGTTTGTCAAATAGTTTTCTTATCTTAGCTTACAGAATCAGTAGTAAAATAATGTCTTTTCTATCCTTTTATGGCAAATAGCAGAAAAGAAACTTAACTACTTGAATCATTATGCAAATATAAATGTAGATAAATAACCAGCAAGCTCCTACAACATGTTCTTAAAGTACTAGTTTAATTACACGTAGTTCACGACTCCCTAACACTGGGTGCTGATAGGCATTGATGATTTGTTACCTCTTTTCTCTGTTTTCAGTCTTTATGCTAAAAGCTAATTGGCTGCTGACAGTAGCTCTACTGTATTTCCTGTACAGACAGGAGAGTGGTATTGAACTTCTCATTTAACTCTCTGCAACAAAATGACTAAGCTTATTTCCTGAAATGTGAAACTATATCTTCAAGCCTAATGCCTTTTTTGTTTTCGTCTACAGATTTTACACTTTACTTCATCTGCATATATTCCAAAAAAAAATGTTTTAGCTGCTGTTTTGCCAAGTAATTGGAATTAACTGTTGCAGATGAAAAATTTATCCGGTTACATTTTTCGGTATCTAGCTATCATAGCTGCATGTTAGTGTTAATGAGGTTCAGGGGAGGAACAAAAAGTTGCATGCAAGTACAAAAATGCTAAAAGTGTCGGATTCCTGGAGGGAACTGAGTAAAGGGTAAAGGGAAGAGCCTTGATGAAGACTGTCCAGTAAACACCAGTATCTCCATTTTCCAGTGTTCAACCCCATAATGTTGTGCTGTTGTACCTTATATGAGCCATCAAATTGCCCATCATTACATGAATCATCATTGTCTAATGGTGCATTCTTTCAGCCCTTGGCCAGCATGGGTTGTTACATTGCAGGAAAAGCAGAAGCTAAGAAATAAGCAGTAAAACTCTACAACTTATTGACCCAACCACTAGAACTGGGAGGATTTGGAGCCAAACACATAAATCCATTCCATCATTAATGAAGGAATGAATGGGATGTCCTGAGGGGAGCAGCATGGCAGCGCCGGCTCTTTCCATCTGTCTTTCCCCTGCATATCCTTGCAGCTCACTAAGCATCGGTCTATCTGCAGCTTTCATTCTTTCGTCGTCCTACACTTTTGGTTGTAACTCAGCTTTATCGCATACAATGCCTCTGCCAATTTCACTTTCTGCGTCAATTCACCTCAAATCACCAGATTTTTCCTCATCTTCTGACAAATATCTCAATAGCCTTCAATAAAACACCCATTATCTTCAGCCACAGCTCAGATCTGTGGACACACTGGTAAGGTGGGTTAGGGCCCGATGATATTAATAGCCTCAAGCTCATGAATCTTTCAAGCTCAATCATATGAGCTGATGTGAGACGAGTGGGTCTCACATCAGAGGATGAATTAGTCAATACAGAAGCCCAGCGGGAGTGTTTCTCTTGGCCTCTTTAAACATGAGTTAGCCATTATCTCTTCATAAAGTCTTGGGCACATATTAGTTTTATATAAGACTGGCCCAAACAGGTGTGTGTGTGGGAGGCCCAATCTGTGTGAGAGGAAGAAAAGGAGAAAAAAGGAAGAAGTAAAAAGGAGAATATATTTTGTGCACATCCTTGTGAGCATATTTGGCAATTCGAGTATGCAGGTGAGTGAGCGTGTGAGCTTGAATAAGTTTCATTTTATGCATGAATACAGAGACATTTCTGTATGAATAATTGTATTGGCCTTTGACAGGAAAATACAGAGTAAGGGAGAGAAAGAAACGGAAGCAAGGAGCCAGAGAGAGAAGGGGGAGAGAGGTTAGGGGTTGCGGTAGAGTGAGGAAGTGTGGCAGGAAATGAAATGTGTTATTTGGGAGAAATGCTGGGGGCTACCGGCTTGTTTTCACCCCAATCGCTGCACTGGGGAGCAATTTGAATACAGTGCTATACTGTACTGTAGGTCTTACCAAAGAGCAATGCGCTGAAAGGGTGAGGAGGGAGGAGAGGATAGGGCAAGGATAGAGAGAGGAAAGAAAAAGCTGAGAGAATGAGAGGGTGAAAGAGTGGCATCAGGGGTGAAGATATGAAGATGTGGAATAAATTGAAAAAAAAAAGAAAAATGTTAGGAAAGTAAAAGTCACATTTGATAAAAAAAAAAAAAAAGCACAGAGCAGCAATGGGGAGAAGGAGGGGGGATGGGAGAGAAAACTCAGATCTAATCAACATGATTGGAAATGAGGCCAGAGTGTGTGGGGACGTGCGAAATAATTTAAAAAAAAAAAAAGCATCAGGTGTGCTTCCTGTCGAGCAGAAAACCAGCTCGAGGACATCGCTGTGTGCACAGATAGAGGATGTTGCTATTCAATTTATTTTGCTGAAATTGACCTGGGAGTTCTTCAAACCACCTGTGAATGTGACTGAACATTACTGTAGTTTGTTGGATGGTGACAGGATGACGTAGGTGTGCAGGCCTTTTTTCACAATGTGGTGCATTAATGTATGCCCACCTGCTCTCCGGCTGCTGTTTCTGACTCATTTGCCCGAGGAGGAATTAAAATGCTGTTAAGAGATGAGAAAAAGGAAAAGCGAGATGACTGCTGAAGTGTGCCACTCTAGCCAAATTGTTGAAACTCTCCTGTAGCAGCTCAGCTACTGAGTCATCTCCTCTACTACAACATGGAAACGACGGATAGAGAGGAGGAGGGACAGGGGTCGAAAGACAGGAAGAGAGAATAGTGCGATCAGAGTAATTTCCTGCTTTCAAGAAGCTCGTTTACAGCCTTGACCTCAGGACACATGCTGCATTCGAAATCTAAAAAAGCACACGTGTACCAGACATTAGCTTTGATTCGGTTGAGAAAAGCTGTTAAGGAAACACTGCATTTATGATGCATATGAATGCCTCGTCGCTCGAAATCATTTACCTCCCTGCTCTCCTTTTTTGTCCTGACTGACAGACAGCCTGATGAGCTGATTGAGGTCTTTCTAAAGAACAAGCAGCCGACTAGAAATAATTTGCCCAACTCTTGTTCCAGTTAGATTCACGGAGATCTGTTGACCTGTGTTCAGCAATAGACTGAGACAGGTTAATGTGTTTCCTTCACAACAAACCACATCTGAACTAAATAGGAAAAGCTGCTGCTGTCAAAAAGAATGAGATGCACAAAGGAAAAAAAAAGATAAACGTAAAACAAGGGTGTATCTTAACCTTTAAAAACAATCGCTCAGTTTGTGGGTTCTCGGATCTAAATGAACTAAAATATATTGTACTAACAAACCCATTTTAACCTCGTTTTATAAGGTTATAAAACGAAATTTGTGGGTGTTAAGAGTCTCATTTAGGAACAATGATATCAGGGCGCTTGGGCTCGATATGTCATTAAAAGTATTTGCTTTGACTTACTGTTAGGAGCAAGTTGCCGCCCCAGGCAAAGGAGCTCAAGTATCTCAGGGTCTTGTTCACAAGTGATGGGAAAATGAAGCGTGAGATGGACCGGCGGATCGGTGGGGCGTCAGCAGTACTGGACTGCTGTTGGGAAGAAGCCGGAAGGCAAAGCACTCGATTTTACAGTCCACCTACATTTCTACCCTCACCTGTGGTCATGAGGTGGGTAGTGACCGGAAGAATGAGATCTTGGATACAAGCGGCTGAAATGCAGGGTTGCTGGGCTCAGCCTTAGAGATAAGGTTAGGAGCTTGGAGATTCGGAGTAAGCTCAGAGTAGAGACACTGCTCCTTCGTGTTGAAAGGAGCCAGCTGAGGTGGTTCAGGCATCTGATTAGGATGCCTCCTGGGCGCCTTCCTTTTTAAGTGTTACGGGTAGACCCAGAACTTAGTGAAGGGACTTCATAGACAATCTAGAGTGGGAATTCCTCATGATTTCCCAGTAAGAGTGGGAATACTGGGGTGTCGATTAGCTCAGTTGGTAGAGCATCCGCCCCATGTACAAAGGCTCAGTCCTTGCTGTAGCAGCCCAGGGTTCGAATCCGACCTACGGGCCTTTGCTACATGTCATTCCCCATCTCTCTCTCCCCACATTCCTGTCACTCTTCAGCTGTCTCTATCAAATAAAGCTGAAGAGGCCAAAAAAAAAAAAAATCTTTAAAAAAAAAAGAGCGAGAATACTCCGAATAAGCGGAAGGAAATGGAAATGTATGGATGTTGCTATCTGTCCCCAGTGAAAAGGGGGTTTTAGGTGTGCTGCTTGATTTGGAATCTATCTATTTGCTCTTAACCTTACATTTTAACAGTGTAGAGTCGGCGTTGGGGTTGTTGTGGTAGGCCCTTTTCTGGTGGTGAGGCTGAGGACTGAGGACTAAGGACTCCTGGAGCCAGATCATTAGGCCAAACCATCTGTCCTTGAGTCTTATGTGGCTGGCCTCATGTGTCATTTAGTCAGGTAAGTTTGTTCAGTTAAGCCCTGTGTAGTTGCTGTTATAGTGAGTGTGGTTATATTTTGTTGACTTCTTTCATCCTCTTTTCAACTCCAACTCCTGTTTCTGCTCGGTCCCTACAGCTATGTTGACACAAACTCAAAATAAAGTCGTCTATGTCGACTTTGGTAACAAACGGCAGTTTGCAAGGTCAAAAATGAAGTGATAGACTCTTCTATTTGTAGATCAAACGTGTTACCTGCAGTATTTCTTCCTCACAGAACACACCACAATACGACACTGTTTCTCAAGCTACTGCTACTACTATTTGGAGTTTTCACAAGCAAGATTTCCAATGTGGAATCAATAGTACTGAGAAAAAAATACACAACTTGTTCCTCGTTATATGCTGTTAGTGTTATTTCCTAATGTTTACATGCTATGTGCTCTTGCATGCTGAGTGGGCTGTTTGATCTGAATTATTTTGTAGAATGGACACAAATCTGGTGATATTTATTTGGAAGATGCATCACAGATTTTGAGTGATACTCTGACTGGGTGGTAGAGCTTGATTGATCTTCAGTCCACGTCCGAAGGCTCAGCACACCCACACTCCTGATTTCAATTACTCTGGCTGATTAGACTTCTGCTCAGGTTGAAGTTGGGTGGAATGATGCTGGGAATTGCTGCTACTAATACAAATGCTAAAAGTTATATCATCATAATGAGTTCAGTAACAGAAAGCTGAGACATGTCAATCAAGCGCACTTTGTACTCATCCACACAGTCCTGAGTAGAGGTCTAACCAACCAAAATAAGTGGATTCACTGAATCCTCTCCGATGTGCAGTGATCTTTTCAATGCTTCAGTACGACAGACAGACATGTCACTGCTTACCTGCTTATGTAAACACAAGATGAATTAGAGACTGAAATCTCTGACTATTCTATCTGGACATAATCAGTAGAGAATCCCCCAGGGGATTTTATTGTACTATCTTTGTTTTGGGCTATACTTTATTCCCTCATAAGTGTGAACAAATGTTCATTCCAGCTGCGTTGAAGGGGAATATAATTCATTATTGTGTCTCAACACATGGCCATCAAACTGACAGGCTGTGTTGTGCCTCATTAATCACTTATTCTGCTGCAGGATCCAGAGTTTCCCAAACAGTTCTGATGATCAATGGGATACCATAACTTATAGCTTAGATTTTTTTTTAACAAGGTTGTTACATAGTATTGTCCATGCGTCTTTACTGACAGCCCTGAATCAATTTAGTCAGGAATAATGATGAAGAGAAGGACTTTCTGAAGATGAGGATTTAGTGGAGTTGGGGCTGAGATGTCCACAGCTTCTTCTTCTCGCTCTCCCCTAACCTCATAAATATTAACCACAGACCCACAGTAGAAACACTGGCCATTAATAATGCAGCTCCTCAAAACGCTTCTTCCCAAATAATTGCAGCTACACTCCCAAGTTCTGAAGACAGACTCTTAGGTGTGTTGCAGCTGTGGTGCCACTACTTCATTGTGCCTAAATAATCATTTCACACGAGAGAGAGAGAGCAGAAGCAGCGGCGGGGATATTGGTTTATGTGGCTCTCCTGCTATAATGGGGCCGTGGTGGCTGTTTATAAACTTGAAAAAGAGAACCTTCCATAAGATGGTCAGCCACGAGTGATGAACTGAAGGATATAAAAGCCGCATGTGAAACGCAACAGAGAAATGAAGGCATACATTTCTCACAGCCTAATTCCTTTAGAACAACACTGTGGTCAAGCATTTGCTGTTATAGACAAGCAACCTATTTGTCTTTGGTTGTAATTAATATAAAAACATTAGCTATGCAGCTGTTTAGCAACATAATCAACATAACAACACTTTAGTAACACTGGGAAATGCAATTAAACACCCCCGAGAGAAGAAAGCTGGAGGAAAAACATGTAAGCTCAGAAGAAATCAGTAAATAAGAAATATTTTATGAATGTGCTTTCCACCCAACATTTAGGCTGAAATGTCAAAATTTATTTCATCTGCTTCTAAAAAACCATTAACTTTGCTTTCATTCGATAACGAACCCAAACCAAATCGACTGCAGCAAATCATTACAAACTACATGTGTGTGTAATTCACGCACTTAACACGCATTTGTCACAAATTATTGATCAAACACCAGATTGTTGATTGATCTCCAATGGCGTTAATGCACAGGCACACCTAAACGTTGCATAATATGTACTTTTGGGTATAAGCGTTAAAGGTTATTGATAATCAGACCCAGGACAATATGCCTCTCATGACCCCTGACCCCTGACCTGTGACCTCTTCCCATAAGTGGTGACCCTTAAAACCTCACCTCGGCCTGGTTTCTTTGTATGCATGAATATGGAATACACAGAGCTCGAGAAGTCATACTAACCCAAGATGCTTGGTTCTCTTTTCAGGAGAGGGTCATGGAAAGTATAATAACAGTTGACTCGGTCCTTAGAGCAACATTGTGTAATGTTTCTACCATAAAACAAACAGACTTATAAATAATTTTGATGCTACACTGGCGTGTAATCAGATGAATAGTGTCTCTTTCATCCTCTGAACCATGGACACTTGTTCTTGCACTATGTAACTTTATGCTCCGGATACAATCTCCCACGAGAAGACAGTATGGCACATGGCACTGACTATTTCACTGATTTCGGTGAAAGTGGATCATATTTTATGAAGAAAATGTTTTCTGGTTTCCCTCTGATGTCCTCCGGGTGCTCAGCCTCAACTCTCAGTGATTTACAGAGTTTCCTGATGGACAGTAAAGTAAACTGTTACGAACTATGGCTGCTGTTACAGTAGCTAATCTTAGCTCAGTTTGTTAGTTATGCTGCCCGGACTGTGAGCTCAAAGCACCTGGGGAGCCCCGGGGGCATTGATGAGGAGTGGAGCCAGTGTCATGCCAGAACCGGAGCTGAGCAAGGTGGAAATGTAACCGGGCTCAGCAGCCTTTATGGACATAACAACAGGGGTTTGACGATGTTAATGGAGGAAGTAAGGAAGAGAAAGAAAGAAAGAAGAGAGTGAGATTTATTCTTTTCTGGTACCTTCCTGCCAGAAAAGAGTAATCTGGGACTGACTTTCAGTTGTTGGCAAGAGCTTTGTGAAATAAAAGGCTGACAGACAGATGCCAAGCTTGGCTTCTTGCTGTTGGACTAGTAAGTAATATTAGCTGGCTGCTATGTCTTGTGTTGTTGCCCTTGAATAATGTTTGGCTGTTAGCAAAGTTGTTGACTTTGGCTAGTTTTTGATCATAAGTAATAAAATCAAAACAAGTACACATGTACAGGTGTCCATATATACCACAGTTGCATTGCACTCTGACACTGGGGGCATGAAATTGCAAAAGATACCAGTTTCTACACAAAGCTGCTTTAAAGTGATTCCCTTTAAATAAACACCAGTGCAGCTTCTGTACGTAATCGAATATTTACCATGGTTTGAACCTGCGGTTCTTTGGCCAGGACCCACAATCAACGTGCCAGGGCTGAATGCCGTCAGCAACAACTTCATACCAACTGTGATTTGTTAACAGCCCAATCGAACCGTGTGGAATTCATGTTGCTGAATTTCTTCAAGTCTCATAAAAGTAAGAAATTCACTTTGATATTTTCTGCCCATGCTGCATCTACTACTTCTTATCCGTCTTCTTTTCTTTATTTCTCGCTGTCCCCCATCTGCAGCAGCATGTGCCACTGCCTCAGCACTTAAATCAGCTGCTCCACCCCTCGCTGAGCTCATGGCTCCTCTGTGGCCCGTGTGTCCTTGCATGTCTCTTTCACACTCATACACGTGCATACCCACACACACTAACCAATCAACAGACACACACACAGACACACACACACACACACACACACACACCAAAAACAGCACACAGCCATTTTCTGACAGCCACTTTCTCCCATCACACAGCTGAGTGGAACAATGAGCTGCATTCCACTCGGGGCAGAAGGTGAAAACACGCACTCTTACACCGAAACAAGCGCACACACACACACACTCACACAGTTCAGCACACAATGCACGCTTTCAGCAACCTCTGTCACAACTGGCTGACTTGCAGCATATGGATATTCCCTGTTCACTTTCAGTCAGGGAGCTTGATCCAAAACTACTGGACCTGACAGGAACGCTCCTCTTGGCTCCAAGATTGGATCCAAAGTCCCATTAACAAAGAAGGAAACAAAACCCACAAAAGGAAACTCCCTGGTGTTTTCCTCCTGAATTGATTGCACAGTACATGTGGTAAATGCTTTCCCAACATATGCCTGTCTCTCTCTTCCTTATGCCACGGTGACACGACAATCTGTCTGCAGCTGCTGACCTCTGAAGTTTTGCTGCTCAGCCCTGACCTGGCGGTGACTCACCGATCTCGCAGCTCTCTCCAGAGAAGCCCTGAGGACAGTAGCAGCTATAGCCATCACCTTCCTGCAGGCAGCTCCCTCCGTGCAGACAGGGGTTGGTCTGGCATGGGTTATTCTCCACTGTAAAGACAGAGACAGTGGGAGAGGACATGAGGTTTATCTGACAAATGTGAATGTATAATTTATTTTACAGAGAAAGAGCATTATGAAAGTGCTTTCAATGTTGACAAACTACGACGGGCAGAGTGCCAGCATTATGCCCCTCTCATTTTCTGAAACGAGCCCATCCATCCGTTGCTCCCTGACAGAGACAGAGGAAGAGCAGAGTGGACAGAAAGTATGCAGACTCGTCTCTGTCTCTATGACTTTTCACAAGATGACGGATATATGCTGTTGTTGTGCCTGTCGTGGCCCTGTTTATCATGACTGATGCTCGCCAGGCGAAGGACAATGTGCTGAGTCGACCCCCTCCTGCCATTCTCCTGCCTCTCATCCCAGGTCCTACTGATGAGCCAAGGTCCTCATAAATTAGCTGATCATCATCCAGTCATGCATATCGGCGCTGGGACCTATTTTTATGGCACATTACAGTGTTGCAGCGGAGGTAATAAACACATTTTACGTTGCTATAACTCCATGCCTCTTCATGGGAAATGTTTTGGCGGATGAATGGTGGAGATTGAGGAGATTAAGTCGTAATTATTGCCCTTATATTTTAGGATGGGACGGAGGGAGAAGGAGAATTCGACAAGGACGGTTAGAGCGCAGAGCGGGCGTCAGGATTTTTTATTCTGTGTGCAAAGAAGCACTGTAGAGAACTGGCTAGATTAACTGTCTTTTTATTATCCAATCCTGATAGGATTGCAGACCCTGACACAATCTGTCAGGCCATCTAATACACTGCATCTTCTCCATAATAACACCCAGACTCACTTAATGATGTATGAGCAGAGAGAACACGGAGTGCAGTTCCCCTGAAAGTCTAGGAGTACCGTCATTTGTGTGTGTGTGTGTGTTTGTGTATTTATGCACATGTTTACTCATGCAAGTATGTGCATGTATTCTCAATCTTTCTTTCTTTTCTCAATGTTTGTCTGACCCTGACTCATTGCAGGCTGGTGATGTATACAGTAACGCGAGTGTGTGTTCAATTTCCTGTGAAACAGGAAGATAGACTCCCACTGCTGCAGAGAGGCTGCTGTTGATACACTGGGCAGGGGAGATGATGGAAAAGCTGCCTTTGAAAATACATAAAAGTGATTCGCTGAATGAGAAAAACCATTAGAGACAGGCTCATTTCTTAAATCAACAGCAGGGAGGGGAAAAAACAACATTGTACGTGATCTGAAAACATACATTGCTCAAAGGTTAACGATGTACTGATGGAGATGGTAAAATCTGTGAGTGTTGTGCAGTGCGTGACAAGTAAAATAAAGAAAAACACACAGGAAATGGTCAGTGTGTGTGCCTGGTTGGGTCTAAAAATATCAGGTAATGAAGGAGAGAAGCTGGAGAAAAGAGGTGATAGAAAGAAGCTGTTTGAGTTATTTTCCAGCCACCATGAGTGAAAGGAAAATGGTACGACATAGAAGTGACATTCAGTCAGCCAGCTTGACAGTGAGTCAACAATGGGAGTCACAACACATTATAAGAAATTCATTTGTGTAGTAATATAAAGTGCTGTTTGCTACAAGTAGAGAAAGGTACTGCTTTAGCTAGATTTGGGAAATATACCTATTTTCAAAATCATGAAACGTTTCTAGTAGCAAGCTATTTTTCCACTCAGCAGAGAACTAGTGACTAAATGCTGCACCCACATCAGTGCGTGTTTCACCTTAAACCCAACCAATACAACGGCTCACCACAGCCTAACCTCAACCTTAACCCCAACCACGCAGAAATACCATTCAAAGGGTCGACTTTGACACATTACTTGTCCTGACTTTATGCTCCATTCTGTTGACCACCTACTGCAGGTAGGGTCAACTCAGTCAGACCAACATGGCTGAAACTTAATGAATATTTTACTCATGGCGCAAAAAGAAAAGTCAAAGGATCGATAAAGTCCATATGGTTGATCCTCTGGGGACCATGAAAGTCAACACACTGAATGGCTAAAAACAACCTGACAGTGTTGCCTCTAATCATGATTCTCTACCTGTTAGGCAAAAAGCACATTTTGAAAAAACTTTTATTGGTGGTACAGGACACTGATAGTTGAAACTGAGTTATTAATCCACTGATAACTGCTCAGTATCAGAGGCCTTTGCATTGCTACTGCTTAGTGTTAAAAGCTACAGGTGTCAATAAATAATGTACCCTACTAAATAAAATTATGCACGCCACCTGTGAAACAACTAACAGACAATATTAGTCTCACTCTTATGAAAATAACCATCTAATATGAACAAATTTCCCCCAAATAAACACCAAAGGTCTGGTCACATCATAAATAAAAGTCAGATATGCTGAAGTAAAGATCAAACAGCCTGAAGCAAAAGTTCAGTGGATTAAAATACTATTATATAAATTATATTTCAAAATAACATTGTATATCTTATCCCCTATATACCTATAATATGTACATAAATGCTTACATTTAAGTTGGAAACATGCCTGTGTCACACTTCCAAAGATAAGTCTTACATCTGCATGCAGTTTGGCATTAAATCTCAGCTACATAAACGTTTCTCCACTATGAATCACAGCCCGGGCGGACACGTATCTTCTGCAGTGCGAGAGGCAGTGATGCACACAGTGTAACTGACAGCTGAGGACCAGATCATCGAGTAACCTCAGCGAGGAAGGCTCCAGCAGCCAAAAGGTGAACTTCTCATCCATTCTCTCAGTCAATCACACCACAGAGGGTTATACAGTAGCTCTGGTTTGTGCTATCTGCATTAATACTGCATGGGGTTTTACTTTGCCCTCGTCAAGAATGAGAGTGACATATCTTAAAAAAGTAATCCACATACATATATCATAAGCTCCTTAGGATTTCAGTGGGAATATTAAAGCAAAGTTAGTGGGTGACACCTCCGTTTATTCATGTGTGTGGGCATGAATGTGTTTAATGTGTATTCCTATTGTTCCATTTTACGCCACAAAAGAAACAATTTCACATAATTTGACCAACAAAATTGACTTAATAATTAGATGAAAAGGACTTTTCCTCAGCTAAATATCTCCCAGCACTGATAAATGGCGGCTTTGCTGTCGGTGGTAATACAGACTGAGAGCTGAGCTGTGGCAGAATAGGACATTGATCCAATCTGCAGACAATTAGTAACGACTTATTACGCACAAATGAGACTGCTTTCTTCACCATCTGTCCACAAACAGTAGCCCGCAGTCTGAGTAGTGGCATCATATGTACGGCGTACAGAAATGAGAGAGTAGTTATGGATCATGGGAATACAGCAACATCTCGGTCCAAAGAAATGTTCTGCATGAATGGATGAACACGCAAGGAATCAGGAACAGGTCAATGTAAAATGAGATGTGACTGGTTCAGTGTTCAAACATTAAGTTCTCTGGATGACATTTTGCAGTTTTCATAATTAGTGTGTGTGTGTGTGTGCAAACACGTGAAACCAAAAAATTAATATGCAAGTGAGAAGCAGATTAAAAAGGCAAGAGAGAGAGAGAGAGCGAGGTAGAGAGACCTTAGTCCACAGGAAAGAGGTAAGGAAAGGATACAAATTAAAATTTAGCACAGAGACGCACAAGTATGAGCGAGAGAGATGGACTGAGAATGAGAAAGAAAGAGAGAGAGAGAGAGAAAGAATTGTCAGCTAGGGAGGGACAGAAAGTCACAGAGGGAGCTATCATACATTTCCTCCTTTCTTAATGCTCGCTGCTAGCTTATGATTAATTACACACTGGTCTTAAAATAGGTCGCCTCTTCCATTTCTACTGTGCGTCTTTCTTTTGCTGTGTGAAAGACAGAAGGGAACAGAGAGAAGAGAAGGATGCTAAAGTCTCAGAGAGAGAGAGAGAGAGGGAGAGGAGAGAGGAGAGAGGAGAAAGACCTTCCAGTTTATACTGGGATATGTAACGAAAGGGACACATACAATATTAGGACTTACATGGATTCAGCTTTCAGGTCTGAGCTGCGCAGTCATACTTTCAGAATGGATAATTTAAAGTCTCACACTGAGCAGATACTGCGACATCTCTTCAGTCCTCTGCAGAGTTTCTTGAAATATGTTCCTCTGTGTGACATTTTACTGCTCTATGGGGTCATCTTAAGTTTTTTCTAAGCCTCTCAGGAGAGAGATTATCTTAACGTTGTGGCATATTTGGGAAGCTACTCCCCGACGTCAACTCATACATACTCTCAGGATTTAGAATGGACCATAAAAGAGGATTGCGATAAGAGAAATGTCTTGCATCCTATGAAGTCTGAAGCTGAGCGGTTAGCAAATTCAACATAATGGAGGCCTGCAGAAAAGCTTGCGCTGACAGAAACACAGAACTCTGCACGAATAAATGCGTGACACACACACACACACCAAAACTGCACACACACGCACTTGCATTTACTGTATGTACACCTGCTTATCACCCGCCGCGTTGATGTGCTTGGACTCACTGAACCTTGTAATAGCTTTGCTGAGACAGAGATCATGCCTCGGCCTGTTCAAGTGTTCCCCATCTATGAGCGTGATAAGCCATCACCTGCGCCCGGCAAGAGCTGCCCCGTTAAAATTTAATGCTACAGTACATCCCTAAAAGGTACTGAGGCGCACAGAACAGTTAGAGCCATATGGATCGCTGCGCTAAAGTGCAAAGTATGGACTTAAATGCAGCCGTTGTCATCATCACAGTGATGGCTCGATGAGTCTGTTGTGTGAAATATTCGTATCGTTACTTTCATGGTAGCTACAGTGAACATGTGTTTTATGTGTTTAGTGATGACACGGAGCAAGAAGAGGATTTCATAATACATTAACGTAAGTGGCTCTGTCTGTGCTGGGTGTCACCTACAGTAAGGAAGATCCAACACCACATCTGGAGAAGGAATATATGAAGACTTTTTGGCAGAAAGAAGTGTTTCCTGTTTTATTTTGTAATTCCCCTCTCTCCTCGTGTCTGCCTTTGTTGTGTTGTGTCGGTTTTGATTGTTCCACCCTGATTAGCTTCTCGTGTCTTGTTATCCTCCACTCACTTGTGTTTTCAGTCCATTTCCTTGTGTTTTCTTCTGTTTTCTTGTATTTCGGATTCTGCCTGCTCCTTTTGTTTTGTTTACCTGTGTTGGACATCTTTCCTAGTTTTGATCCCATGATCCTGCAAGTCTGTAAATTCTTTAACTCTTTTGTTAATAAATCATTCACCTGCACCGGCTTCTGAATTCATGCCGTTCCTCCGTTTTTCTGTTTTCCCCGCTTGCACAATTGTGACTATTTCTCATGTATCAGTTATGACAGTGTTACTCACAAAAGTACTTGCTGAAATTTTGAAAACACTGCAGAGACATTGCCCGATGTTGTTCCATAAAATGTTAAGGACACACAGCTTGGGTGAACCTTTTACCCCGTGTTTTTCTTAAGGTTATTTTGGAGGACTTTCACTGTCATTGGATAGCTGATCGTATAAAGGCAAACATGACAGCAGAGGAAAGGTCCAACCAAACCATATGTTTAGCCATTCAGCTACCAGCACACCGTAACATGGCTGCTAATGATCCCAATGTCACCATGTGACCACAGATCTCAGCAGTGAGTAAAGTGTTAGACTTAAACATAATAATGATGACCAAAACTACAAAAACACAGCCAGTTTCTATCTTTTCTAAAAAAGATAGAGTTCGCCTGTTGAAGTGTTCCAACAACAATTGTTCGATGAAGACAGAGAACTTCATCCAGGTAAAGCAAAAGTCAGCTGCCATGACTTTTTGGTCGAGGTGTGCAGCTCACTGAGTCATCTGTCTGAGTCCAAGTTTCCATCTCTTTGCTGACAGGATGGACAGAGGCTGACAGACTCGCAGGTAGGAATATGATCCATGTATCAAGGTGTCCCCAGACAGGCAAGTCACTCACTCCAGATGAGCTACAATTACTGCCATGGCAAGCTGAAAGCACACCAGGGGATATATGAAACCTATTTCTGCTGAAATATAGATAACACCTCTCTCTGGCACAAAGATGCAGAGCTCAATGCAGTTTCAGATTACTTCAAAGTGATTGATTTACAGAGGTGAGCTACATGAGGGCAGAGAGGGAACGCAAGGAGGTGGGAGAGGAAAGTAGAAGAGATGGAGAGGAGACAGAGGTTACGTTTACTTGATGCTGGAGTTACTCTGGTTTGATGCTGATGATGTCAGCGCCCCGGCCTGCCAAGTCAGACAATCTAATGTGTGCAGAAGCTGACAGTCTTCATTGTCGAGCATTACACCAAAGTCTTCAGCCCTCCAGTCCATGAGGTTATACAAACAACTGGGAGGGTCAGCGGTGCCTCGCCTCCCTGACACCAAGCTTACAGCTCTCCCTTTTAACCCACTGCACCAGCTGTCAGCTGTAAACCAATGGCGAACAAGATAAAACTGAAGGGTCACAACTGGGATAGAGAAAACATTGTGAATAAAAGACTTTTATATTTTGCAAACAGAGTGCCTTGGATTTTTTGAGACTACCAATCACCACCATGGATTTCTATGGACGCTATTATTTTCACTTCATCAGTGATATTATCCTTGAAGCACCAGATTCTCTACTAAAACCACTAACTACACCCTTTCTTTTTTTTTTGACCCGGCACAGCACTCCCTGTTTTCTTTTTTTCAGAAAAGAAAATATGTTCTGCTACACAAAATATCTAGCTGTTTTTGCTTTATCCAATAAAATACTGGGTGATTTTAACATTGCCAAACCTTTTATAAATTACTTTTGAGGTCAAAAAGAATGGGACAACTTTTCTAGAACATGAAAAAACTCCATCATCCATTAGAGGAAACTACAGTCTCAATCAGTGAAACACTGAACCCTCTGGCTCTTTTATTTGATGACAATTTAGGCTCTGGGGCCAGTGGCCAAAATTGTGTGGGTTTCCAGTGCAGACAGCAGATATACAGAAAAGGGATATCTAAGCCCAGACTTTCTCTGAAAGACACATTTCTGCTAATCTCTATGAACAGATATCTGCATTTGAACACAGATGACTTTAAAAATCTAAATCATCATCAGAGAATAGCCAATGGCTTCCAAAATTACATTTTGGCCAATGGATTCAACATATTTTGCTGTCTTCGAGGACTGCTGCAAGACTACTTAGACTACAAACGGAAACCAGAATGCTCCAAAAATCTTTGCCTACTGATTCTGGATTCATATGTGTATAAGGAACTTATGGTGCCTATAGACTCCATACGCCATAACTACAATACTGCAAGTTCATTGCATGTCAGGCTGTACAAAATGAGTCCAATAAATCCTTGGTTGCCCAAAACCACACAATATAAAGAGGCCATGCAGCACATGTGAAGTGATGAAATGGATCTGGACATGTGGTTGCACAGACCACAAAACTACAGCACTATTAATTCAAGGGGTCACACACACACAGTCTAAAGTCAGCTGTTGTAAAGAATAATAATGAAATTCTCTATTGATCTCCCCACCAGAAGGAGATCAGAGCACCTGGTCAGTTACTGAGCTGGCAGGAATTCAGTGCTCAAGGACAACTGACAACTTAGATACTCGCTCAATCGAGGTTTGAACCCAGCTCGACCACTTGAAAGGCTGCCATCCTTTGAGAATGTGCTCATATCTTGGAGAGGAAGGTTGTAGATGGAGCAGGTGTAGCGATGTGATTACTGTACCCAGCCAGAGCAGAGCAGCCTCTGACAAACTAGGATTGATGAGCACTGCAGGGAAGGGAGCAGCTATTTCTGTCTGTCTGACCACATGCAGTGCCCTATGTCTGGCTGCATATACGGTACACCACCTTTGTGTGTGTGTGTGTGTGTGTGAGAGAGTGTGTGCATCCAGGGGTGAGAACGGTGAAAACAAACAACACTGGATGTAGACCGCAGTCTGTAATATCAAACATTCCCCATGTAATCCATTACAGTAATGCATTAATTATTACTGAGCATGCTGAAAGTGGCAATCAATACTGGACTACTCAAATGACTAAGACTTTCTTGCCAATATATTAACTTGTTCCAAGTTATTATTTATTTACATGGTGCTATTATCGATTTACAGTCATATCTTTATGGTGTAAATCAACCCGACAGGTGTCATTAAAGAGATGTGGAGATGCAAATCTTATAAGTTAGAATATACTTCCACACTAAAAATGTACAGAAATACAGCTCTAAAAAGAAAAATACATTCTTTCCATAAAGTGTGCTTTCCGCTCTCTGCTTCACCTATTTTCAACTGCCTAAAATGTTTTTTCTTCCTCTGCACAAACACATACTCACACAAACTATGAAAAAGCACGACAGCTGCAATTAGCTACAGTGCCAGGAGCCTGAGACAGCAGAACGCAGTCCAATGTGCTCTTAGTGAGCACCTTGTGAACCGAGCGTCACACTGAATCAGCCTGGAGGAGACCAGGGAGGAGTAACATGCCAGCGTTTCAATACAACCCAGTTCAGCAGGTCTGCACGGCGAGACTGATGAAAAAATTGAGGGTCTATTGTTACAAGAGCGGCACTTGTGGCGTCTCCATTCGTCCCAAATAAATTGCATTATCTGGGCTGTCAGAGTGGCAGGAAAATAATCCATCCTGGCTTATCATCACAAACACATTCTATCCACCTTGATTTTTTCCCCCCACCTCTTCTCCTCAATGTTTTTTTGGTCTCGTTTTCAGTGAAATGAGAATATTGAATCAACCTCATTCCCCTTTTTTTGAAATGATCCAACAATATTCCATACACAAGACTGAAAATAAGCAGAAAAGACGTGGCTGTAACAGTCAGTGATGTATCATGAATTGTTTATATTGTGACTCACACGATTATTGTTACACAGTAGGTGATGCCTCACTGAATTGAACATGCATGTATAATATGCGTCCTTGTTAAGTGACGGATGTACACACGGGAGACTGAGTTGCTGTTTCAAGCACAGACAAGTAGGTACTTGATTTTTTTTGCTCTTGACCTTTATATGCACTTTGCTCATCAGGTAGATATCTTCAAGCCCCGTGCAGCAAGCATGGCGAGAAAGTGGGAGGTCAGTTTCAGCAGACAAGAGCTAGTACATGCAAATAAACAATGCACACAGAGGTGTTGCTATTCCTGCTAAAATTGGGTCTGTGTGTCAGTCACAAAACAGGTGATGGAAATGTGCAGCATTACGTATTAATCCTGAATAATGGACATAAACACTGGGATTAGATACTCTCCAACCACTTTACAGATTTAGATGAACTCAAAAACACAACTGTAAAGTGAAGGATGTGGGTACATTCAGCTGTGTGATTGATTTCTGTGATTTCCTCCACTGCTTGTAGACTGCATGAAAGTTACCGTTCTAGTGATTAATTCTCCATGGCCATCTGAAGGCAACAGGATAAACGTGCACCCGCAGTTTATACTCGAAAAGTGTCACGTCAAATTGCACAAAGATCCATTGTGGTAAACTTGATAAAACAAAAACAATTCCCCTATTTGGAGAAGTTATGCAACCTTCTCCTCTGTTCATCTGGTGAGCCTTTTTCATTACTTCCCTCTGTGATTGGCACAGCTGCTTAAAAAGGAACTGGCTGAGAAGACAATGATTAATCACCAGACCCTCCTATTTATATTCTGCTTCTCCCAAACCTCTTGCACATATTGTGTTGCACATGACCTAGCATGTTGTGCAGCTTGTTGTAAATATGCCACTACAAAAGAGCCTCAAATCAGAAAGAAAAAAGCCAAAAACGCACACGCACCGAGACAGTTTGGGGATCTCATGCTCCCTTGCCTGCATGTTCGTATTCCACTGTGGTAAGTATCAAGAAGTTGTTCTGACAGCACAGCAGCGCTATTAGGAGAAGCTGTGGGCAGGAGGATTTGCCTGGAGACCTGTTTAAAACTTGACAAAGAAGAACTACTTACATGACCTCACACTGCCCCTGCCAGCTGAAACTCAGAAAAATTCCTCCAAGCCACCATTTGCAATTTGCAAACTTATCCTTTCTCTTTATTGCTCAATTTCTGCAATTTACACCTTCATATCCACCACCATTTAAGAAACCTTCCTCCCCTTGAGACTCTTCATTTTTTTCCCCACTGTCAATGAGGTCTTCCCCGCCGGGACAGATCTGTGGGTGTGTCTGACAAGCCCAACATGAAGGGACCCCTCAACCCTTCCACCCGCTGTGGGCTGGCTGTTGCATGATCCGTTGTGACTGACGCTGGGAGCCAACCCACCCCTCCCACTGCTCTGCTCTGCCTTCAGCGCCAGCGAGAGTGAGAGGGAAGTGAAGTCAGTCAGGCAATCTGGCAGCTTGAAAAAAACCCCAGCTGGGTGTACTCATCCTCTCCGCTGCCACTCCTCTGTAGCTCGAAAATACCTCAATTTGAAATCATACATTTTACTGTTAACCTTGATGGCAGGTGGTTCCATTTCCGATGGCGTGCGCCTGCATGTGTGACTGGCTCTGAGACACTGACGGATACGCGTCTGACTGCAAATGGAGAATGAAAATGCGAGAGTAACATCTGAGGGAAGCTGCTATTCAAATTTTGTTGTGTGTGCTACAGACATAATAGACCCCTCTATTTCCACTGTGTGTTCACATCATAATATACACTATATATATACAGTACATACATATATATATCCGGATCATTCACGTTTAGAGGTAATAAAAGCAACGGGTTGGCGCAGAGAGAAAAACAGCATGGCTCTGTGCTGCTAGTTTGTCTCCATTCTTTGTCCTCTAAAAGGACAGACCTGTTGGATACAGATAGAGAGGTGAAATATTCTTTCTGTAAAAGGAAGCAGGTTCTTGACGTCTGATCTGATAGCACCTGAATGCTCCATTGTAACGGTTACCCACATAACCCGACCAGGTTAGTCTCTCACTGCTTTTTGCACAGCGGCACAATGACTCCACACAGAGGATTATATTCCTTCTGACAGCGCCCTGCCAAGCTCTCTGTTTCCATCCATCCCTTCCGTAATTTCCCAATTGGTGGCACACAGAGGTGATGTTGTTCATTGCTTTATGAAACTCTACGCACCCTCAGGGGCCCTAAGGCTGTATCTGACAATAAAAACTCAGATAGGGATACGTCGGGGAAGAAATAAAAAAAAATAAATAAAGAAAAATTTCTCAGTGAATACCCGACTATGTTTTTAATGGGGTGACATATGGCTCAGCCGAGGTCTTCTCTTATCTGGTTTACAGACGCGGCTAAATGAGAACGACTACAATAAAATCAGAGATGACGACACCTGACCGCTCCAACAAACAGTTGATTGTTTCATCTGCTGTGTGGCTGAATGTTTCACTCTGCGTTTTTATTACTCAGTGACTGTGTCTCCAAAAGCCAAGAGAAGTGAATGTTTACTATACTACATTTGGCTGGCGAGGGTATTTTCCAATCCAAAAATGGAAAGTTATGGAAAATTGGATGTCAGCAAAAGACCACAAATTCTCTCATAACACTTTACACATATGTGAGCATAAGGTGCCGAGCTAACAAAACAAATACATGATTAAAAAGCAAATGTTGTGCCCAGGGTAACAGAAAAATAGAGCATAGTATCCACTGTCACTGTGTTACTCAAGTTCAAATAGCACTTTGGTCTGCCTCCCAACTGATCTTTAGGGGGCTGTGAGATGAGAAAATATTCATAAAAACAACAACAAAACTTGTTTTTCACTTCTCCTGTGGAACTGCTACCAGTAACAGTCAAGAGATTCAGTCATTCATCTGCCATAATGGGAGCTCTGGGTCATACAATCTAGAAAATAAAATACTGCTGCCTGTGATGGGGCTCCTAGAGACTGAATAATCGCCAGGTTTTGTTGTGGCAGCAAAGATAATAAAGCATTTTTACGACGCCATAAAAATGGCTGTTTAAGACAGCTTTTCTGTGTTTTTTCAGGCTCACTGCAGAATATTAAACGCAATTTTTGATGGTGCATTAGCTTTACAAACATGGCTGTTTGTTTCA
Organism: Miichthys miiuy; assembly: GCA_036365135.1. Taxonomy (NCBI): domain Eukaryota; kingdom Metazoa; phylum Chordata; class Actinopteri; family Sciaenidae; genus Miichthys; species Miichthys miiuy. Next base: position 9,116,269 of record CM071609.1, read on the forward strand.
TTGACTTTTACATGTATAAATCAACACTTTCCATTTCCCAAAATGTCAGTGAACACTGATAACGGATATTTTGCTTGAGCTTTTTGCCTGCTACACAGAAAATCCCTTGCTGAATTATTTAGTCACTGTGTGTTTTACTTTAACAGTATAAAAACCAACAGCACTTTGCAAAACTGCAAATATTTGCCTTTGATATCTCTGCATGCTGTAATGTTCAATAACCTTTCCCAGGCACGGCACTTGACTCGGTCCATGGAGAGACTGAGTATCACGCTTCTTAAATGCTAAAAACTGCTGTGAGAACAGATGAAACATGTCAGATTCGACATGACGTACGGCCTCGTGATGCACATTTTGACTTCCTGGATCATCTGTCTTCATGTTCTCTCCCTCCTCAATATTCTGTGTCCTTAAATTAGACCTGCTTATCTCTGCTGAAGTTAATCAAGATGTTACGCCGCAGATAGGTTTTCACTGCAGACCAGGCCACACAACTAGTTGCTTTCTCTTGCAAGAAACAGAACAAGGACAACTCTGCATAATCTGTCTGTGAGGTGCTATCGCTAACAGGCCTTCTATCAGGCCCCATTGGTTGTCCTCACACCCTCCTAAACAGGGTTAAACAATGCAATATCAGATTAGCATCGCCAGCAACAGTATACTATTTTACCTGGGGCCAGGATCGAGGCTAATCTAAGAGTTCTGGCTTGGCATAGCGAGACTCGGGGAGCACAGTTTTAGCAACACTGTCATCCACATTGGTGCCCATAATGCAAATATCTCCTATGCGTGGCAATGTTTAAGTTATAGAGCAAATCTCAATACATGGAAGCTCATTGTGCTTAGCATTAAAATATGAGACATAAAGATGAAAACATTATACGAAACCCACTCAACAGAAATCTCCAGCCCACCCCACAGACACCCACCTATACATGCTGTTATGGCTGCTGCCGACGTGCCTAAGAATTACTTTGCTTGTAGTGTTTGTGTATGCAAAGCTAGGTGTGTGGTCGCAGACCCCGGATTGGTCCCAGCTGAAGAGCTTCCTGGAGACCCGGAAAACCACAACTGGAGCAGCACCTGAGCCTAATCTTCCAATCCGTGGGAACCACATTATTTAAGTTAGAGCAGGCCGGCAGTCGTGGTGACTTGGGTTTGGTGTTTGTATAGAACTCATTAATTGATTGTGAATGTTGTGTTAACTCGTATTCTGTTGAAGTATTTCTTTACTACCTGGGGACCGGGCTAGATTAGTTGATTCATTGATTTTGCACACACACATATTTTTGTTAGCAGCACAAGGTTTAGGGCAACTGTTTCTCTCTGTTTTTGGTTATTAATTGTTAGATATTGTTTTTCTCCTTTTTTTGTTTGTTTAGACACCTACACAAACTTTTTTGATTAGATTTGTTTTGCTGGTTTAAACAGCATCTGCTTCCGAAATTCCAGAAAATAAATAACTTAAAAAAAAAAAAATCAAATACAGCTGCTTTTTTGTTACTTGCTTTCTCCACATGAGCTGGGTAGTAACAACACATAGTGGGTAATCATACGTCTGCATGAATAGGAAGCTTTTTGGCTCAACTATGACGGACCTCAAGTCGGCTAGCAGCTTGTTCTAGAGAGCAGGACCACAGTAACTGAAGGCAAACTCACCAGACCTGAACAGCAGAAGAAGTGATGACCCAAGAGGTCTGAGCCAGAAATGTATCAAGGAGCCAGGCCACTGAACGCTTTATAGATGATTTCAAGAGAGGAGATGAAGAGATTCTGATGTTTTTTGTAATAAACATTGTTTATTGGTCTTCTTTCTTGGGCAGCCTGTCCTAATGTTTTATCCTGGAATATAAACAGGTGTTTACAGGAGTTTGACTTAAAGTGGATTTAGTGGATTTTAAAGTGGTGTGCATTATCATCAATGACTCAGTGTTGCACACAAAGTGTGATTTCTCACCACAGAGTACTTGAGCTCATTTTTCAACACTTTGCTTGCTTCGTTATTCGCCTGGTTAACGGGATACAAAGAGGCTACGCTCAGTCAGGAGAGTGGTGTGTAATGCCGTTTCATCCCACACCACGATGGAGCCCAGTGTCCCTCAAGGCTGTTCTTTAACAAATCCCATTCATTTAAGATGCAGCAGCCAATAGCACAGGATTGGATTTAGGAGGAGTGTTTGATATGGAAAAATGGTGGAATTACACCATGAAAAGAAAAGAAAGAAGAGAAACTCAGAGACGAGAAGCAGATAGAAGGATGACAGATTAGGCAACGGATTTCAGGGAGATGACTCTTTTTTAAAAAGGCAGCGACGAGGATCCTCCATTGTACAGGGGACAGATACGTTTAGACGGCAATTGACTGCCTTGTTTTGTACCACATTGGAGTTCAAGAGGCTATCAAAACATTATGCTGGGGAGAGTTATAACAATGACCAGAGGAGTAATATAAGACATAAAGTCAGGGAGATGGGGAGCGAGGGAGAGCGGAAAAAAACAGTAAGGGAGAGATGAGGAGAGAAAGAAAGAAGGAATAGGAAAAAAAGGTGGGAGACACAGAGGAGGAAAATCAATAAACTTCTATATGCAGCATCGAGAATGTGCCCTCTTGCTGCTCCAGACAGCCTATCCAAGGACTCTAACAGCCAGCAGACAAACTGAGCATCTATCCACAGACCTATACTGATAATATGCCACCCCAGCCTGTCCCTGTCTCCATTTATCTCCTTCATTCCCCCTCCATCTCCAAGCACACACACACACACACACACACACTTAAACCTACTGGCTCTTCTCCTCCAAATTTAACACTCTAATTTGGTTGAGGGCTGCCTGTCGTGTTATTGATGCTGCCAGAGGTCTGATCCATCTTGAGCCCAGGACAAGGCTTCCGTCAAGATGGCTATAATTCAGAGACATCCTTCTCCCCGTTTGCCAGAGTATCAGACTGACACTGGTAATTTAAAGGCCGGACAGACAGCCGACATTACTGTATCCACCTGACCTGCTTCGTCACCCCAGTGGCCGGATGCCAGGGCTCCGAAGCCTTCGTTATTTTCCTGTGCTTGTTGGGATTCTCTGGACTAGAACCTGCTTTTGTAACTTCTTTGTTACGTTACAAACTTCCATAAATGTTGCCGTTAGGATTATACAATATGAAAATGAAGATATGAGTAATTGAAAAAGAAATAAAAATGAAACGTGTTTACTTTCTCGCAGTGAAGGATTAAGACATATTGGGTCGTGTGTGTGTGTGTGTGTTTGCACGTGATGGTGCGACATGTGGGATGGATTATCCTGAGGTATACTCCTGAGCAAGCTTGGCATGCTGGTGCTTCTTCACATATATTTAGTTTTTCTGTTTCTGTGTGTGTGTGTGTGTGTGTGTGTGTGTGTGTGTGTGTGTGTGTGTGTGTGTGTCCACCCATCTGTGTGGGTTTAGCTGGAGGCCAGAGTAATGGGGAATTGGAAAGCTGGATGTGGCATTATATACCAGCGTCTTATCACTCTGATATATGGCCAAATAGGACACAGAGGGGCTGAGACTGTTCTGATAACAAACGATGAATGGAGATTGGAAGGAAGTAAAGCAATGTAAAGATAGAAAAAAAGGAAAGGAGGAAGCATGGAAGGAAGGAAGGAAGAAGGAAAAAGGGAAAGAGGATGCTCTCTGGAGGCCTACAGGACTGTGTTAGCGTAGTCTCTGATCATTGATTAAAGAGGTTTATGTACTCCCACCTACAGCATCGTAGAGGACACACTCACCCCTCTCTTTCTCTCTCTCTCCTTTTCCAGAGCTGTCCATCCCTCTGCCCTTTTCCCTCCTCTCTGTCTCCGTCTCTCCTGCCTTAATGGGCAGACAACCATTGCTGTAATTTTCTCTGTACTATAACTGACAACTGCAAAAGGTCACTCGGAGGGAGTGGTCTCATGTCTCTAATCACTCAACAAGAGCAGGGCCTCTCAGTCCATTCAAATGTCACCGTATCAGAAAAACTGATAAAGACAAAAACGTACGCCTGTACTTTTTCCTTTTCATTTCCTAGTGTAATAAAAAGACAGCAATTCAAAATGAAGAAAGCAAGTGTCCTTGAGCTATAATTACATAAGCTGTGATTTTTCTTTTCTGACTGAAATCTGAATTATATTCTCGCTAAATTAAATGATACGATTAGTTTCATGGTCATGCTTCACTGCGAGCAGCCAATAAAGCCTTCCACCTCAAGCACAGAAGATGGTCCTGTGTGTTGAGCCTTTGGACTGTTATTGGTTCGCTGCTGCGCTTTCACTGAAGCCACAGTGTTATCAGAAAGTCCTCCTCCTGCTGTTATTAAAAGGAATAAGGCAAGTCCCCTGCATCACAATGCTCCTGTAAACTAGAAAACATCACTTGACTAAAGGATGGTTCCTTTGGGAAAGACATACTACTCAAACAAAGGTCACAATCAAATGGTGAATCTTCCCAGGAGAACATCTTTGAAAGAAGCGGGCAAGCAAAAAAACTACTAGAGTACAGTTTATCCAATAAATAAAAAAATACAGTAAATGGAAGTCATTTCACACTACATGATGTATTTCCAGATGTCATACATATTGCCAAATGTTTCCCTGAGGTGTATGTATTCTGAATAGGCTGTTATCCTCATTATTAGTGGCATAAAAGCCTTCATATAAATGCAGCTACTGAACCCCCACCAGCTCTGACCTCTCCGTGCGATGACTTATGAAGAAAAGTTTTAGAAATGCACTTTTCTGGGCATGATGACAAACAATCCAAGTCATGATTTAAAAAATGTAGTTTCAAAACCCGGAAAATACCAGACGCACCGAGCTGAGAATGAATGACTGGCATTAGATTAGCAGAACAAATATTGCAGTGGTTCTAGACAGACACATTAAACATTAAGCAAACACATTTTGGTTAAGATTTTAAATTTAGACAAATAAGAGACGACTGGCCCTGAGAATACTGGGTTCATTTGCTCTGTTTTACTGCCACAGTAGCAGGTCCATTAACTATCAAAAGAAATCAATGCGAGCATGCTGAGACAAACGGCACAGACAATGCTACTATTGTGAATGACAAGTTCGTGGATGGAGAGCTAGAGAAGAGGGTTGAGCCAAAAGCGAGAGAGCGAGTTGACTGAGCATGGAGCAACTTCAAAATGAGAAAGGAGAAGAGACCACAGTCAATTACAAGTCCCATCTGGTAGTTTGTGTCTACATTGATTTGTTGGGGACTAGGATCTCTGCTTCTTCCCAGTTCACCTAATTGCACTCACTCTGACCCGCTAATTACTTCACTAAGGCCTAGTTGGTCTCACCTCGGCGCACTGCCTCGCTATCTGGAGCTGTCTCTCTATACCAATGTGGGTGGAAACAAGAAGAAAGGAAGAGGATGTGAAGGCATAAAGGAAGAACAAGGCTGGGTTAAGAATGCATGATGTATGTCAGAGTCAGACACAACAAGAGTTGGACACAGTTAGGAAATAGAGGTGTATATACTGGTGGTTTGCAGAGGCTGTGAACTCAGGTGGAGGGCAGGCACTTGTTACTGTACTGTATGTCATCTCAGGACAGCGACGATGTGACTGATGTTTCAGGCTCTAACTGAGCTGCATGCATAATTAAATAAATCGCTACTGATTAGATAATCACTCATAATTATGAAGATAATAATGACAGTGAAGTTCAGTCATTGGGAACACTGGGGAGCTTACGTACCTGATGGGAAGAGCCCGAAGGCCCAGTTGGGTACGAGAATGCCGAAAGGGTTGCTTGTGTCTTTGTTGTCTGTCGTCACAGAAGGTTTGTGCTCCTCTGACTTTGGGCTCATGACTTTGAAAGGTGTCCACCGACTTCCAACTACGAAGGACTCAGACACTGCAGACCTGGATTCCATTTCTGTGGCGCCAATGTTAGAGCCTGACGCGAAGGTAGTCAACTGAATGACACCCGTAGTCGTTTGAGATCCCTCGCTGGTTGCTGGAGTAGCAGATATGTGGCTCTGCAGGTCCGGTGTGCTTGTTGTTTTCTCCCTGTCTTCCTGAACCCATGAAATGGAAATAGATGGTTCCTCGCTGGTGGTGCTGTCTGATAACTTTTCTGTGCTGGTTGCTGTCGTGATAGGATCCGTCCTCTGTGTGTCTCCGGTTGTCAGAAGCTCCACTGTGGTCACCTCAGAAGTTGTCAGCACCTCCATTGGGGCTTCAGTTGTAGATGTCACCACCTCCTCTCTGCTTGTGTCTTTACTGTGCTTCCTAAAAACAGGAGTGAAACCTGGATTTGAACTACCCTCTCCTTTTCGTGATGAAGCAGAGGAGTGGTTATCAGTAGGCCGGCTCACGTAGAGGATCTCTCCCCTGGCCTCCTCTGCTATGTCTGGCTCCTGGGAGCCATGAGGTGGGGTGGTGGGCTGTTCCACTAGCTGCCACTGTGACAGAGTAGTGTGCTCTGCCACAGTCACAAGCTCAGTCTGGTTTTCACTGAGAGAAGACTCTGTTTTAGCACTCAGGTGGACACCACTGCTGTGCACGTTTGCTTTCAATCCAAACCCAGGAAAGTTGCTCCCGTCACTGCTGCCCTCAATCTCCCTCTCCTCCCCTGATCCAGTTCTGGCAGCTGATTGAGCATTAGCATCTTCTCCGTCCTGATCCCTCCCCTGGCCTGAATAGTTTTCTGGGTTTTCCTGTCGAAGGGAGGTGGGCAGGGTCATCACCTCAAGTGGGCCCGATTTCGCTTCCATAGGCTGCCAGGTGGGACGTTTACCTACATAGGCCACATTTCCAGGGGGGCCTAGTTTGGACCCACGCATGGACTTGATGGCCCACTGAAAGTGGCTGCTGGGGGCTGGAGCAAAGGCTGGACTGACACTGGGACCCTGAGGACCGGATACGTTGACAGGTTCACTGGGTGGTGATCTCTCATTGGGACCCGTTGCAGTGAATTCTGAAGGGAATAAAGTGACAAGATAGACTAATTAATTCGATTTCATTATAGAGGTAGGGGGGTGGATTTAATTTTATGGAAGTGTAATTAGCAATTAAAACTCAAGCTTGGCTTACATGAGCCTCATATAACTCTTACAGCGCAGTTAAAAAATTATTATGAAAACACAAGTCTGCTAGGATCAGCAACCGACATGGTCAGTGGGTATGGGTGTCCCGAGTGGAGTACAAGACTGTTTTTTATTGCATATATTCTTTTTTCTGTCCCAACACAAACCAATTTCTTTTTGGGGTTGTAAAGTTTAGAAATTTAATGAGAAACTAAGACCTTCACAGTGTCCCACCCTTTCATAGAGCTTACCACGGAACAGACAAATACTAGAAGCTTTAAAACTCGACAAAACATTGAAACATTTTGATTTGTATATTGCCAAATCCCAACTGGTGCATGGGAATACGTTATATCACCTTTTCCAAACAGATAAAAAGCACAGACGAAAATATAAATACAGAAACACAACAGGCCTTTAAAACTGGTCCAGTCGAACATCTGATACCTACAATACTTCCTTAAATGAACGATTTTTTATTAATCATTTCATTAAATCACCAAATTCAGAACCAATAACATGAGACCAGATCAAACTAAATCTGTTTAAACCTCAACAATAAAAGAATAAACTATAAAAACAACTTGCAATTTGTAGCTGCTTTCAATTTTTAATAGTTTCAATGAAAAAAAAAGAAAAGAGAAAATCATATCACTACATTGTATTACTACATGTAGGGCATGTTCACTGCAAGGGACAGATCAATACTATGTTTATATGTAAGTTTTTCATGCAGAAAAACTGCCTGTCTCATCAATAAATGTGATCATACATACATTTTTAAACTGGTCTTTTCATGTGTTATTACATCAGATTTCAGCCTATATAGTATAATTTGTGTGTCGAGTGCTTTTTGTTGAAGGAGTACGTATGCATATACAGTATAAAGATATTAAAGTCATTGTAACTGGGAGTTGCCTTTCAAGTTTTTTTGTAAACTGTACTTTTTTTGGTGAACTGACAGTTAACTCTACGGTGAGTTGGATGTTTTGGGCTTCTTTCCTCACCAGTGGAGCTGATCAGTCTGGCTACTAAAGTTGCTGGAGTTTGTAGACAAAGATGGAAGTCATCCCTTATGGAAGCCCAAAAACACAAATGCGTGTGCATGCAGCGCACAGACCAAAACACACCAAAAAGGATGGAGAGATGTATTCAAAGTAATTTCACACTTCTCTTCTCTGCCCCTGTTTTCTTATTCCCTGTGGATTCTTTTACCCCAAACAACCTCCTGCAGGGACATTTGCCTGTGGTGAGAGAAGCCATGTGGAAAAACGCAGGAGCACTCGCAACACGATAAGCAAATGACTTGCTCCACAACAAGCTTCATCTAGACCTGTTTATTTAGATGAAGTGGTCCAGTGTACCTTATCAGCTTACGGCTTTAAACCAGACACTGTCCACACCATCAATAATTCATTCTGTCTGCATGTGTGACTCATGGCTGCTGTGGGTTTTTTTTTTTTTTTAGGGCAGCCATGCAGTCGTGTTAGTGAGAGGCCCAGCTAGTGTTGCTGCCATCATCATCGTTCAGCTTGGTTTGGCTCGGTACAGCAATACAGCAGGGGGTGTGCAACACAACCCGGCACAACAAATTACTGCAAGAGGGAGAACATACACAAATATGTCCATGCATAAAATATTAAAATGAATGAGGAGGTCCGCTGTTGCCTTATGCCCAAGTGAAGTTCGTGAGCCTGGGGTTCATTTCCATAAGGGCCATATAGACGGGCGTAATTGTCCTATAAATAATCCAAATAGCTAATTACATACTTTTACCACACACACACACACACACACACACACACACACACACACACACACACACACACACACACAAACACTGATGAAAGTAAGAATAATTAAACACATTAATCTGCTTTGATCATCTATGTAATGACCCATGTAATAAATAAAATGAGACAATTAGACACAGGTTTGGATGATTTCGTGGTGCTGTTTAGAACTTAAAGTTCAGCTCTGACATTGTGAATCTGTTGGCAGAAAAGCCACAATTCAACACCGAGATGCTGCAAAACACATTTAAAATAAACCCCGTTCAGACGATAATTGTGTGCTTCCACTGTGAGTGGTTCTGCTGTGTTGACTCCACTTTACTGGAGTAAACGGGCTGAGAGAATCCCTCGGGTCAGGCAGACATGATATTAAATTGTGAGAGTGGAGGCTGACAATGAGGGAGACACACACATGCGTGCGCACACACACACACACACAAGAGAGAGAGTTGGTACCGATTCTACCTCAGCCCCTCTGCAGATATGGCATCTAATAATAGAGACTGAGAAGAAGTTATTGGATGGCCATGTGAATCATGTCAGGAGCATCTACACTCAGTGTCAGTGCACAGACCCAACTGTCTTCTATCATATAAATTCAGTCCTTGCGGTTGACGAGACCGGTGTGAAACAGACACGGTTTCCTTGACAGGCAGTCAGTGCTCGCATGTAGAGCTTATTCAGACTGGACATGCAGATTGCTCCACTAGGAACTTCACAAAATAATACTTAATTAAAAACTTAAAAAAAAAAAGATCAAACTGTTTATATTTGCAGGGGAAGTCTACATTCTGGGACCTTTTTTTAGATTTCTTTCTGCAGTGCTAAGCTTTGCATCCCCCTCAATCAAAGAGGCAACATGGCACCATCGGTTACTAAGAAGTGTTGAGATCCAAGGGATAGCCCGAGGTGTGCAGTAACAGAGTTAATTCAGCTCACTGATGCTAGTTTAAGAAGACACATCAGTTGAGAGCAGCTTTCCATCACTGCAACATTAAAGAAAGAAACAATGACTTTTCTCCGTCTTGCCCTCTTTCATGCTTTCATGAAAGCCCCCCCCTCCCACCAGTGATCATTACCTTCAGAGATCCGGGACCTAATTGGAAGAGACATAGATGGAGGTGAGAACGAAAGGCAGTGTAGCCCAACCTCCACGTTAATTGGATACGGCTGTGAATAATGCATGCGGACTAAAGCTTGGATTTTCATTAATACCTTGGGGGTTGGCATCGGATTTCAGGTAGCACAGCGGTGAGTATTTATATTAATAAAGCCGGCAATTGCTAGGTGAGAAAAGCTTTACACCTTTATTGAATCATTCTTCTGGCTGTCTGTGGGAGAGTCTTAAGACTTTCTTTGTATCCTCCCCTTTAGCTGATAACCAAGGATGTGTTATTTGTGGTGGCCATTAAAAGAAAAACTGCCTTCTTCCACCCAAGGCTGTGGTAGACTTTCTTTTCGGCTTCCATCTGATACATTTCTCTACTTCTGGCCGATGATCATTTTCAGTCGTAATTTAGGCTCTACTGTAGCCAAGTGCCTTGCTCTGGTAGTTATTGATCCAGCAATCTACCAGTCAGGAGCTCTTCCTCTAATCTGTACATTTACCCCTTCAGTTATAAACTACATGATGTGATTTGGGGTTTGATGCTTTCAAGAAGAGAAGAAACCTGTTGACCTTTTCTGGCACCATTCCTGAGGGTAACTCACTCCACTGGGGATGTTACATGTCTGACAGAGCCTCAGCTCACACACATGCAGCACACGACATTGGATCCCTGCATTTGTCAAGCCTTCTTGTACTCCCCAGAGCATTTTGCTCTTTCTGTCTGAACACAGAATTCTTAAACATCCAGACATCCACGTCTGGTCAACTTGCTTTGTTTTTCCCTCATCTGTTTATTCTCCACAGCTAAGACCAGTCAATTTTTCAGTCTAATGCTTCTTTGAATCCTAAAAATAAGCTGTAATGTTTGATGCAGGTCTGCTTTGATCAAACAAACAATACATATTCAGGCAAAGCTTTTATAGGATCGAGAATAAATTAAAATTCAAACTTAGCTTGCATTCTTCTTGACAGCCTTTATGGAAACACAGCTCCATCAATAAATATGAGAATGAAGGCAGAACAGTCACCACCACGCATTTTGTATTACTGTATGTGGTATGCCCCTTTTGTTTGTTTCCAATTACTATTTAATTAAATCTACAACAATACTTCAAATTGCCCTGCAGAGGAATATATTATAGCGTACTCGAGGGAAAAGAAGAAAGGGTGGAATGGAGAGACTGTTTAAAACGCATGACATAAACAGATACTATATTTACAAGACATTAAATGCACCACGCCTCTGTTTGAAATGCTGAACTGCTTCAATTCACCCTCATTCCTATTTCAATTTCACACTCAGTAATTAGTTTAAAAGGCTGAAGGTGAAGCTCATACCGTTAACAGTGGATGGAGGGCTGGAGGCACGTTCTCCTGGCTGCATCGATGTGTCACTTTGCCCTGTGCTTTGGACTGCAGGCACTAATCGAATCAGCGGGATCAACTCTTTCTCCTGCTCAGACAATCCTTCATCTGGCTTCTGTAGTCCACTGGAAGGAGCCATAAAGGAAAAACTAGCACTCCTGTGCTCCATGATGGCATTGTCCATGCTGCCCTTGTTCCCACTGGGTTTCGGTATACTCAGGTTTCTGCTGGATGCTTCTCCCTGCGTCTGGTTCGCTCCTGCTTTTTCCTCAAGCACTGAAGATCCCTTTTCTGTCCCCTCCACCTTCTCACCTCCAGTCCAGTACCTAAAGGGCCTCATCAGAGTGTTAACAAACTCAGCCAACACACCATTACTAGCGTGAGGCTCGGGAGTGGAAGGAGCCACAGAGGGTAATGTTGGGGTGTCAGATGATCCAAAATAGCCACCATCTTCTTCTTCATGAGCAGAACCTCCATGACTCTCTGGGCTCCTGAGGTCAGAAAGGTCCAAGGTGTTGCTACTGTTTGGGCTATCAGGCTCCTCATCCTGGCTGAGTTGGTTGGCTCCCTCCTGTTTTTCATCCCACCTTTCATCTGGCCTTAAGTGGATGACCACGTGCTCTTCAGAGATCTCAGAGGAGTTGTTAATCCCGGCAATGGAGTGAACTCCTACGTTGTCCAAGTCAACCAGGCCAGTCCAGGTGGAAGTCTTGGAAAAAGGGTCATTATGCTGGGCTTCAGTGGCTGAGGGGATGGTCTCTGTTGCTGGGTTGTTGGTGTGGTACGAAGCCTGCGCCTCTGCAGCCTGGACCCCAGCTGGCTGGCGGGCTGCAACACACAACAGCCACATTTCACCAAAAGAAAACAGCACAGTTTTTCTGACCTGACCTGCTTTATTTTATTTTTTAACACAACAATGAACCTTACTTTACCTCTCTCCTATTGCAGTGAACCTGTTATTGCTACTCACACAAGATTAAATCCAGAGCATGCGGCACGGTGTTGCAAACAAACGTGGCTCTGATTTCTCTGCTACAAAATCTAATTGCTAACATGCATACATTGTGTTCACGCGATATTAATGAGATTGTATCGACAATATTATTTACATGAACCCGAATCCATGCTATTAAACAAAACATATTACCATTTTTATCTAATTTAGCTATCTGAAAGACAGTGTTTGTTTTAAACATTAATGTAAATGTGCATATGACTCTTGTGGCGCTATGAAGACGCTCATCTATCAGTTGTTTGTTTTGACAAATGCACTGCTGCTCTGCTCTCATGCTGTTCTTGTTTACTTAAAATGATTGGGTTATGAAGATGTTTCACTTCAATGAAAATTTCATAAGGCGACACTGTGAAAGATGAAAATGTCATCCTTTTCTTTTCCTAGCTGTGGAAATATAATTGTCCAGTATCAGTCTGTAGTCTGCTACCACCAACGGAAGAAAGAAAAACAAAAATAAACACGAGATGCAAATTGTAGGTTTGATAAATTATAAAATACAGATATCAGTGGAGAGAATGTGGTGTAAAGGCAATCCAAAGGAAAGATGAAACCAACTTATTCCAGTCTCAGTTGGCATGTGATAAAAGACAAGGTCATACACAGAGCTGATGCAAATCCCAGTTGGTCTCATTCATGTTCCCACTCTTTCTATCTCTACTTTTACCTTGTTACGTTTCCCTGCTCTCTCTCTCTTTCTCAGACCTCACTACACACAACATACAAGCCCTCAAATCCACCAGGGTGGCGACACAAATGTCACACATCACTTTGCAAATACTCCATGTGTGACACAAACATCTCGTGCTAATTAATAACCAGAATAGAAAGCAAGTCCCCCCCTCTTGTTTCCATGGCAATTACCACAAAGATGGTGCATCAAGTTTATCAGTACCTCCGTAGCAGTAGGCGTCGAACAGGGCTGTGGTGTCGGGGAAGCCGGTGCGGTTGGGATTGTTGTAGACAGTCCTCACTCCGGGCTCGCCTCCGCCGCAGTTCTTCCGCGGGACGTTAATAGGGTAGCGGACGCTGCCGTCAGCCAGCCATCCGGGGTCACACTGGTCCAGACCTGCCTGCCAGGCAAGGTAAAGCTGCCCGACGGTGGCCAGCTGGGCTCCAAGCGTATGACAGTGGGTGGAGGCTGTGGCCAGGCTTAACTTCTCTGGTACTGCTGAGTGGAAGACTTCACCTGGGAGGAGAGGAAGGGGAAGAGAAAGGAGGACCTCAGTTTAGTGTGTTACAGAGCATGGTTGAGAGCCTGAAGGCATGTTTAGCCCTCAGTCTAAGATCAGCTTTTTTTAGTTGGCTTATGAGAGTTTTTCTTTTTTTTTGGTTGTACATAGTGATATAGGTACATTTGAGTCTGTGTCTGCTGTTTGTAGCGCGTGTGTGCATGACTCTGTCAGTATTTTACTAGCAAAAACCTCTAGCCATTTTCTTTCTCTTTTTGCCAAGCTTGTCAAAGCAATAAGAGGTGCAGATGTAGAGTAGTGTGATAAAAGAGCGGTTTCATTTACTGCGCAAAAGAATGCACTTTATTTTTTTGCATACAAATAATATGAAACATCAGTGATTCAAAGGACAGACTATATAAATAAAATTCTTTGAATTCAAAGCAGTTGCAAAGAGGCATCTAAGAGAAAGACAAGTACACAGTATGAGAAGCTGAAGAAAGGTGGGGTTGAAATACAGCAGTGATGCAAAAATAGGGCTTTCGCAAGCAAGACAGAAGAGAGCTCAAGAGGTCCACTGTGTCTGCACAGCACAAATAAAATTATATGATCAGAAAATCTACTGGCAGTTCAGCTTGAGGTTGAAAAAAATATGAGCTGGAGGAGTGGACAGTGAGAATGAGGAGCGGAGAACAGATGAACAAGTTCGATATGAGCATCCAGGAGATTTATGCCAAGAGTAAATAATGGTGCTGCTGATTTATTGAACTGAGATGGGGGAAGTAAAGGGTAAAGGGTGAATATGCGGACAAAACGAAAGAGGTAAAAGGCAGAATGGGATTATGTGAGAGAAGATGTGCTAGAAGATGGATGAAATATTTATAGAAAGAGTGATGAAAAGTTGAAAATTTGTCTAAACCATGCTAAAATATACATAGATGTGAATATAAATTTAACCAAGGTCTGTTACAATACATGGTCGTGCACTGAACAACATTTATCCTCTAGTTGTTTTGTTTTTACAAAAGCAGAGAGAAAACAAACTAAACGGAATTATATTCTAAACTCACAAATAAATACAAAGTCTACAGGTGGTCATGTTATCATCTCTACTCAGGATTTTAGTCACATACACAGTTGTTAATATTGCCTACTGATAGCTCTGGTAACTCCCACTACTATTATGGTTAATAACAGCTGTGGTTGTACCCCCTCACAACAAGTGACCCAGATATACTAACCCCTGCGGTGATTTTGATTGTGGTGTTAAAAAAAACCCTGCTGTGCTTGTGATTGTTATTTGCAATATGCAAAGATCACAAACACTTAACAAATATTTTAGCCCGTCAGATGTCATGGACTTTGATTTGGACTGAACCTGAATTACAATGTGACACGTGCAGTGTTCATATTTGGAGTTTTTTTCACTCCCCACAAAGAAATCTCATCACAGCATAGAATAGGGAGTCAAACTCAGGGTCTATAGGTGGATGCTGGGGGTGAAGGTGGGGCTTTCGAAATGGGGCTATAAGACAGCAAATGATGACACAGCTTTCAGTGAGCACTGTGGCAACTAAAAAGTCAGATCACATCTTAAGTACACTGCCATTGAAAGAAATATGTTATGCATGAGTGGCAGTAGACTTGATTTGACTGCCTGAACTAGCTTACGGATCTAAATATCTAAGGAGTAGTAAGAGCCAACAAGAAACAATCGCCTATGTAATTCATCTTAAAGAATAATTAGTGGAACACAACTTGGAGGAACGCGGCCTCCAGTTATGCGCACATTGATTTGGTGGAATGTAGATTCCCATCGAGTAGGTGTGAATTCATAAACTCTGATTAAAGGTTCAAAATTGTTTAAATCTTGTGGAGCTTTAATGGATCTGGCCTGTTTGCTAAGCCTTGACCCCTTAGTTACTGTTGCTCTGCCTGTCATTCTTCCCTCTCTAGCACAACGCATATGCACTTTTCAAGGAGCGCGGTGGCAGATTTAGCACCAAAAAAGAGTCTTGGGAGGTTTTTTTTTTAAAACGGTGGGTTTAGGATTTTACACAGGCTTCTCAATTCTAGCCAACGTCCCGTGATTTTGATTTTTAAAAAGCCGACTGTTGCCGGCAGATTTGATCAGCTGTAGCTTGCTACTCAACAATCAGCTGATTCTTTTTAAAATGAGAGCTCTGTAAAAGGGCCTTAAATATTGTATGCGCTGCACATGACTAAATCATGTCAGCACCATCACCAGTTGATGATCCATGGAGCAGCATTGTTCTAGATATAATACCTCTTAGCCTCGGAAGTAACTCTGGGTTACTACTGTATGCAGGAAGCTAGTTAGCCTGGAATGCTCTTTTGTTTTTTTGCTTAAATACACACACTGCTGCAGCTTGTGCTTGCTATTCTGTGATTGGACAATTGCTGTTTAGGGGAGGGGTTAGCCAGCCATGAGTTAATCAAAATCAAAGACATTTTGCACGACTGTTGTGGGTCTTTGCCACCTTTGCCTGTGGCATTACAAATCGAAAAGTAAAGTTTTAGGATAACACTACTGACCCACTTATCTTGTGCCTGCAGGAGGTATTGTCTCTCTTTCTCCCCCTCTCTCCTCTCCCCTCCTTCTCCTTCTGCCCTCTTCCTTTCTGTGCTAACAGAGTATTAACTCCTGGTCACAGCGTTCTTGCGCTGCACACACGGCTTAGTGGACCCATGCATGACTAAACCCAAATTTACGGTTGAAGCTCCCGACTCCTACCTTGGAGCTGCTTAGCAAAGCAGTAGACATCAAACAGCTCATCGGGGACTTTTGCCGTAGTTACGGACTCCAGGTGAGTCCTCCCGATCGCCATAGCAACCGGGACGAGGCGATTGGATGGGATACCTGCAGAGAAAATCAAGAAACAGAGGAAGCGAGAGAGGGGGAGATTAATATAGCCTGGCTATGAAAAAGGCAGCTACAGACAAACTTGGCTCCCAGAGGAAGAATCTGTGTTCACACACATACAAAATAAGATGAAAACTGAACTACACTTTTATCATCTCCTGCCCTGGATACAATGAGTTTAAGTATATCCTCCTCCCAGAGATTACCCAAAGAATAACGAAAAAATAAACACATAAATATCGCCCCTAAAATATGGCTGCAATACCGAAATGAGGTATGCAATAACATTTATTACATGTCAAAACAACCTCAGGACAACAACTGCAAAGCAATTCAATAGATACAATATCTTGCTTCTTTTAATTATTCCGCCCTCAGTGTAAGTTTCACAGAATAATTACCCAACCGTTTTACTTAAAATCGTTTCGAAATGTGTTTAATGCTCTGGCAATACAAAGATTCCTGTAACGCTACAGCTTTAGAGAGAGAGAGGGGGGGGAAGGAGGGAGGGGAGGTAGAGGTATGAAGTCAAGGAGAGGTTAAAGGAATCAGGAATTCCTTCAGTGGCTTGGCGTGCCTCTGGGGCAGAGAAAACAGCGATCTATATTCAGGCTCCAACTGAGCAATTATTCCACAAGAACATTGATTCCAACAGCACCAGGGCACAGGCAAAGAGGCTGATTAAAAGATTACACTGAGCATACAGGGACTTATGAAGTACTTGGACAAGACACACACAGGCAAATGTGCGAAAAACACATGCAGAAGACACACATGCCCGCGCATAACCATAAACCTGCAGCCCTTTTTTTTCAAAAATAGCAACCTGTTTGTATGTAATACTATACCAAGACAACTAAGTCTTGTAGTGTCTCCAGCCTCAGCCTCTGTATTTCTGCTGTGGCTGATGAAGCGATGGATGATGTCTATATTTTTTCTCACAGTATTAATTGGACACTTTCCTCCTGGCTGATGTGCGGTCGGAGCCTACTGGATATGGACCAATTAGATAGCTCCCGAGTGAAAACAACAGGAGTACGGGACAGAAGGAGAGAAAGAAATAGGGAATGAAGCCACGCTACAGGAAGGTTGTGAGAAAATGTGAAGACAACAGGCAATCTGCTTGGCACTGGAGCAACAGCGATTTGAAATTAAAATGTAGATACGGAGAATACCGTTGAGAGACAAGCTCTGACTGGTAAGACTTTACGGATGGTGGCAAGCTGAAGCACACGCAGCAGCCTGACAGAGGGGGCAGATGTAGTTAACTGTCTTTCCAGTGTGCAAACAAGCAATTAGGTCCAATTATGTTGCATGGTGTTGTGTTTATAAAAACACCAAAAAGATCTAAATTAATTCATATTTTTAAATTGTTCATCAAGTTTTCTTTTTTTTTTTTTAGACATTTCAGGAGCAGAGTGCATTTACTTCGTGACATCGTTTGATCATTATCAAAAATGTTAGGCTGAGACATCTGCCTGATTTTAAAATAGCAACCTGGTCCGACAAACAAGAGCTGTCAACAAGCCTTGCTACTTTCAGCCAAAGATGGCTAATTACTGTCTAGCCCATGATATTCAGATGCAGCTGCAGTGTGTGACAATCAGCGGCTGTACATGTAGATGAGGAAATGCTCTGCCGTTTGGATTTCATATTTTGTTGGTTTCTTAGCTTATCATTAAAAGTAACATCGTGCAACTTTTAATTTCATTTTGATGCTTCACTGAGATTTCATCAGGTGAGTGGTGTGTCTGTCATTCCTACTCTGTGCCCAGTACACCTGTTCTTATGCTCTGGATACGATCTCCACTGAGAAGTACGTAACACTTCAGACACCACCAACTATTTCACTTATTTTGGTGAAACTGAATCATATTTTATATTTAAAGTATTTCCTGCTTTCTCTCGGAGGTCTTCTGGCTGCTACGCATCAACACATAAAGTAAACTGCTGTGAACTATAGTTGCTGCTACCTCAGAGCACTGACAGAGTGTTTGTACCACAATTATTTTGGGCTACTGGGATGAAGAGGAGGTTTTCTGACTCGGGGTGGTGACCCGGTGTCGGGCAAGCAGGCAATGTAACCTAACACAGCTTCTATGGACATAATGGCAGAGATGAACAGACTGATGATGTAACGGACAAAGTCAAGAAGAGTAAATCCGGGACTGACTTTAAGTCGGTGGCGTGAGCTTTGTGAAATAAAAGGATTAAAGACAGACGCCGAGCTGAGCTTCTTGCTGTTGGACTCATGAGGAATATTAGCTGGCTGCTGTGTCTCGTGTTGTTGCATCTGCTTGATCTTGTTGTTGTCGACCCGCTGGTTTTTGATAACAAGTAATATAATAATAACAAATGCAGATGTGCAACTGTGTATTTACAACAGTGGGAACCAATTTCTATGAAATGCTACTTTAAATGTAAAGATTTAAATTTTTCTACTCAAATGCCAGAGGATAGATACAGGACAAACTCAGAACTGAGACTCTGTCCATTGGCTGGTGCTGCATATATTACAGGAAGTCCTTTCATCATCTTAGAAGAGCTCATAATTGTGCTCATAACGCATGGTTAGCTGTGTTTTATTTGTTGACATTCCAACTCTATAGCGAATTATCGCCTTTGAGGCTGGACTATGAACATAGTAGTGCTGCCAGTATGACAAACACTGCTTTGTATCGCAGTAGTAACCATAGGGACAGTGTCCTCTTTAGAGTTATTCCAACAGCAACAAACTATAGCTTTTGTATGCACAGTTGAAAGCCTCACCGTACAGACTGGTCAGACAGCCAGCCGGCATCACAGTTGTCATATCCATCAGCGAAGGTGGCCTGCAGCTGGCCTGGTGTTGCAATTACCGCTGAGTTCTCCAGGCACACCCTCTTGGCGTCAGCAAAAGACAGGGCGTAGCGGTCATGGGGTGCCCGGTAGTGAAATACCACACCTGGAGGAAAGAGAATCAGCACGTGACTACAGAAACTAATCACATGAATTTAAGACCTGCAACCTACGGGTCACAGAAATATTCATGAACCGCAACCATGAACCATTAAAATATGAGCATGTACTAACTCACAGATACATAAACACAAAGCCCTCTAGACATCCTCATCATGTACTGACATTGTTCCATCTGTGCAGGGGGAAACAACAGCATTCAGGTTCAGCAACCTGGTTACGTGAGTCTCATTTGCATCAGGCACTCGGTCGGCTTATCATTAGAGAAAAGAGATGTTGCCCTTGGATACGGTGTATGACAAACAGTGGTGATGTTTATTGTACTGCTTTAACAGTATACACACACAATGTCATCCCGCCGCACACCACCTGCTGTCGCACTCATGATGGAAAAACAAAAGGATGCAGACACAGAAATATAGATAGACACTAAATTCAAGGAGATCCATGTATTGGATCACGGAGATGGAAAGAGTTGGTGAGAGGTAGACAGGAATACAAAAAAATCAGGTTATAACAATCAGCTGGGAATAAAGTCAGACACAATTCCCTTAGCTGTGAAAGGGGCATATATATTCCACTTAAATGGGAAAGGAATCGCTTCAGAAGTGTCCATCTAACGTTCCCTCACCTCCCACCTCTGCCTGCCAGTCACGCAGTGCTGCTCCCCTGAGGAGCATCCAGCGACATGAAAGCCAGTGGGCGTCTGGCTACTCACACGGCTCCTTTATATTCGCTGGCTTTGTCTGAGAGAGTAACAGAGATTCCTGCGAGATGGAGGACTACGTGGCAATTTGAGCATTAGCACTTCAGGCTATGGGTGAAGAAAGCAAGCAGGGCCATGTGTGTTTGTGTGTCACACATCCACACAGTTCCCATAATCCCGGCAGTCCGTCAAGCCATTCTGTCATATCGGTATTGTTCTCCTCTTCACAAAGACATGGAGCAGAAATTCTCTCTTTTTTTGCTCCATTTCTTCTCTCCTAATTTTTCAGTTTCTCTCCTCTCTCCTTTGAGGCTGTGGGATCTTGTCCAAAAAGAGATGCTAGCTTGCTGGCTAATATGTACACTAGAGAAACAAATGGGTTTCCTCTCAGTACGGGAAACCCAATCGTATTCCACATGAGGTTTGAATGCCCAATACCTCATGCCTCTATTTTTACCCTCTGTATCCTCA
This sequence comes from Miichthys miiuy, assembly GCA_036365135.1. Classification (NCBI taxonomy): domain Eukaryota; kingdom Metazoa; phylum Chordata; class Actinopteri; family Sciaenidae; genus Miichthys; species Miichthys miiuy. The sequence goes on from CM071609.1 coordinate 9,136,795, forward strand.
CACATCCACACACAGTCTCCAGGGAGAGAAACAGAAAGGCACCATTTGTGGGTAGGCCCTATGCTTTATGACTGTGTGATGCCCTCATTGTAGCACTGTTGAGCATTTGGTGTCCCTTGACAGTATTGTTTAGTACCTTACACTACATTACAACACACTGATTCATAGCGCAACACAGTACGGCAACATTTATTTTGTTTAAAGTCTAACTATAACTGTAATGAATCTACAGCTATTATGCGCATTCTCCAAGACAAATTATTTTCGGATGAATTTGTAAAAACGCCGCCTTATCTTTAAGCCTCTGGTTGAGCATTTGGCACCAGTTAACTGACATTTGACAGATGCTGTTTCGAGGAGATGCACTGCCAAATGTCACGATGCACTGCAGACTACAGCATGTCAGAACCTTGTATATCCTGCAAACATTGATAAATGTTTTCTCCCTTTTTGCAGCAAACCTACATACCCTTCCAGAATCGGGAGGACTCATCGAGCTGTTAAGTTTGTATTCCATTCTGAAAGTGGAAGCTAGCGATCTAGGCTAACAAGCAGAGTAAAAACTAGTTTGCTGAGCTTGATAGCTTGCCAACATTAGCACTAATTCCCACTAGACATTACTTTTTGTTCACGTTATTTTAACACTTACTGTGTCATGGGCAGCTCCCTCACATTCCGTGTTGTGTTCATGCCACATTACAGAAAGGATGTTAGCTGTGGGTCCAAATGTATCTACAAACTATAGACTGCATGTACTGTATTCATGACTTGAACAGTGTATATTTTTAAAGCAGTGAATAACTTGATGAGACTTGACTCTTGCGCAGGAGTTGTGGAACAACAACATAAAGCTTTCCACCATTCCCAGTGTTGATATACTGTTTATTGTTCGCACACCAGTTAATGCTTTGCAACCATATCTCACCACAGACAACGGTTGACACAGTCAATCAATGGCACTGTGTTCTAATTGGTGAGACACAGCCAATTGACCAGTCAATATGTGCCAAGACGAAGCAAAATGGAGACAAAACCAGGGAGTAAGCGAGTAAGAGGCAGCAGGGGAGAAATTGAAAAAGAGATGGCAAGAGAGGAAGTGCATATCATCGGTGCTTAGGCAACAACAAACGAGCCTAAGAGCAGTGTGTATTATTATGATATTGATATAGCTGAGCAGTATCAATACCTGCTAATTAATACGTTAAGCACTCAGTAGAATTAGTGAGAGGATGGCTGTGGTCTGTCATGTAGCGCGACTGCCAATTAAGACGAAACCCTGGAGATGGCTACTCCTCGCCAGCTACGTAATTGGTTTCACTCTGAAGGAGTGGTTTTCATAGCGTGTTAATCGATTAGCCAACTGGGGGAGGACTCAGGGTCTCCCAAGCTGTGACAGGAGTCTTGCTTAGTAAATATAAATCTGGAGAGAGATGAGGTGCTCTGCCTCATCTCTCGTCCTTGTTGAAATACTGAAACTATAATAGACAAACGCTCCCACACACATACGCATGCTTGCACATATGCACATCTGAGCTACATGCAGGCACTCTACTCCATGGAGGCTGTGTGTCTTATGTTTGATGACACACAATGTAGCCATTGTAGTGCATCGTGACTGTGTAAAAGAATAAGGCCACTGGGGGTTTTAAAGCTGATGTTAGCAACGCTAGCATTAATGTGTGGAAGTGGCAGCATAGTGTACAGTGGTTAATGCATTGTGTGATTCCCTGTGGTCATTATTATAATAGCTTATTATTAAAAATAGTGAGTGACCTGGAAAGAATCTGATGAAAGCTCTCCAGCTAAAATACTCTGACACAGTAATTATGGTTCTACTACAGTCAGCTACCTTCAGGTGGCCTCGTAATTCCACAAATATGGATGTCCTGGATACAGATAATGCCGTAAATGGTTTGCCCATTTAGTCAAGCCACTGAGAGCCATACAAAGCTCTCGGAGTAACACTATTTGACGAAAGCGTACACTGCTGGGTTCCTACCTTATTGGTTTCATTAGGCTTTCAGTGCATGAACAGCACCTGAGTGGCCCAGGTCAATGATGTTTAATGTGTTCGAGTTTGCTCACCTTTTCCCCCATCATCATACACTCTACGTGGACAGTGAACAGCCCTGGGTGTAATGGCTGTATTAGCCTGATATGGAAAACAAGGTCATTATTATTCATAGTGGCAAACCTTGAGAGCCAGCGAACCAAGCGTTGAGTCACTGAGGTAATACTTTGTGTAGGTGAAAACATGCATAATGTCTAGGATGACATAAATGGTAACTAATTACTAATTACTATGACATGGCTGATTCTTCCTCGTTCTTTTTCTCTCCATTGTCTCGCTCTCCTGGTGTGACTGTCTCATTATTTCAGTATGTGTAAACGTCTTGAATGTTGCTAAAATGCGTAGTTTGGTTTGAATTTTAATAATATACAGTATGTTATTGTAACTGCCCGTGGCTGTGTTGTTTTTTTTTTTGCATCTCTTCCCTTTTCAGTAAAAGTTTAGCTTCTGCAATGAATTAGTCATTTGATGTTAATCAACAAATGTAATGCTTTATTACCTGGCAACAGGCTGAATGATTGTTGGGTTCTCTCAGTCTTTTGTTATTTAATAACTCAAAAGAAATACTCATGGGAAATTAGCAAGTGCATTAGCTTGTAGCAGTAACCTAGCTACTAATCACACGTTTCCTCGAAATGTTAACTAACTACAATTGGTCTTCATGCGACTTTAATTCCAAATGGCTTCCTTAATTGGAAGTAATGTCTACATTTTATTCACCTGTGACCTCCAGGGGCACTGTGTCCTGCTCGTCATTGATGCCGACCACGACCTCACAGCGGTACAGACCAGAGTCACTAGAACGTAGCCCTGACAAAGCAAGACTGGCGTTGTAGCGGTTCTCATTGTAACCGGGCAAAGTTACACGACCCTGGAAGGCTTTCTTCACCTGCGATGAGAGAAGGAGACAAGTTAAACATTACTGAGCCATATTTTTTCCAAAAACTTGACACCACTAGACATCTCAGGCGTTATTGTACCTTGACCACATTGTCTTTGGCCACCAGGACAGACTGTTCCTTCTGCAGGCCATCTGAGCCTCTCTGGCCCCAGACCTTGGTCCACTTGATCCTGGGGGGCTCATGGGATGAACTGGGGCGGAGGGTGAAGAGGCAGGGGAGGAGAACGGTTGTGGACAGCTCTTCACTAATGGTCTGATGGGTCACCTTCCGCATATTCACCACTGCATCGGCGTTGGTTACGCCTGATGAGAGGAGAAGAGAGGAGAGGAGAGGAGAGGAGAAAAAAGGAGAGGAAAATCAATGCCATCTTGTAAATGAAGCCACGGGATCTTATTTCTCATTACATTGAAAAAAGGTTAGTTAATTGCTTCTTGTAGAAGAAAATTTGCTGTCCTTCCAGGTTCTTTTGTTCTATCAGATTGCTCTGGCTGTGGAGTAAAAGGAAAAGAACAGAGCTTCATTGTGTCTCTCTGATTATTGGTCATTGATCCAACAGGCCATTACTGCACTACCTGAACAGTGGAGGGCAGGGACAGACTGTGGAGGGAAGATATCAAAAGTCCTTTCATAAGTCATACATCAAACCTGGATATGCATTATGGGATCAATATAAACCACCTCTTTGCAGCTTAAAGCACCACAGCCAAGGAGATAAAAATATTACTTTCATCAAAACAACAGATAACAGAGTGAAAGGATATAAGAAATTCAGCGCATGCTGCATTCAGAGCTCTGGCATTAGCGGGTTTGTTCTGCAAAGATTCTGCAATGTTTCACTGCATTTTTATTTGTAGTCTTTACTCCCAGCCAGTGTAAAACTAATTTTACACTGGAGTCACATCATCATACATTATTATCACACTCTAATCTGTGTCTGTGTCACCTTGCCTGAAAAGACAGAGGTGGTTCATTTACACTGCAGAAGGAAATGTGAATTCCACTCTTACAAAGTAACACAGGTATAATAAGTCACAGTTCTCTTTCTTTTCATTATGCACTGGAAAACACATGCCACTATGTCTAATCCAATTTGCCCCAAAGCTCAGCATCATTGCATTCATTTTCATTAGTGCGGTAATACAGATGCAAACCCCTTCCTTGCTTAGACCGAGTCAAACCAAGCCAGCATATGTGTATGGAAAAGAGCTACAAGATGGTGACATTACTTGCTCTACATCAACATTTTAGCATTGTCATTTGTGAGTGTGTTTGGACGTTCAAAGCACCGCTGTGTCTAAATATAGTCTCACAGAGACGCTTGCATGGCTAGTCTTATTAAAACTTCCTCTCTCTGAGTTCCTTTATGAATAAAACAAACATGTTCTTAAACAAGTTCTTCTACATTGCCAGTCATAAAGGATATAATTAGAAATGGATTTGATGAAGAGATGAGGAGAGCTATATTAAACAGGTGGAGGAAATCTAATGTCAAGCTGTTGAGAATGAGCCAAACGAGAGGAGATAAAGAGAAGGAATAAACGAATGAAAGAATAGAAAGAAGCACCGCCTAGGTGGGTGGAAGAGACAGTGTGGTTGAATGGTGAAGAAAATGAGGCTATTGATTTCTTTTCATTAGTGTCACTTTCCACGCCACTCTTTTTGTGTGTCCTGCTTGACTGGATGCACGTTAAAGTACTACACGCTACAGGGGTGGCCTGTCTGTAATTAAACGGCAGATTGGTGGAACAATGTTTTTCCAGCAGTCACAGACACTCTGCTGCGTGAGTCGCTCAACCTCTCCATCCTTCTCTCAGCTCTGTCATTTTTCTCCCCATCGCCTGCCATTCTCTTTCTCCTCCTTCTTCCTCCCCCGCAGTACGACCACCTGCCAGCTTTTCAGATGAGCAATTCCAGTTTTTCTCCTCACCTAGTGTTCCAGCACTCACCTACCATCTGGAAATCTTGTGTTTGTTTTATCTTCAGCCTATATGTGAAGATATGCTGTGTTTTTGTTTCGTTTTTTGCGATTTGATTTTTCCCTTAGCCACGCTGGAAAAAAATAAATAAATCAGGATTCAGAACTTTGAATCAGTTTCCTCATCTCCTAATTCTCTATTTTGCCAACAGAGGATGCGCCGTATGAAGTGTGTGTTTGCATTTGTGTATTTGTATGTGTGTGCCCTGAAATGCTCTCACAAGTGAAAACATCTCATCTCTCATTTGTTATTCATGGAGCACCAAATGCCTGCCCCTCCACACACACACACACACACACACACACACACACACACACACACACACACACACACACACACGCACACACACGCACACACACGCACACACACGCACACACACACACACACACACACACACCTTTGAAGCCACAATTTTTCATCGCTTACTGGCTGGTTAATGTGTCTCTGAGCACACACAAATATCAGACTTGTGAATAGCTGTCATTGCTCATTCCTGCAGCTGTTGATGGTGTTGCAGTTGCTCAAGCTAAGAGGCTGAGTGTCTCTTTCCTGATAGCTTAACATCAGCCCTCGTAACCACATTTTCCCCTCCCTGCAGATGCGTAAACACACATAAATACCCACTTCTCTGCTTCTCTTAGTGACATCGTCTTAGACAAGCGCTGCTTGTTTAACTCCCTCACAGACCGATCTATGCTGCTCTGCATGGCAGCATCAAAAGGGATTTGTGTTCTCAAATGGCCTCTCATTTTGCACTCCAGAGGAGTTCAGCCCAAGTGAGCGAGGTTACCTGCGAAACAAAATGCATGAGGCTTTCAGAGCCAGAGGGATAAGAGGAGACAAGAGGAGTGTAGGGTAATAAACAAGCAAAGCAGTATGGGCCAACAATGACTAGTCGGATCAAGACCAGTGCTTCTGAAGACCGACACCACTCTCATATCTGTCCATCCATATCTGTTTAGCTCAGCGCAAAGACTGGAAACAGGGGGGAACAGCTAGCCTGGCTCTCTATGAAGGTAATAAAATCTGTAGACTAATAATGCTCACTAATTGACTTTTAATATCTAAATTACTTTTTTACAATTTGACACAGCCAGGCTAGCCGTTTCCCCATGTTTCTAGTCTTTATGCTAAGCTAAGATAACCAGCTGTAGCTTTGTGTTTACTATACACACTTGAAAGTGGTATTCCTTCTGTATCTGTAAGCTATCTGTAAATGTGTTTGTTTTAATAGCATATGATTGCCATGGTGTCGTGTGGGTGGCAGCCACAGTAGCTCTGTGTTTTTAGTATTGTAAGTGCTGTTTTCATTTTCCGATACCAGTCTTCATCTGTTTTGTGTGCAGACATGGGCTAATGAGATGAGTGATTAGCATTTTTTTGGTTACACAAAGTACCTCATGATACATCGGCGTGATGGGGATGCAGAGCTGGATCTAAGTGTATCGTTACTGTTATCATGAGGAGTGTGAGATGTAATCCCAAATAAGATGGAGGAGCTAACGGCGCTAACGAGGCTCCAGAGGGGGTATTGAGAGTGTGGCATCATGTGCCTCACAGAGACGTGGCTGAATGGACTTGACTCGCTGATAACTTTGGACGGCTAAAGACAAGTGAATTTCTCCGATGTGGGGTCAATAAAGTTTATCTTATCTTATACTTTTTGTCAGAGCAGATACAATTTCTTCAGCTGGTGTATGTTATGCAGGATTCAAATTCCTTATTAACAAAGGCACTCGGCAGGTTAAAATGGCAATTTTGTGAGTTACACAACATTGTTGACCACAAAGTGGCTCTCTCAAAACAGTTTGTGGTCCATGAGGCCAGGCTCTCTGATAGGAGAGGTTGTAGAGGAAAATTGATTTACTTTTGAATTTGTTTTACTCGATAGCAGCAATGTACTTTTCTCTCACACTGACAGAGGAAAAAATAGACATCGCGAAAAAGATGAACAAGCACAATTGACTCCGGCATAACACAATGTAGGATTGTGAGAGGTAAAAAGAGGCGAGCGAGGGGGAAATACATAAACAAAAAAAAAAGAAAGTGGAAAAAGCTGGAGGCTTGTGTAACGCTGAAATTGGAGTGATGTGATGTGGAAAAGGAGTCGAGAAGATATGATGAAAAACGTAGAGATTCAGCAGGTGTGTAAAAACCGACATAGTGGTGCATTCATGCTCGCGCACACACATCCAAAACTCACTTAAAGATCAGATTTCACTTCTTGCTGTCACACTCTTTGCTTTATCCCCCTTGAGGATATGGCACTCATCTTTGTTTACCATATGATACATCAAACACACTCACACACATAGAAACACACATAAAGTGCGTTTCCCAGTAGACAGTCAAACTGCAATTTCTTAACCACCTTGCTGAGAGCTCGCTAGAAACAGGCGAATTTATTCTTTTGCTAACAGGCATCGATAATGTTTAATCTGCATGCCAGCTTCCACTGGATAAGCACCATTTGGGTAACATTACGCTACTTATGTTGCTAATAGCAAGACAGTGCCACAAATGAAGCCAACCAAGCTTTACAATCACAATCTAATTCACATTCTCTCTCTGCCACCCCTTCACTCTTTCTGTCTACATTATTTGGACAAACGTTTATCTTTGTTTCCAGGCTGGTGCTGCAATTTGCACGACAGAATCAAATGAAATCAATTGCACATCCCTTTCTCGATGTAAACTCCATCATGAAGGAGACTAGGTGAAAAAAACATTGCTCTCCACCTCTGTGGTAATGAATGTAAACTAGAGACGGTACCCAATGCCAATGCGATATCAAATCTGCATTTAGATGGAAATGTTATCACAAGCTTAACCCCCTCAAGACTGCCTTTTGTTTGGATATCTATCTGCGTTTCATATTGCTCTTTGTCACCATTTTCTAAATAAGGTCCACCTGGCTGCTGGGTGATAAAAGGAAGAGGAAATACAAAAGGTGAATGTCAATAAAAAAGCAAGAGAAGAGCTGAAAAAGAGCGTGTGGCTCTGTGAAACTCCTCTATTGGAAAACATTGGAGAGCAGAGTCCAAGCCGGTACGGTGGGACTTTGCTAAATGTTAACAAGCGGGTTACAGATAGAGCTCAGATTTTCTTATATTCCTTGTGCTGCTTCTCTGTGGCATCTACGTGATCATCACTGTTGGCCCATCTGTCTTCACTTTGCTCCGGAATTATTAAACACAGTCGGAGAGCCTTTATATGGCTGGCACAGAGCTGCACGCAGACACAAGGTGGGCGGTAATGGGCATTTTCACTATAATAGAAACACAATTGCGACCATCATTCCTTGTTCTCACCCTCTCTTTCTTATTCTTTCTCTCTCTCTCTCTCTCTCTCTTTTTCCCCCCCCGAGTGCCTGCAATGGGATTTTCTGATGATAAAGGTCCCTTTGTCTTCAATTTGCCCACATCAAACCCGTCAACCTGCCACTCAAGAGTTACCGGGACTGATCGAGTGCATCCCCTCATGTCGTAGACGCTCCAATCCGGCTGCCTGCGTGTCAGCTGATTATGTGTTTGTGTATGTGTGCGTGTTTGTGCAGAAGTCCGCGCAGGTCATAAATCATGACAGATGAGCTGTCTTGACAGAGGCTTGCCGCTATGAATTGATGACTGTGTTAAGAAATGACAGCTGACACAACACAAACAACTGGACTGCAGCGGGCTCGGGTCAAAGTGTTTCTGTGTTTCTCATTGTTGGTTTTAATCTGGAGCGTGATGGATGTGGTTTAATGCATAAGGCCAGGATAAGAGAGGAGTTTTAATTTGACTCAATGGTAATGCTTTTACAGGTTCATAATTTTCAAATAACTTTGCAGAAAAACTTTCCTGGAAAGAGCTATGAAGCGCCGTGTAATTCAGTACAGAGAAAATAAAACAACAAAGTTTATTACCGTCTTCATTTTTTGCTACAATTTGTATCAAATTAAATTTAGTGCATTCCAGCAGTGATAGAAGAAATACTCGACCTTTACTTAAATAAAAGAAGTAGTACCACAGTACACAAACTCTTTATAAAACTACATTAGAAGTATAACCGTTTGTTATACAATTTAGATGATAGTTTTATCTTCTAGTGCATTGTGCAACTTGCAAGCTTCATGCAGCTCGTCGAGCAAATTTGTAGCTAACAATTATAAGATAATACATACATACACTTATTTCATAAAGACAACAAGACAGCAGCATAGGCTACAAACATGGAACTGTCAAATCCTGCTCAGATTTACACCAACTTACTGCAATATTGAAGCACACACAATGGTGATAGTACTGATGGACCGCTAAATAAATAGCTGGCAGGTGTAGTTTAATTTGGGGTAATAAAAGACACACAAAAAAAGAAAGATGTGAGCTATACAAGACGAGCAAAGTGAATTTCAAGAAAAGTAGACAGACAAGGTTTCATCCGTCCTCCGGGGATCCAACTTTTTCCGTAATATGCAAAAAATCCTGTGACGGTTTCTAGTAACTTGGAGTGCCATTTCCAAACCATGCATGCAACTTCCCCTGGGAGTAAACTCAGCAAGAAGAGGAGAAATCAAGCAGCTTCACTTTGTGAGCAGAAAATCCACAGAACAACTTCTATTGAGGAGGGATGGACGGACAGAATATTCAGCTGAGTATCTTTTGAGGTTGCACGGATATTGGCGAGTCGTCTCAGACAAAGAGACAAGTCTTTTTGGCTACGGCAGAAAAATTGTTCCCAGACTTTGACAACAAGGATTGTATAGCAAAAAAAAAAAGGATTACAATTGTCCAATTCAACCATTATGAGGCAGATAGACACCACAGGCAGATAAGTGACCCATTACCTCGTTTCAGCTTTGCAGTGGAAGAAAACACTGATGTGACAGATGTTGGTCGGCTGTGTGTTTTTGGCGATGTTCCTGAAAGAAAGCTCTTTGAGAAGAAAAAGAAATTCTTCCTTCCACTGTTTGGCTAAACAAGAGATGAATCTCTGAATGCACTTCTGGCATTTTTTTTTTTAAATGAAACTCATTTAGTCAAGTCTTGCAAGTCTGTGAACGGATGGCGACCCAAACATACCAGACAGAAGCGAAGGGGCTTGTTGTTTTCCACAGACAGTTCTGACAATTAAATGAAGACACAGAGTATGGTGATATGGCGCTGCATAGCTGGAGATGGTCGTCCTCAGGAAAACCGCTTGAATAGTTCCTGAGCCTGTTCCCTGAGACTCAAGAGTGATCAAGAGAAAACAGGAACTGACTCACTAATGCACAACTTGAATGCCTAACAAGGATTTCAACAACAAACCACAAATGAGGCTTCCGCTCAGCCCAGTATTAAGGTAAGACTGTTTTTAATTAGGATGGCAGCATTACATATGGTATGGTGTTAGATGACAAATTAATTAGTAGGCAGATATGCCTAATGGTTGAGGTGGATTTTGAATTGGTTTTGTGGTAGAAGTGTCTCTTTTATTGACTTTGTCCTGCCAGTGTGGCATCACTGATCTACAGGAAATCTAACAAACCACAGATGAAACACAGTTCCTGTTGAAACGCTATTAACAGGGAGTGACAAAACAGAAAGGAAAAGAGAAAAGTGAAACTATATGGAATGAGTAGGAAGAAGTTGAATCATTTTTATCTCCTGATATGAATAAAACATCTCAAGGACAGCAGCGAACAAGCAAGTGTGGGTTTGTTTTTTTGGGAGAGTGGCTGGTCTGACAAAACCGCTCGCTTGTTTTTTTTTTATTGTTTGTTGCAGGACACGGAGAAGTGCATCCTTTTAACAAGACCCTAGATGACACACAGAGGACAAATGAAGAAAAAACAAGGGACATGGAGAAAATAATGTGAAAAGAGTGCTGGCTGCTCTTAAACACTGATACATTCATCATTTAGGAAGAGAGAAAGATGCTGTGGCTGAGACTGCCCAGATCAAGCCTGAAAATTATAACCATGGCAACAGAGGCACCACAAATGGAAGAAAAGGAGGGAAAGAGCTTCTGATCAGGGCAGAAACACACGCACACACACACATGCATACACATTTAACTATGTGCTTTGGGGGTGGCCTCTTCAAAGAACAGATCTGAGGCTATGTACTGTATAATGTAAATTGAATGAGGGGAGACTCCATCTTTTTCTACTGTGTTTGATCACTGGTCTGTGTTTCACTGCAGTGCAGGCGTCTTTCCCCCCACAGGAAATACACACACACATAGGAAAATAGGCAGAGATACACACACACACACACACACACACACGTGCAAATAAAGATGCAAAGTTACATACAAAGTAAGGTGTACACACAAATCATACCAAGACAGTGAAGTTTTCTGCATCTATGTCTATGTGTGTGTGTGTGTGTGTGTGTGTCTGTGGGTACATTCATGTTGCCTGTCTAATCACAGCAGGTCTGCCAGGCGGACTTCATGCAGAGTTTGGAAATGATGTCTCTATGCTGACATTCTCTCGCATGAGATCTTCTCCCCCAAAAATCCCTCCAACTCCCACCTGCTTCTTCCTTCCTTCCCTACACTCTTCCTCTCATCACCATCATGTGCCTCGATTCCTCCTCTCCACACACTCCTGTCCTTCCTTTCTCCCTGACTCTCTCCACCTCCTCTTTTCCCTCTTGTTAATCTGGGGTTGCCTTGCCTAAAAGTTATCCTCTTTTCTCTTATTCTCACTCATTTTCCATACAGAAAATGTCAAAACCTAACAATTAAATGATGAAATTATTACTAAAAATAATATATATTTAAGTCAAGAGACAAAACAAAATAAGGTGTCAAAAGGTAACACTGGCAGCCCTCTCACACCTCCCTCTCCTGGGTGCATGGGTATATTCACCCAATTTCTCAAATCCTCCACACTTATTGTACGCTCTAATCGTCCGTCAAACCCTTTGTGACCCAGACTGCCTCCTCTTGTCTCCGCTTCCTCCCATGGTGACAAATATTAACCGTTTCACCGCAGCTTTCTGCCCATCTGAGGTGACTCCCACTAGGCCGTGTCAGGCTTCACAGGAACCCCCCTGCAGGGCTGTTGGCGTGACTAATTTCGCATCTTCTGAAGCATAATGATACAGTTATCTCGTGTGGCACGCGGCCAACATTTTTTGAAAAATTCATAAACACACGTGCATGCACAGGAGCGCCTGTACAAAAGTGCAGGCACGCTCATGTTATCAACACATACACACACAGACAGACATGCAAAAAAGCTCACCCCCCCACCCCCTAATCTGTCCCCTCTCCTCAACATCCCACCCTTTTTCCAATCTCTGGGCTGTCAAGCAAAGTGTCACGGGGTGAGAGTTAGTGCCAGCCCTCCCTGTAGACCTCCCACTGACTATTTCCAGAGCCACTCAGCTGAAAAAAACCCCCACACAAGTTGCAGTAATGGAGAGAGAAAGAAAAACAAGAGACATTAATGCCCTTAAAAACGAAACTCTTTCAAAGCAAAAGGCAGGGGGTGTGTATCCGGAGCCTGACAACACACATGCGAGTGTGTTATCAGGCTCCTCTGAGATGCTCGGTGTGTGTTTGGGGGATATGGCGTGTGCAGCTTGGCGAGTTGGCTGCATAAACCACCTGGCAGATGTAACCTGAGGGTTTCCACACAAACATAGACACACATAGAGAAAGCCAGGGTTGGCTCCATTTTCATCATCTCTCTGCCTGTGAACCTGAGCCCTGAGTCACAGAATGGCCCCTGTGCCAGGTCCGGCAATTTTTATTTATTTATTTATTTATTTTTTACCTCCACAGAAGGCCGAAACAATACAATACAGAGAGGAGAGCAGACGGTCGGGGAGGCCACTGAGAGCACTGAGGGGGCGAGCAGTCTGTCTTGCATACGCACAAACACATGCAGATACACACAGATACACAGTAGGGGAGTCCAAGCAGAGTATAGAGAGGGTAAAAAAAGGACACAGTGATGTGAATGCTTGTATTGCATACCCTTCCTGCAGAGCTCTGTGCAAAAAAAAGAAAATAAAACTGCCAAATAGACAGATAGTAAGGCTGTTGAGCAAGTGGAGTAGACATACAGATAGACAAATGACTCAAAGTGTCACACAAGTTTCAGTGAAAGTCTCTGTATGACACTGAAGCCTTCATAACTGTCATTTCATAAAGCCTGTTACATTTTCCTGTTATTTCCTCAGCAAAATCAAGGGTTTAAAGAAGTCGGTAAGATAGACGTAAAAATAACTATAAATTATGAAGTCCCTGAATAAATTGCTGACACGTAATGAGAGGATTAAGATTCTAAACTCCAGCTTCTCAGGCGAATCAAAACAAATTTTAATGAGATCTGCAAATGTACATTTGAAATAAATATCTCAGAGATTTAACAAAATTTCAAAAATCGTTCATCTTCTCATCCATTTGGACGAGGAGATGAATGATTTTTTTTGCCGAAATGTGAGCTTTGGAGAGATTTGTTTTTCTTCTTTACATCTCACATTTTCACTCCTTCTTGGAAGTGCTGTTGGGGTAATTACGAGCAGATGAAACAAGAGGAATTAATGGGCTAGTAGCTAAGCTGTGAAGGTCTGCCAAGCGTTCGAGATACGAGCACTGTTACAGAGAGAAACATAAAGGAGTGGGCTGTCAACAGAAAACGTCAACATGACATGAGGAGATGTAAGTTATTGCGACACTGCAGACTGCTGCTGCGTGGTTACGGATCATTCGTCCATGGATGTGTGTGGTGGGTCATTCATTTTGCTAACATGACGGTCACTCCCTCATCAGTGTTCATTTGTCTTGTAGCATTAGCCAGTGGAGTTGTATCAGTTTAAAGCAGGAGAACACATGGGGAGCTCCAGCGAAGAGGTGACCTCCTGCTGGAGAATGCATGTTTAGCGGGGGTGGCCACCTATATCAATATCAAGTAAGGGGATGTAAAATAAGCTCTCTCTCTCTTTGTCTGCTGTTTGCACTGCAACACTTTAAAGTTTATGTTGGCTCAGGTTCGCAGCCTGTCGGTGTGTACACAACCCCCTTGTTTTTTTGGCACGGATGAACAACTCCAATCAGAGACTCATGAGGTGGCTGCTGCAAGTGCAGGACTTCAATTTGGAGATTAGCCACAAGAAGGGGACAGAAAATGTGTTTGCTGATGGACTGCCTTGTGTTTCTTTCTGTCCATAATTACCAAACATTTTGGGGGAAACGTTTGATTTTTTAGGATAGGAGGTTGTTACGGCTCTGGCCACATTATGGACCTGTTTCTAGATTTTGTTTGACTGTTTCTGTGTGTGAGTGTATCCCCTGTTCCTGTGAGAATCTTTTTTTTTTTTAAAGATATTTTTTTGGCCTTTTCAAATGTATTGGATAGAGACAGCTGAAGAGTGACAGGAATATGGGGAGAGAGAGAGAGTGAGAGAGAGATGGGGAATGACATGCAGCAAAGGGCCGCAGGTCGGATTCGAACCCTGGGCTGCTACAGCAAGGACTGAGCCTTTGTACATGGGGCGGATGCTCTACCATCTGAGCTAATCAACACCCCCCTGTGAGAATCTTTTGAGTGTGCACCTGCAGGTCTCCTCATGGCTGCCTTGATGCGTGGGCTTGACTTGCCGAGTGTCTGCTGCTGGTTGGATCCTCCTCAACATCCTGCCGTTTAAAATGCCTGGGTGTTCTGGCACTCCGGTGACAAAAACCTGACAGCAGCATATCGGTTCTGTCCTCAGGCCTCCAAACGTAACCTTTAGTTGTAGACTTGTGCCTTGTGAGATTTCGTTAGGCCCTATGCCTTGTAGGAATTGTGAATGTTGGTATTTGTAAATAGATCTGAAACTGTGTCAGCCACCTTTGTTGTAAATAGCTCTGAAACTGTCAGGGTGAACTCACTTTTCTTTAGAACAGTTTTCTCCTATTTTTACCTCAGGGAGCCAGGTTTAGTAAATGTTTTATTTCACATAGGATTAGTCAGCAGAGATGATTTTCTTTTGTTGGTTGTTTTGGCCTCGGTTCACCTGAAGTTATTGCTGCTTTATATATATATATATATATATATATATATATATATATATATATATATATATTTTTTTTTTTCTTTTAACTGGTTGTAGTAATAAATTATTCGACAATATTGATGAATCAAGGAGGGGGCATTTCTTTTTGTACTCTTCTTGCACCCCTAGCTGTTTGTGTAACACAGCCATAACTGTGCCATGAGGACATTTTGCAGGAGTGGATTATTTGCAGTGATGGAATAAGTACTAAGATCTTTTACTTATGTGAATGTGCCTGTAGAAAATTGCAAAAATACTCCATTACAAGTGAATGTCCTGCATTTAAAATGCTGCTTAAGTAAAAGTAGTATTATCAGCTAAATGAGGTTCAAATATCACAATTGGTTCTCAAACTAGAGGTCAGCAATATATGTTATTTGTGAAATAATGGATCATTTTACCTCTTTGGGCTCCCAAAACTCCACCTCCACTCCACCATCTGTTTTGGTCCGTCCTCCATGTGACTTCAAACCCCAATGAGAGTGTTTCAGAAGCAGAACCTGACAGACTTTGTTTACTTGCGTAGAATTGGTAATTTTTTTTGTGTAAATTGTTTTGCTTTTGGCTGTTAGGACTACCGGCAGTTTACACGGACTTTAAGGAAAATCAAGTGAAGTCATGCCTGTACTCTGTAATAGTCTGTCGGTGAATGAAACACGTCTCACAATCACGCTGTTGTTTTTTATATTAGTGCCAGAGAAGTTAGACAGAACATATGGAACAGATATAATACAGATACCCGAGACTTAAATTATTCTGCAAAAGTACAATACATTGAGCAGTTTTTTTTTGTTTACAAGACATCTTTCTTCTTTTTTGACAGTCCTTGGCTGACACTATGAAAAATGTGATTGCGTGCTTCCTGGAGGTTTCGCTTATCTTTGATTGGGAGGACATGCTTGATTACCTTTATCACACATCACTCTGCCTCTCACCCAATCCCTCTGCGCTCAACAACCAGGTTTTAAAGCAGCTATATTCATCCTGGTTTAATTGCGCCTGGGGATGTCATTTATCACATCCTGCGCGATGAGGTTGCTACGTGACAGGAGGTGGATCCAAACTCACAGTGTTGACCTACAGTAGAGGATGTTTTGATCCAGGGAGATCAACATTCTGATTGGTAGGAGGGTTGCACCGGTCTATCAAATGTACAATATAAAGGTTGAGCTTTGATTTTAATTACATTTTTTATTAATGATAACCATGAAAAATGTGTTAGATTGGCTGCACACAGGAGAATCTGATATATCAGAGGTAATGGCTTAAATCAAATAAGACCAAGAAGTATTTATAAGCTCTATTTCGAAAAATGAGAAAGATCGGTCCACGGTTCATCTGCACACATGATTATCTGCAGTTACATACTGTATACACTGTAGGTCGGGTGATACAGTTTAATGAGGACTCACCACAGCCCACAGTTTGAAGCAGAAGGAGGGCCAGCAGGGGCTGCAGTCCACACACAGGCAGTACGCCCTGCATCCTGCTGCACCTGGAAACAGAGAGGAAGAGACAGAGAAGGGGAACATGAGTACACAAAGGAAACTGAAATCAACACACTGCCGCCTTTGTGAGGCTCGCCCGACACACTCTGCATGCTTGAATGAGTGCATGAGGGATTGTTTCCTTACTCTTAGCAAGGGCCTCGGGATAGAGGGGTATCAACGCATTCGTCATTTTAATTTACTGTCTCATAATGTTGGTGTGATGAAGTGGTCTGAAGCACTTTGAGACTCTAACTTTGATTAAAGGCTTTTAATGGCTACAAATAAACTTAACTTAATGTGACCAATCCTTTTCCAAGTATAATAAAGAAATATGGTATTATCTTTACACTTCACAGTCAAGTATCATCGCTAATGAAATTTAAGAAGGCTTCATTCCTCTATTGTCTACAGCCATTTATTTCCATTCAGGGTCGCAGGGTGGTTAAACCTATCTCAGCATGCATTGGGCAGAAGCTAGAAAAAAAAAAGCAGACTGGCTGTGGTAGACTGGCAACTTTCCCAGAGTGTTTCATGGACGCAGATTCTCATTTTATACCTGTGCTCTCCAAAAACGCCGACTGAAATAAACACCAATATGAAGCCAATAGCGCTAAACACTAAGCCACCAGTGTCATAGTTGGCGGCGGTGATATGGTGAAATAGTTTGAACGTTCTTTACTAAAGCATCCATCATTGCAAAGGTTAAATTTTGGGATACAGGAGCTGCTGCCATCGATATACGAGACAAAATCTCTGGGAGAAAAATTCCATATACAGTTTACCTTGTAAATAAAAGCTTGTTTGTTGATGTGTGGTGTGGGATTAAGAGAGAACACCAACTCAGCTGTGTACAGAAAAACAGGAGATTGTTTGCTGCACAACGGGGAAAGATACAGATGCAATTCAACAATAGAAAGCCAGATAAGAGCACTAGAGCCAAATCTAACATGATGGACTTCTGGGTTCCCTTGTTGCACGCGGCATGCTGAAAACTCTGCCGAGCAGAAAAATATCAAAGCTGCGTCGATGCTGTCACATTAAACACAGAAGAATATCTATTTGAGAACCAGGTTGACAGGAGCCATCCATGGTATGTCTGCATAGGTTTGTTTAGACAAAGATTTTTTTGTCGACACGCAGCAGCTTGTTTTTATTTTTTTACTTTAATTCTTCGAGGTAAGTGACTTGTTTTGATGTGGAGCATAAAAATGTATTGTGAAGTGACTATCTCAGTGTACATCATGGGGCTGAATGGTTTTTTTTTTTGCAACAACGTCCTCCTTCTGTTTTATCTGTGTAGCTGTCTTATTGCTCACAAGGGCCAAGAGAAAGAGAGCAAACAAGAGACAGAAAAAGATGAACAAAGGCAGAAGTAATTTCACTGCACCTGAGTGTGTGTGCGCGCACGTTTATTTTTTGCATATTTGACTATCTATTTACTAATATGTGCGAGTCAGAAAAGCCAGGGGTGAGCGACCAAATGAGGTAGGTCAGCCCCTGCCATGGGGCCTGAAAAACCCAGAGTGTAAATAATGAATATGGCATCTCTGGGGACGTGGCGGGCTGAGTGGGGCCTAAGGGCAGGACTAGAGCTGGGGGGGTGGTGGTAGGGGCAGGGAGGGGGTTTGGCGGCTGGTGGTGGAGATGCTGGACACAGATAGCCAGTGTCAGTTACAGCAGCTCTGGTCGCTCTGACTCAGTCTCAAAGGTACAGCCAAGGACAAAAACACTGACCTCATACCAAACACCTCTGCTGTGCCGCGGCTGAACATAAGCTGATTTAAGGGTCTCTGGCTGTTTGCTGTAGATTCACAGTATTTACGACAGATAAAAATCACATAACGCCACAAATCATTGAGTCCTTTCAGGGGGCTGAAAATGAACTAATACTGGTTAGTTTAATAGCATAATTTATATGCTCTGGTTAATACATTTTAAAACAAGCTATTTTACATCTTAAAATCACACTTAAATACAGGATAGCTATTACTTTAATAGGGCATTTAGGAGGTATGCTTTAAGTGGTTTGCTTTAAGCTTCCTTTCATCCATGTGGGACCTATCTCACAAAGAAAAGTCACAACTTTAGAGGGCATCATTAAATTGGAGATTTGAACGTAGGGTGTTTATACTTCATGTAGTTGCACTGAGGGTGACATTTTGTCCCTTTGAGGGTAACCAAGGCTGTATGTAACATTTTCTTTTGTTTATTAGTGTGTTTTTTCCTGCTTTCTTACAAGCACTTTTGCCGCAGAGAAGAGTTACCGGAACAGTGAGTTCTTTCAACTGCCACTTAATGCTAAGATTACTTTGAAAAAGGGTGAAGAGGGCATACTTCAAGAAGACAAGAAAAAGTCTAGGGCAAGTCTGCAAATTTATTTTCACTCTGCATCATGCTGGAATCTAGAGAAACCAGTGGCTTCTTCAAAGGAAAGACACATTCAATAATATAAAAGCTCTGCTGCTTTCTTTTGCCTCCCCTCACATTTCACATTTAGACATTTACTGTTTTGTAGCTGCCAATTAAAAGTACAACAGGAGCACAATACCATTTCATTTTAAGGGCTTTGACCTCTCTTTTGCCAGTTCCATGCCCTTCTTCCTCATGTTCTTGTTTAAATGCTCAGTTCTCTCTTTTCTAGGACAAGGTTTTATAAGTGCTTGTGTGTGTCATGTAATGTGTTGAAGCAGACAGGCAACATGCTGCAAGAGTCCTTTCAAACATCAGCTCACCTGAGTCACAGACCTGACATTACACACCCACATGAGTCTAAATTCAGATGCAGACACATTAGCCTGTATGAGACGGGTTTTACATTACAAGAGGTTCAATTCAAGTTTATAAACTGACCTGCACTAAGCCCTGCCCCCGTATTTCCCTTTACACCAAAAAAAAAAAGAGAAAAATTTAAGGAATAGATTAAACTGTGTGTTTGTCTGCTCTGATAAAAGCTGCAAATGTCAGCATAAGACTTACTATTTACCTTGAAACCTATTGCGTTAGCACTTACTCCATTCACTATTTAAAGTCTGTGTAAAGGCAATTCAGAGATTTCTTTCAAAATACATTAAATATGTTGGAAGATAGTTGCTGAAAACACGTGAAAAGACTTTGACCGATATATTACTGTAATGTGGAGTTAGAGGTTAAAACTGTTTTTCATCAGGTTTCAGTCCAGGATTTTGTGGGCAGTCCTAAAGGGTGGCTCGATGACACGCTGAGGCCACCCTGAGCCTACCCCTGCACCCCTAGCAGAGAGATAGAGATTAATTCATCTCGCTCAGACTGTTTCAAAGTTAGTCATGTCATTTTCTGAACTCATCTGACACGTTTCAGTTACTTCAAAATGGCTGCTTGACTGCTCCCACGAGTGGGCGTGGCGCATTCAGCAGACACGCCCCCACAGTCCTGGAGCTGAGAGTACTGCTCATTTTTACCTGATTTTGACACCTGATTTCATAAACTTGTCGACATTTTTAATCATTCACATTTATCTGGGTGGTTAATAACACTTTCTTTTCTATTAATTCTTACTTTGCGCAGACTTTATTTGGCCCATGTTAAAAAAAAAGAAAAATACCAGTTCACGACAACAGATATGTGGAAGCCAGTATGATTATATATTAAAGTGTCTATACTGTATTTGGTTTGAGTACATTTACCAGAGATAGCATTGATTTATTCTTCATCCTCATTTCTCTTAAATCAAACCCCTGTATTGGCTTTCTTGGTCTTTCTATTATTTGCATCCAAGGGATATGACTGAATGGATAAAATGAGTTACATTTTTATGCATAATACAATTTATACTAAAATACTTTCATCATCTTCACCCCTTAATGCTGTTCTATAAACTAATTCCCCCGACCGCAGCTGCGCGATCTCCTACTGAAAGTCAGCATGAGCCCTCCTGCTGTGTGTGTAATACCAGCCGGAAAGATCCAGCCAGATCTCAACATGTCAGGCGATTGCACTGTTCCCTATCCAGCCTGTCACAGATACTGTAGATGTCACAGACAGACTGGGAGACAGACAGCTAGATGGCTACAGACAGACAGGTGAATAAAAAAACAACAACACTGTTATACACTGTAAAAAATGTGCAGGGAAAAGCTGTCGCATTCAAAGACAGTTAGGGGGTCTCCCTCAGCCCTTCATGGAGGAATCCAGTCCAATCCATTTGTCATCTCATCTTAATCTCACCTTCTACCTTATTCTGTCTATCTGAATTTTGAAAGATTTAGCTGCCAGTCTCCATTTGCCATCATCTGTATCCATGACTCACACTTTCCTATGTGTTTGTTCTTCCTTTGTTTTCTTTCCCTTTCTTTGCTTCTCTTAAATTGTCCCGTCACTCTTTCCTCACCATGGTGCATTATTAAGAGGGCTCATTAATCACTCAGGCTGCTTGTCTGTCACTCCGTCAGCGCACACGGCTGTTGTTCCTGCAGCACACATGCGCACTCATTCATACACACAATGGAGTTGGTTTCACAGGGGGAGTTAGCCCCATAAATGTCTGCGTATAAGTCCCTTAGAGTGAAAAATGAGACTACCCTTCGAGTGACAAAAGATTGTTTTCCTTCCAGGAGGATATTACCAAGGTTTTAGCAACGAACCTGTCACACTGTGTCATACATAAATGGCTTTAGCGGTTTGCATTTTCTGCACAGACGGGCCAGTTTTGTGTTTGCACCTATCTCTAAGCATGCATCATCCTTGGGTGGTTTCTTTTGTTGTTTTGGAGCTACAGCATAAAAGCAAAAATAAAAAAAACTATGGCTGAGTGGACAGCTATATCCCAGCTTATAAAACCTGTATGAGGTGGAACAGAGGGAGACCACAGCTCTCCAAAAACTGTACTGTGGGCCAGGACACTGTGCAATTCAGATAAGTCACTGATAACTACTGAGAGGTGGCAAGTGAAAGAAGGAGGGATTGAAACAGGTGGTTGGATGTTGAGTGAGAGATGGAGTAGAATCAGGAGGAAGTAAGGCAAAAAAGAGACAGAGACAGATAGACAGTGAAATCTGAAGCTTGTTTCAGCCCTACTCAAATGCCAAGTCTGAGAGGATGAGGGGGAAACTTGAATCTTAAGCAGCCATAAATTTCCCCCCGATGCTTTGCTGGGCTTGCCGCTGTACGTATACGCTTGGAAGGAAATGGGAGCTGCTATACCAATGTGAGGCACGGCTCCCAAAAAAAAAAAAAAAAAAAGAAGAAATTGCCATCAGATTCAGAGCCCACCATATGGGCTTAGACACATAGCGTAAGCCAGAGACAGTTTCATTCCATCATGCACACAAACACACACACAAACACACGTGCACACACACAGTGCACACTCTGGCAATAAGATTTCCCTTACTGCCTGAGAGGATCAAGAAGATGCAGGTTATGAGGGAGGAGAATTTGCAACAGCTCTGCATTATAATGAAGTCTGTGATATCATGAAAATTGAATGTGCAATGTACAAAACACCTATGGGAATGCAAATGAACCTCTGCTCTTAGAGTGTGAATGACACGGGCAGATGCATACTCAGACACATACATGCATGCATGCACATGATATAAGCTCATTAAGTTCATACATCTGTGCATGCAGATCAACTCAAGACACACTTGAATGCTTTCTGTAGATTTGTACTAACTTACCGCACAGGATTTGGTTCTTTTGTCGTCACTGTATCATTATTTTCTCATTGTTATAGTTGACGATTGATGCATTTTAGCTTTTGTAAAGCACCTCGTAATTGTAATTTCGAAAGGTGCTATACAAATGCAGATTATTATTAATAAGCTCTGCTGTGCATGAATGAGGAGCCACTCGTGCTCATTTGAAGAGGTGCAGTTAATCAGGAGTTGGGATGGAGGAATGAAAGGAAGGAAGAAAGGATGAGGGAATAAGAGCAAGGACGAGACAGTGCTTGTTCCAATGTTATCGCTGTGGAGCTGAAAAGTGCTGTCAATTACAGTGAAGTGTTTCACTGCACAGCGTGCACGCACGCCTTTACCGAAACCCACACATAGTGCATTATGTGCTTTTAGTGCTGATGGTGGACTAAGTATGTGCAGCCAATATTTTTTGCTTTAATTCATCAATTAAATTAAATTAAATTAAATCAATATGACAGTCCAAACACAAAACGAGAAAGAAAGAGAGAGACTGTGTTCTACATGATGCTGACCAGGCTCCACCATACAGTACAAAGCGAGGGTGACATTGCTGAGCGCCCTGATGGTGCAGAGTGGGAATAAGCTTCAGGGCTGCCCAGAACTATACAGAAACCTATTACTTACATCTTAAAGCCACACAGGTCTCTCTTATTTATTCAACGTGCCCACCCACCCGCAAGCCTGCAGCCAACACAGCTAGGCACCCTGTTAAAGATTTGGCTTGAAGCGGAGTATCACCCATTCCTTTTTGTAAGACACATTAACTTGTTCGCTGTGGTCAGAAAAGGTGCGCTCACCCTACAGTACATGTGAATAAAAAAAGGGCAAGAGCGAGAGATAGAAAAAGAAAGATACTGTACCGACAAAAGGCACAAAGGGAAGGGGGCAAGGGAGAGGGAAAGTAGCGAAGGAGAGATGGCGAGAAAGAGATTCTCCTGAAAAATGAGGTGACAGAAAGCTTTTTACGTGCAGGAAGGGTGGCCAGGCAATTTTCAAATGTCTGAGGCTTCTCATTTGCCGGGCTGCAAAGCCACTTTATATGGTGGCAAATGTTAAACTTGTTCTGGGCACATCAAGGTCCCCTTGGCCGCCTGCTTGTCTTCGCCTGGAATATAAATGTGGCTTGAGACGAGTGTACAGGGAAAAAATAGTCTCGACACCTTGTACACAAGGGTTCAAAAAGGCAAAGTGGTGAATACCTTCAGGGTCCATGTGGACAAAAGACTTGGTCTTGGTCCACGCATATGTTTATGTGGATTTGAATGAAGGACAAATGTCTGAATTCTTTTGCTTTTCTTTCTGGTCTCATGACAGCATCGAACAGTGGTTAAACATTTTAAGGCTGCGACTGATGATTATTGTTCTAAACTATTAATTATATCAATTAATGTTTTTATTAGTGAATTTATTATTTAATACATGAATGATGAAAAGGCGTAAAATGTTAATTCTAGGCAAAACTCAGTAAAGCAGGATCCTCACTCACATAGTCTCAGCTGAATCCAGTGAATGTTTGACAATTCGGTCTAAAAAGTAATTAGTTTAATTGGACTCTGACATTTAAATTAAATTTTTAATGGCTCTTGTTTTCTAAATCAGAGCAAAGCAGAATGTGTCTGAGGACAAAAACAATGTGTAATTTTAATTACAATGCTTTAAAAAAAGAATCATAAAAATTTAAATTAAATCACGTAAAGACAGAGACTGTGACTAAATAAAGGCAAATCTGTCTCACCTGTGGCTGTTAAAGCTGGACTGATACAAGTACAGGGGGCGTGACAACATGATATATTGGTGCCGTCTGTTTTGCGGTTGTTTCTTAATCAATATTTACACATACACACACTCAGGCTATAAGACACACAATAAAACATAAGGACATTACATAATGATTCTTCCTATGACAGCCCCTGGCATTATAGATCAGCTATGACCGCCCATTGCCACATACGCAACCTCGAACATAACCTGTATACAGTTGTGCACAGCTGTGGTGAAAGGATGTTATCGGTTCATTACAGAAAGTCTGGGAGCAGCACATATTTCACTGGGAAGGCTGCCAGTTTTTTTTTTCCCTCTCTGCACCTCTCGCACACTCTTATTCTCGATTCTCTACATTGTTTCTTTTCTCTGACGCTCCTCTCCAGCCTGTACATCTCTGTATTTCAACTCCCTCTTTGCTTTACTGTCTCCCTCTCTGTGTTTTTGTCTGTCGGCAGTATCCAGGGAAGTATGGGATACAGTAAATCCTGGCTGTTGACTGCAGGCTGTAAAGACTACTGAGTTAATCAAAGTCAGCAGTGCGGGGACACTGAATCATGCTGGGTCAAAGGCCTGGGAGCCGGTCAGTAAACCTGCACTATCAGCCCTGCACCAGATCCCCCCTCCCCACCACCACCTATCAGAATAAATACAATGGTAGCCTTTAGATCAGCAGGATTGTACCATGCGTGTAGTATCATGTGTTGGGTTGAGCTTGCTTCTTGACCTGCAGCCATGAAGGCTTGTAGTTTTATGGAGTACAGAGAAGGATGAAGTAATAAATACTTTGATTTATTGTCTTTCAATGGTATTGTAATGAGACGTCTACATTGTGGTATTCTGTTGTCCAAATGAATGATTTAAGATAAAGTGTAATTTACAAAATGTTACCAAAGACAGCAGGCGTTATCCTCTGGGGAACATGAATATCTATACAAACTTAGATAGCAATCCATCCAATAGTTGTTGAGATATTTCAGTGTGGTAGACCCACCAGAAATTATCATCCCATTGCCGCTGAAACTGTGTTTTTATCCATTAACACATGCAGGATGATACATGATGGACCAATGAACCCAGAGCAAAAAGGTTAACATCTATCACAGATTTAATCACACAGCCGCAGTAATGGGAATATATCATGCATGAGCTAAAAACAGCAAATAATCCTTCCTGCCACATTCCCTCCCTGTCCTCATTCATCCACCCCACTCGTCATGCCATCTAGCCACACCGAGAGGCCAGACTAATTAACAGAGGGATAAGAGACGCCTGTCGTTTAGGGAACTCATCTAATCTTCTCTTGTATTTTACCAAGTAAGTTGAGAGGCAGTCAGGGAAATGAGTGAGGGACTGGAGGGTCAAACGAGAAAGAGATGGATAAAATGTGGAAAATTAGAGAGGCATGTATTCAGAGACTATATGACACCCAGTCAGTGTGTGTTTGTGTGTCTTTTTCCTCTCCCGTCCAATATCTCTGCTCTTCAAGTTCCAAATTCCATCCAATCCACTTATATTGCTCATTAAATCATCTCACAAGCAGACTACACACTGGGAAGCATATGCGTCTGTAGCCTCAGTGTCCTTACACACACACACACACACACGCACACACACACACACAAAAACGAGTGGCAGGAAGGGGGGGTAGGGTAATTTGCAGCTTTGATGTGCAGTTAAATCAGTCGCCATCTCATCACAATCACACAGTCAGTGACTGCCAGATACAGACATCCATCTGAAGCACCTTGGAGGACACATGCACGCAAACACACACACACACACACACACACACACACACACACACACACACACACAGAGAAATCATCACAGGGATGCAGACAGACAGATGGTATGTTTGTATCATGTCCATGTTCTCATCCAGTACTGCAGTTACCTGAGAGGGAGTTTCTGAGCCAGCAAAGACCCAGACAGACTGGACTGTGTCCTGTTACCTTCAGTGTAACAGCTAACTGGCTAACACCTAACCAGTCTGGCTCAAAGAACACACACACACACAAAAAAATAAATAAATAAAAGAAAGTTTGACTAAAACAATAAAGTGCTAAACTTAAAGACAAAAAAGTGAAAACAACAAACCATGAATGGAAAATCAAGAATAACCCCTGGATTCCACCGGGCATGGCTCTGTTATGTCGTGGGCACAATGCTGTTTTGGTTCATTCCCCAGTGTTTTGCCCACCAGACTTTGTTAACTTGCTCAGATTTGCTCATTTTTTTCCATGGTTTATGTGATTCTAACATGAGAAAGTAGGCTACATAGTTTCCATAAATAAACAGTTTCCATTTTGTCTGCGTTTTCTGTGCTTCTGGTGGAATCCCACTTATTGTCTCGGATGGGCGCGATCAGCTCAGTCGGCCACATCGCAGTCATGCCCGGCAGAATCGAGACGCAACAGTCTACGGCGATGCTCTGAGCTAAATGCTAACGCCAGCATGCTAACATGCTAATATTTAGCAGGTTTAATTTTTACCATGTTTACTATCTTAGCTTAGCGTATTAGCACGCTAACTTTTGCTGAGTATTAGCACGCTAACTTTTGCTGAGTAGCACTAAAGACAAAGTATACATGCGACTATGGGGAATTCCAGTAGTTTTGCAGATATTTAGTCATTAATGTTAAATAGAAATGTTTCCAATTAATCCTGAAGGAGACATTAAGTGTCTGTACAAAATGAAGTGGAGCCTATAAAAATGTAAGATTATGCGTTAGAATGTAAGAATATACCCACAGCTTGTTAAAAATTAATGAGGAGTGTGACTGCTGAATGAGAAGTCATCGTTTCGAAAAGCATCCTATCTATTCTTTTAATATAAACTTGTCCTTGTGCTTTATAAAACACAATCTTAACACTGAGGGTTTGTAACGAGTTAGAAGTGTGAGATGAACTTCCAATCTTCCATCTTTCAATCATAGAATCAATTATCTAGGACGATTTAATCTAATCATTATTCTACAGCTCTGTTCTCTACCACACAATTCATACTGACTAGATCTTAATATACATTAAATAAATGAGTGAACCGTGGCTAGTCAGATGTGACTGAAGGATTTCCGAGCTGGAAAAGGTAGAGTGGAGGTAATCTCAGGCTATTAATGGAGCTAAAGAGGAGAGTATAAGAAAGACAACTGATTTACCAGGTAAAAAGACTGACAGACAAATAAAAAGAATAATGAGTGACGGCGAGATTAATGATTAGATGTGGATGTAACGGAAAGGCATGGAAAGAAACTGAAATTTGGAGAAAGAAACATGCCAGAAAAAAGGTGGTTTTAAAAGTGATGAGAAACGATGAGGGGCGTCAAAGTATGCTGAATAAATTGAGCAGAAATTGGGAATGGAGCATGCTGCAGCCGGACAAAAAAGAAAAAAAATCTGATTTTGTCAGGGGTAGACGTGGAGAGCAAAGAAACAGCGTGAAGGAGAAAGACACTGTGTTGTGATAACCGTGCAGGAAAAAAGAACTCATGTGTGAGGAATGAAAAAGGAAGAAATCAAATGCTCAAAGCACCAAAAAAAAGAAACACCAGGGGGGGAGAGAGGTTGAATAGAAAGGTGGGATGCTGATAATGGCAGCAGATTCAGCGTGCTCTAATAATAATAATAATAATAATAATGCTTAGAATGGCTAATGAGTTGTGAAAATCTGCAGATGTTTCCAGTATCCAGTTAGGAGTGCTGAAACATTGAGAGTGCTGCTAAAGTGTAAATAAGGATTGCGAAAGAAGGTGTGAGACGCCGTTGGGAGTGGAGCCATGGGAGATGCAGAGAAAAGGAACAACTGCGGGAGAGTTAAGACCTTGGTGAGAAAGAAGATAACAGGAAAGACTAAGGAAGGAAAAGAGCGATGGAGAGGCTGGCAGGGGTTTTGGTGGTGGAGACTGGCTATTTCCAGCTTTATTGCCGAGCGCCGTGGTCTGGTCTTAGTCCGAGCACGATCTCCTGGTCTGAGATGGAGACAGACTGGGATCCCCTAGGTATATCGATTCTCAGACACACTCATTTGGGAGAATCAGAATTGATGAGACCTGCCTAAGGCCAAGGTTTATTTACTTATTTATCTCTGGCCGTGGCCCCATCTGTCTGAGAATATGAGGCTACCTACTGAGACCCAGCAGCTCCAAATGTCCAGGCATGACAACTAATTTGAGGGCATGTGTTTGTGTGTGTGTGTGTGCGGGGGAATGAGATACTGAGCATGCAGCAGGCCACCTACACCGTGCACTCCCTCCATAAATCAAGACAGGGGCAGTCAACACAAATTGACATTTCACAGAGGGGCGTAGTTTCATTTGAGGTGCGCTTGATGGTTAGTTTTAGGCTGTTTTTTTTCCCGCAATGTCATTATGAGTCAGTCAGCCTGCCACCAGAGGGATCAATTTAAAACAGACCATTTTCTTTACTCCCTGCTGCAAAGTTTACAGTCTTTAAATTACACCCTGTCATCATTTTAGTTTTTAATCAACACTGTGATTTCCGGAGGCTTCTTCACATTTTGACACTTTCTCAACACTATGTGAGCAATCTAAATTTATGTGAGAAAAATGTCTGTTTTACCTGGGATTACTATATATGTTAGACTTTCTCAGCTTGGTTTAGTAAGGGAATTGTAGTTTTACACTGCTTTTTAGTATTAATTAAACAAATGAGCTGTAAATGTGTTAATTACTAAGCTTTAGAGGTGTTAGTATGTAGATTTTGTTACTGATGAACAGAGACATGCTAGCCGTTTCCTCCTGTTTTACTCTTTATTCTAGATAGAACATAAGCTATCTGGCTCCTGGCTATAGTCTTATATTTGATGGACAGACATCAGATAAAGCATCTCATCTAAATCTCTGCCAGAAAGTAAAATAGAAAATGTCAAACTATTGCTTTAGGCTCTTGCTGTTATGTGGTGACAAGAAAGGCAAAGAAATAATAGCCACCATTCAAGGTAAATACGTGTTTCTAAGCATTCTGTACCGTCGTTTTCCTTCAATGAAATTCCTCATATCTCACAGCCAGACAGCGCGTTCCTCCACAACGTGCTATCTCTCGCTCAGCCCTTCCAGTCTTCCCCTCCCCTCGTCGCCGCCCCTATCTTGTAAACTACAAAGACGGCCTGATAATTGGATTTCAACAGACAGTTCAAACGGTGGCATAAAATAATTAGCGACAGACCTCTGAAACAATCTCAGGCATGGCGATCATCTCTTTGGTCCCGGTAGGTCTTTGTGGGAGTGCGACGGGAAAATGCATGATATTGGTTTTTACGCAATTCTAAGCTTTTTCTTGCACGGCCTGTGACGAACGTGTGACGCGATGAATCACCAGGCGTCCTCGCGTTTGCCTGAGTGAGTCGTGTTCGTGGAGTTTGTGCGTGCATTCATTTTATGTTTGCTTTCTGATCTGGACAAACATGCGTGTGTGTGTGTGTGTGTGTGTAGGCAGTGATGAGAAGCCCTCTTGGAGTGTGAACCAGATGTAGCAGAGCATCGACCCCCCCCTCCTCCTCCTCCCTTTCCCCCCCATCCCTTGAGATAGGAACAAAGAGGCCAGACTACATCAGACAGGCCTTTGATCAGCTCAGCTCTATCGTGTTCCTATCGGTAATTGACAGCCCTCGGATCACGGATGCTTCCCCTGCAACATGCACACAAAACATCTTAATGTCCTCCAATATATCCTATGGCCTTTGTATTTCATGTACGCAGGAGGCAGTTGCCCGCAGTATGGCCATTAAAACATCTATAAAGGTTTTGCATTGCAGTAAAGAATCCATATTTTATGTCACGTCTATGTTTACGTAATGTCCATTTTGCATGAAACTCATGAAGAGTTTAGGGTAAAGGACAAGGCTGTGCAGTGCCACACACTCCTCTTTCTGTACAATCCCCCAAGTGGCCTTATCACCTGAGTTAATGTAATGAAACAGATTAGTACCTGCAGCCTAACACTTGACCAGAGAAAATTAGAGCCAGCCATAAAGTGCTTATTCATCTCCGCTGAATCCACCTTCAGAAGAAAAGTCAGGAGAAGAATTAAAGCTCTCCAGCCTGAATGTAAAGTAATAAGGTGATTTAGTTTCTACTGCTGCTTTATTGGAAGCAAATTAACCTGCTTTACAGCGGAGAACAGTGTTAGCAGCCTGTAAATTTGATCACATTTATTATATTTTGTCCTGCTCAAGAGAAGAAGAAGAAGGAGTAGAAATTCTCGCTCTGGGAGCTGACTATAAACGACAATGATTTCAGCATCGCAGAGCTACAGTGACGGCATGTTTTCCCAATAACACGTTGCACCATATGAACACATACAGACACATGTCCAAGAGAGAATATAAACCAAACAAATTAAAAAACCAAACTGTGTTAAGTGTGTATTACAGTGACTCATTTTTAATTCTGCATTATGACAAGCTGCCATTTATGCTAAAATGTGGCTTGTTCTCCTAATCTTGTTTGATAATAGCTTAATGGTCCTTATTGTTGTTCCACAGTATTGGAGCTGGAGTGTAAAGCTATTAGCCCATCATATATCAAGCCCTCAGTGTCATGTGTAATGGTTAAGTGTTTTGAACCAACTAGCTCATGGCAGCATGAATCTTCCTGAAGGCTGGTGATTATTAATGACAGTGGCAGCGCAGAGCAGCCACCTTCAATCACACCGCAGGTAAATCCTGCCCCCGCAACAAAGACGATGGCGGGGAAGCGCCCTTTAATTCCTTTTTGCCGGGAATTAATCAGCCCCGTTTTTAATTTCTCACCCGGGCGACGTTAAGGCCTTTCCTGTGTGATACTTTAAATAAGAGATTAGACACCACACGGGCACACATATACATATACAAATACACACACACACACACACACACTATTGATGACAAACGAGGATGCAAGGACTCATTTGAATATCAGAGAGAAAGTGTGCTGGCGTGCCAACCTAACCTCCTCCAGCCTGTACAGTAATTACTCAGCACTGGAAGAGAAGATGAAACACAGGGTTTATGAAACATCAAAGGAGGCACGTTTGAAGACAATGAGAGCAGGTGAAGGAGCTTGAGGAGCAGTATGAAAGGAAAGAAGGAAGGACCGAGAGTGGAGAGCAGGAGGAGGAAGTAAAGAAGGCGAGGCTGAAGTGGACAGAAGTTGGAGATGATTTAGGAGAGAGGCGGTGTGTGAAGTTAACACCATCTTTCTCCTCTTTATCGGGCTAACCTGATGGGACAGAGATGCAGAGCAGTTTCCTTAGACCATCTGTTACATGAAAACCCAAGTGTACACAGCAGCCATAGACAGAGAGCCTAGGAGCAACCAATTTCTCTGGTCGTACTTATTAGGTTGTTTAAATTAGCCTCTCCCTCCTTCTTTATCTGTATTTCTTCTCCTTATCTTCTGAAGGATTATACTCAAATATCTCTTCTTGTGTAATAGTCCGTTTTCCTTCGATATATTTTTTCAACTTGTAATCGCCCTCCAAAATGACCCACGTCTAGATCTATATGACAAGATAGGTCACTCGGTTACTGCCTTCCATAATGGCCATTACAAAACTATTCACAGGAGTGTTTCATCAAGTAACTACAACTACTAAAATGGTGCTGTTAAAATGAATCTCACAGGGATGTCAATAGTTTAACAAAGACTTTACCTCCAATCTGGCTGTTTACTATGCAGTGCTTAAAGCCCTATTGTGTAATATTCTGCCATTAAGTCATTCGATATTACACTCACATAAAATCAGGTGAATGGTGTCTCTGTCATTCCCATTCCCGCCCCATACACCTGCTTCAGCACTACGTAATGAAGATCACCCATGAGGACTATAACACTTTACGGCACACACCACCAACCAACTATTTCACTTTTTTTGGTGACATTGGATCATATTTTTAATGGAGAAAATGTTTTCTGCTTTCCCTCTGATGTCCTCCGGCTACTGTGCAACTACAAATCAGCTCTCTGTGATTTACAGAGTTTACAGTAAAGTAAACCACTGCAAACTATAGCTGATTTTAGGTAATGTTAGCTCAGTTTATTAGCTGAGACTGTGAGCTCAGAGCACCAGGGGAGTGTTAGTGTTTGTACCACAGGCATTTTGGACCACCGGGAAGAGGAGGAGTTTTTCAGGCCCGGGGCGGGGAGGAATGCTGACACTGAGCCGGTGACGGTGTTGTGCCAGAACAACAGCTGGGCAAGAGGTAATATAACCGGGCATGGCAGCCTCTATGGACATGATTGCAGAGGCGAAGGAAGCAAGAAGAGAAAAGAAAAGAGTGACCAAACAAGAAGGCGCCAGACAAGAGTAAATCTGGGATTGACTTTTAGTCGGTGGCGAGAGCTTCCTGTCTGCTATGTCATGTGTTGTTGCACTTACTCAAGTACTTGACTCAATAGTTTTTGATCGGAAGTAACATAATTAACAAATGCATGTATACAGCTGTCCATACTTCGCTTTGCTATTTATGCTTCTATATGTGGGTGTACAACAAGTAGTTTTTCTCTTCATCTTGACTATTTTCTTTTATCCAGTCCTCCCCTCCTCTCTTCTCTGCCTCTCTTTTTCTCCCTCTCCCTCTCCTTCTCTCTCTCTCTCTCTCTCTCTCTCTCTCTCTCCCTCTCTCTGTGGGAGCACTGATGAGTGTCTTGGCAGAAGCAGACCCAGTTAAGGTCTCACTCCAGGGGCCTGTCAGAATATCCCTCAACGGCCACACACACACACACGCGCAGACTCACAGTTACCACACACGAACTACCATACCGATATAGTACAGTCAGTATGGGCTGCATGATGAATTAATATTGCTTTCTTGGAGCAATATTACTTATTTCCTGAGCGCAATTGAATTTGATTCACTGCTAGTTCATGTGCTGTTTAAAAACAACACAGTCAATACTTTTCTTCCCCTCCTTCCTCTCCTCTCCCCCCCCCCTCTTTCTCTTTGAGACCCTGCAGGTGTCAGCTCTCGGTTCCAACTCAACACTTAATGACTAAATTGGAGCAATTAATTACCCTGATCGGTGATGTTAACCTCCACCTCTTCCACCTGGACTCTTGGCGGTGCAAACAAACTGGCTGATTCATACTGTAGCCTTGTAACCTGCATATTATTTATCCCCAATACTGCAGCAGTTCTCCGAGCACTGTTCAGACAGGAAGAGAGTGTAATATATAAAGAGAGAGAGAGGGTTCAGATATGGGTCTGGTATTGATAAAATATTAAAATATGATTGCACAAATCTGGATCAACCTTGAATTTTATAGGCTACAATAACCTCTCCTTTCCTCTCTTCTCGTCTCCTCTCCCCTGACCTCTCTCTTGGCTCATTCCCCTTCATCTCTCATGCACCTGCAGCAGTTTGTCAGACCGCTTTGGCTAATTACACATCTCATCACAACCACACACAGCCAAAGGCTCTCAGCAGTCCTCGTGCATTACCACTGTAGTGGGACTTCAACAGGCATGATCTGCTTTTCTGACAGAGGAGTGATGCATCAACTAATAGGTCCCACTACAACAACTGAGGTGAATTACAGACATGGTCTTCAAGAAAATAGAACCAGCTTTTTACATTTCACAAGCAATGGCGGGTTAAATATCGGTGCAGTATTTGTGAATATGCATTTATCGGTGCAGCCTGCTCTCTTCCTCTACCTCTATCTCTCTCTCTGGTAACCTGCCGTCGCCCATCAGGCCCTGATGGATGCTGTCCTGTCAGTGCAGCCAACTGTTCAAGCAATGACTGCCTCTCACCCCTCCATTCCTTGCCGTTCCCCAGATGCAGTGCTTGCAGCCCAGGGACACATTTAGATTATAATGACTGCTTCCCACATGTTCAATTAATTGTCAATAAATGACTGTGAAGATTCTCAGTCCTTCGGGTTATAGAATATCGAGAAAACAGAAGGTGCAGCTTTTGGATGAGTGGTCAAGTATTTCAGACCAAACTGCTAGTTCAGCTGCTTTTAAATTTGCATTTCCAAAAGTGTTTTCTCTCGTGTTTATCCTCCTCTACCTCTGGAGAATTGGCTGGAGGTAAAGAGTGACTCAGAGGAGCAGGTGATGCCCAAAGGAGTGGGGAGGAGAAAAAAAAAAATCACATCACAAAGAAGCTGGAAAAATTTTCCAGGCTGTGGTGTGGATAATGTGTGCCTGATAGCAGTTCAAGCTCAATACATTTTGCAGACCCTTCACACGTGATAAACTGAAGAGATCAGCTCACAACAGAAAGACAGAGACGGCATTTTGGTACAAGATCAATGTGTCACAATCAAGCCAATGTGAAAATGCTAAAAAAATACAAAATAAAAAAAAGTGTATTTCCTCGAGAAGCCGCTTGAGACAAGCTGCAGAAGTGAGTCAATCTCCATAAGCGGCCATATTAAAATGTCCAACTTCACAGCAGAAGTAAACATGTTTACAGCCTGCATGTCTTTGCCAATATTTGGATTAGCCGAGAGGCGGAAGAAGCAGTACATCCAACATGGGGCCGTCCAGAGCTGCCCATTACCGGCTTCAAAACAGCGCTCGAAACCTATGGGTGATGTCATACAGGCTCTGTCCATTCTTTATACTGTCATTGGCCACGATGTTGAGAGACACGTGAAAGTGGAAGGAACGAAATGCTATGTCAAAAGGACTGTGCGATATATTAAAAGGACTTTGATAAATACACTTTCATGTTCTTACCAGGAGTTAGATGAGAAGATTTCTGTCTGTTAAATAATAAATAATTATATATCTCAGTGGCAGAGATAGGCCTTTATTTAGACCTTATATTACAAACAGGCATTTATTCCTAATTTCACCTTCTCCCCAGATAATTCAAATACAAAACATCCTCCATGTTTGTACCTGTGGTCTTGATAAATTCAGTGTTATGTACACAGAACTAATCCCATCACCACTACAGAGTCACGGCCTAACAGAAATGCCATTTTCATTCACCAATTAGTTCTAATCCCTTTACTTTTCTGTTTTGAGCTGCCGTCGATAAGACTGAACACGTCCCGCAGATTGTTCACGTTAAAAGTATTCCAACCTTTCTATTATTTGAAGGCTTTTCATCTGAAAAATCTACAAGAAGATCGGGAGAAACAGCAAAGTGGAAAACTAGAATTAATAGGTGGATGAAATGAGTACTTCTGTTTAGAAAAGAGCAGCAGAGTGGTATGACTGTTGTCGTAATGATGGAATTATGATATACATTATGATAATTTACAAAACTGCCTATGAAGCTGCAACCATAACTTCTCTTTTCTTCTCTTACCTCTGAACAGGCTGGTTGTTTCCCCTTGTTTCCAGTCTTTATGCTAAGATAAACTAACTGGCTGCTTCTGTAGCTTCATATTTAGTGTACATACATTAAAGTTGTATAGATTCTCATCAAACTCTCAGAATGACACCAAGTATTTAGCATAAAGGCTCAGCGGCATTTTGGGTCTTATTTCACTTGATGTAAATAAATACAAGTTGCCATCTTTCAAGTTGTATCTTTATAACGGTAAAAAGATGGTCAGATATGATGGACAGATATGAGCTGGACATTTTCTTCCAAAAAATATGTTTCTCCTCATCCGCTGTGACAGCTACAAGACCACAGAAGAATACCTGCTCTCACCTGACAAGAAAAGAAGTCAAGGTACAGTAGCTGCATGCACTGTGCCATGGGGCATGGAAAATACTACTTCTGTGAGGCGCAGACGGTGTAAAAAGGGTGTGAAAAGTGGTGCAAAGTGCTGTGGTGCAGTGTGTCCGCGCAAAATAATACAACAGGCTGTCACGACGCACATGATATGGCATCTGTGAATTTGAGATTTGGGAAAAAGGAAGGTAAGAGAGACAGATGGGGTTGGGGATTATTATTAGAGTCCTCTTTTACTTTACTGTATTTCATATTTGTGAGAAATAAAATGTTTTGTCTTGTTAAAGTTATGTTACAGATTCTCTTGAGGCTCGGACAAAGAAACAAGAAGCAGCGAGACAAACAAAAGAGCTCCAAGGTTTTCAAGTTAATACTATGAGTGCCTGATTTTTTTACATAGGCATTGTATAATTAATGACTACGAACATGAAAGCTGCTCCAATGTCACAGAGGAAGCGAGGAGCTGCACAATAAGATCCAGACCAAGAGAGATATGAATGTTACCTGAGAAAAAACACCGCAGTGAAGCCACAAAGGACAACTCTTTACAAGGTAATCAAAGACGAGAGCCTGACCATGAACTCCAACACAGGTCTTGGTGTTCGAGCCCGTCCAAGCCCCTCCAGTTGTATTGATGTCAGTTCCCCACTCTTCTCTGAAGGAGGGAGCTAATTTAACTCATCAAACAATGTTTACTGAGAGAGGAAAAACAAACACCTGCCGCTAATTCAAAACGCATTTCCACGCAGAGGCTGAGCGGAGTGACGGGGGGCCGGAGGGAGCTTTGTTAAGTAAATGATCAGCCGGAAGGTTTAATTGAAAGGCACTCAAGAGGGGGGGAAATATGGAGCTGTGGATAAATGGATGAGTAAAGGGTTGCTGCAGCACGAAGAGGTAAAAGAATATAAAACATCTGTTTACTATGGGAGGCGTGCTGACTGAGAATGTTGGCACAACAAAGAGATGTCGTGCATTCATCTCAAAAAGAATTGATGAGATTCCTACAGATAGGCACAGGTTTTGGCAGAATACATTTCTCAAAGCACCAAATTATTTTGGAGTTTTGGATCTTAAAGTTCTTTTCTTTTTAAACATTTAAAAAGAAAAATGTTTGAAGTCGAAATTGCAGATTGAGCACCCTGGTGAGTTTTAGATGATGACGGGTTAAGTCAGACACTTTAGCTGACTGTAAAAAAGTCTCCTGAGGGGGTTATGACTAACTAATCCAAGTTTTATGACAGCACATCCAATAGTTTGAGACATTTCACTAAAAAACCCACGGTGCCACTAGAGGGAAATTTTAGGAAATTAACAGTCATCAGGATCATCACATAGATACACTGAGTGTCTGTATCAAAGACAATAATGTCAGGCAATAAGAAAAGAATATTTATCCTCTGGGCACCATGAATATCAGCAACAAACTAACTATTGGATTTAATAACACTATCAATCCAGTAGTTTTGCCACTAGGCTAAAAACAATTTGGCAATGTTAAAAAAACATTTTGGTCAAAGAAATATTGATTGTTGGTAGAAGAAAGTATGTAAAATGCCTAAATAGTAGGGTTGCAAAACAGGGGAAAATTTCCAGTAAATATGGTTCCATGGGAAGTTAAGCTGGAAATATTCCAAATTGAAAACTTTCCATGGGAATTACAAATTAACACAGTGCATGTAGGGGGTCTGGGGTCAAGTGTACTTGCATGAAATCTGGTTGTTTTAGTCAAGATTATGCTAAAATATATTTTCCCTAACTATATTTCAGTTCCTTGTTAAGGGCCAACCTTCCCTTTTGTAAATTCACAGTTTATTCCCATTAATTCCCATTAATTCCCATACATTCCTGTAAATTCCCATGGAAAGTTTCCAATTCCTGGAATTCTGCAACCCTACTAACTAGCTATTACAACCCCCTCAAGAAGAACTACTTCTGCCTCAAGGCTGACAAAAATGTCAACCTCATGACGAGTGAAAATCAATGGATCATCAAAGTCATTGGGATTATTTATTTTAAAACCATGCACACAATTTTGTCCCAATCCAAGCAGATATTTCAATAGGTAACTGAAAACATGGTCAGGTGATCACCAGTGTCGTTAGGATTCGTTCTCAGATGACCATGAATGTCTGCACAAAATTTCATGCCAACTCATCCAGTTGTTGTTGACGTATTTCAGTCTAGACCAAAGTGGTGGACTGACTAACTACAAACAACAGACACTGCCATCCAAAGATTGCAGATAATCAGCTTCCTAAAGCACAGCATGTGTTTTTAGAGTATTTCCCAACCATCTGGGACGCCCTTGTTTACAATTCAATTGAAAACTCTGCTTTTCTCAATTTTCTCTAAGTTGATTTTCATCCTGTACAGCAGTAAAACCAGTTGCTCTGGGGAAGACAGGAAATCCATCTACATACTTAAAGTCAGCTTTGGGAAATGGTTGGCAGTAACCTAAAGCATACATGATTTGTGGTTAATGGGCTGACACATTCAGAACTACTGGCCTTTCAAGAGCTCAGTTTTGAGTTGCATCAACAGAGCTCACTGTCCCCGGCAAAGCCACCCTCGCTGACCTTCTAAAAGGTACGCTCTGCCAAAGAAAAGCAAACACTTCATTTATCTGGCGGCCAATGCAAAGAGCAAGTGCTGCAGGAGGCCCAGGGAGCTGGAAATCACATCTGTGGTAGTGACAAGATGAGCAGCCTGAGCTCCTGAACTTAGGAAAAAGCAATAGCCACTTGGACATACACCACAACTGGATGGCACGCTGGTGGGCAAGCTCAGACATAAAGCCGGTCAGGGGAAACACAACTAGAGCATCTCCATCTAAAAACCACCATTCACTGCAGCCATCTATCAACGACACTTACATTCAAATCACAATCTTGAGAATTCATTTACAAAGCTAATTTCAGTCTGCATTTTAAAAAGGTGCTATTAATCTTGAGCAGCTTCTTCAACAGCAGCAGGGTGGATGAGGGAGAAACAGCAGCCAATTAAGGCTATTTGTAGTAATACACAAGAAATGACAAACGCTGTGATTGCTGCGGTGTGTGGATATGGGCTGTTGAAGACGCTGTCCTGTCTGAGATCCTGATTAAGAATAAACAGTGCAATCAAGAAGCGTGATTGCCGAATTGGCCTCTTAAATGTGCCCAAGTTCAATTGTGACCTTGACGCATTGCATTCAGAGACATGCGAGAGAGGAAGGAGGAGACAGGAGGTAAGAAGGAGCGGGTAATTTCCTCATGTGGAGATTTAACAAAGTTTGTGGCATTACGACTACACACAAACACATATTCTTACACGCACTATTCTGAAGACAAGCTCTAGCAATGATTGACTTTGAATCGCCACTGGACACTTTAAATCTGCTCCAAACTGCTCTCCTGCCACCTCAGCAATGAGTGTAAGAGTGTGTGCGCAAACCCTGTATCTATAGGTTCTGAGGCAGTGAAGTGAAGGTGGGTGGTCTAAAGAAATGTTTTCCTAATAAATCACTAGGGAGCTTTTAAAATCAGTGTGCAGTGCGGCGGGGAGTATTTCTTTCTCCATTCCCTCTGAGAACACCTGAAGCACACACAGCTTGACTGCTAATGCCTCAGTGGTAAATCACATCACGCACTATAGAGCTGACTCGCTATTTGGACCATCTTGCAATTCTCGGGTGCTTGTCAAGACAAGACAAAAACAAAATACACATATTGTCAAGCATACACACCCATAGACTACCCACTGAGATGAGTGCTAAACATCCACTTTACAGATTCAGACAGCTTTGACCCTCTTGGAAACGCGTTGGGGGGGGCAGCTAATTCTTCTTCCACTGTTGAGCTTGGTGGTTTGACATGGAGAAGAAAGAGGAGAGGAGAGGAGAGGAGAGGAGAGGAGAGGAGAGGAGAGGAGAGAGGGAGAGGAGAGGAGAGGAGAGGAGAAGAGAGGAGATAACCTTAGTTTTTGAGCGTCTCCCTCTGATCCCCTCTGTCAAAACAATGAAGGTCACGCTAAGATGAGGCCCAATTAGGCCTTGGCCACAAACGCCTGAGGTGCCTGCAGTCCTGCAAGCTTAGAAAAGCCCTGTGTTTTTCTCTCTGTGTTATGTAGTTGGACTTGTGTGCCTTAGTATGTGCATGACAAAATCAGCAAGCAAGAGGGCAGTGGAGCATGATGAGAGCACACGTCCCACCGTGCATTAAAGCAAAGAAAGGACATCGGCAGAGAAGAAGTATTTTAGCACAGTTCTCCAAGAAACGAGCTGCTCTCCACTAAGCCGATGGGACACTAATGTAACTGCTGGACTGAGCAAGTGAACGCAGATAATAAGAGTGAGAGTAAAACGATTATTCTACAATTTAAATGATTATTTATTAATACATGTAAACACAGTCACGCAGCGCAGCTACGGTAACCCCTACACAGTGACAGACAATGTTCAGTGATCAGTGATCAACAGCTCAGTCAATAGTCCAGTGCAGAGAGAATCTGTGCACAGAGTTGGACACTGGGAATAGCAATGCTCTCAGATGAACCTCTATCTCTAACACACACACACACCCACCCACACACATGCCACAGTCACTAGAGGTGCCCCAGCAACAGTTCTGACAGCAGTTACCAAATTTATCAGAGGTCTGGGAGCAAACCGGAGACATCCAGCACCGCTCACTAAGAGTAATTATCGGGACAGACAGAAAGACAGACAGACAAGCTCTTTAATTACAGCAGAGGGGAAAAGCCCGGAGAAAGTGGACAGAGAAAGGACACATGGGGACATATTCCATCATAATTTATCATTCAGTATTTTAGTTCAGGTCGAGGGGAGGATATAGAAGAGGAAGCACCATCAGGATGAAAACAGGCGTGTGTTACTGCAGATTCAAAACCAAAAAAAGGCACATACTCTCACACACGACAAATGCTTTTCTTGTTGATTGAGTGACTGCAACGACGTCTTTCCATTTTCAGCTTTTACCCCCATATATTTTCTTCTCTATTAATTTTGCTGCGTGACAGTTAATTACAAAACAGAAGTGGTAACCACTCCAAGAGTTCATTTTGAATTTGCCAGAGCAGAACAGAAAAACTACTCCAACCACCGAGGGGAATTTCTGCGCACAGCACAGGGCCACAAAACGGTAATTGTTCAACAGCCTCGTACATTAAAATCTGTGACCACAGAAAGTGACCTCCGTATTTAGCCGGCTATTGTGTGACCAGGTGACTGACTGGTTTACTTCTGATTTGGGAATGGACACAAAACACATTCATTATTTTTATTTCTTTGCATAATTTGTGCTGACAAAACACAGTGAAAGCAATTTGAATGGAAATGGAACTTTGAAAATGCAATTTCATTGTAAACCATTGCAAGAAACATTGGCAAAATAAATGCTCTTTCATTCTCCTCAAAAACGGTGGGCCTCTTAACGAACTAATTCCCACATCAGGCACAATCCTTGAGCAAAAGTTTCAAGCCTTTACTTGCTCACACACTCTCACACACACACACACACACCTGCACATCTGCTGGCTCCCCATTCCTACCATCGACTCTAATGCCTCTGAGCTTTGAACACAGCACGCTTCATAGCTCCATGTAAAAACCACTTTGGTGGAGCATTGGCAATCTTATTACTGACTGCAAAATGAGTAGCAAAGTCTACTGGCAGGACATCTGACCCGCTATGAGCCTTACAAATTCCATATTAAAATCAATTTGATGATGTCTCCAGTTTTTTTTATTCAGTACCCCAAGACGGCGGAGAGGATACGAAGGAGGGAGGACACAGACAGGCAGACAGAAAGACAGGCAGACGTCTCGTCCAGTTTAAGGATGATCACTGCCAACATGAAGGTAGCTCTCACACTGTCCTTTTCACCCTCTTTCTAAGCTTCCCGGCTCATTCTATTCAGCTCAGCACATCTCTGGATCCCACTGACCTGTCCATTCACACACACACACACACACACACACACACAATTGCATGTATACACACACTGGGCTAACCCTCTGAAGTAGAAGATTTGCTGATATCTGTCAGGTGGCTAAACTAACATGGACTACCAATTCAAGTGTCACCCAAAGGCTGAATTTGGACACAACTGACTAAATCCACCTGCTGAGGGCTGCAGGTCGACCAGCTGCCGTTGCTCACTCTGGCTGTTTCTTTGTCTATCTGTGTATACATCTCCATCTGTCTCTCATCTGTCTGGATCCCCCAGCGACATCTTCTTCACTAAAGTGCTTCAACCTTGTTTGTGAGCCTGCATGCTAGCTGTTCCAATATCTCAACAACTATTGGTTGGGTTGCCATTTCAGTTTGCACAGATATCCATGGCTCCCAGAGGATGTAGCATAAAGCTTTTGGTGACTTTTCATGTAGCACCATCATTAAACAATACTTCGGTTTATGACCAAATACATAAAAAGCTAATGACATTCCATCAGCCTCAGATCTGATGGTAGCATTTAGCTCAAAGCATATTAACACCAGGCTGTATTCCTGGTGAGTTTCCATTCATTACTTTCCTTCAACGGGAAAATGTCAAAATAAGCAGATTTGGTTTGATTTTGCTGGCAAACTAGAGGTTTATATTTATTTTAGGGTTTATTAAGATGACAGTTGATGCATATTTTTCTTTGTCGGTATCAGCTGATTGTTGTGTTTTAGAATATCTACTTTAGTGTACGTGTCTGTCTGCTTCTGGTTTTATTAGTATGTCTGAAGCAGCATGATAAAAAAAAAAATGGATTGATGCGCAAACATTAAAAGGCAGTATTACCGCAACAATCAAAAAATATGATTCATAGCTCTGTGCCTACAGGGAGACAGACAGGAGGATTAGAGAAACCAGCTCTTTTTCTTCTTTTTTTTGTGGTTGGTGTATCGAATAAAAAGCAGAACTGATTTTTTCGAGACAAAACATACCAACAACAAACCTTTTGAAGGCACAATATTTTACAGTAATTATGCACTAAGGCATTCCACGCATAATGCTCTTTTAGCGTTCACCTTTCAGTATTTGTTTGACTAATACAAAGGAAGGAAAGTCACACTGTGTGTTATTCTGTGCGACTAAAAATTATTAAGCAACATCAATGGCAACAAAAGTCAAATACTGCACAACCCCACACACACACACACACACACACACACACACACACACACACACACACACACACACACACACACACACACACACACACGAACAAAGCCATCACATGAAATAGGAAGTCAGCGTGCATGAATCAGCCCGACCTGGGTGCAAGGGATCTGAATGAAATTAATTATACTACTTTCCTATTCCCTCCCATAACTTCCTGTGATTGGTCTCGGCAACCCCAGAGCTAGATCTCTGATTAGCGAGGAGAGCTTTATAAGTATCACACTGGGTGCCCAGGCTTCATAAATAGTCCTGCTGTGTTCAATCCAGGCAGGCATAGTCAGGTAGGAAGATGGACAGAAATCACTCTCAGTGATGGTGGCTTATGTTTCTCTTCTTCTGCCTGCTTATGTCTTGCTTTTCTTTGGCTCTACTTCCAATTTCTCTGAGATCCTGGAGATTCCTTTGTACCTCCATAAATTAAAATCGAACACTTGCGCACACACACAACAAAC
Source organism: Miichthys miiuy (assembly GCA_036365135.1). Lineage (NCBI taxonomy): Eukaryota > Metazoa > Chordata > Actinopteri > Sciaenidae > Miichthys > Miichthys miiuy. The sequence continues at coordinate 9,179,962 of CM071609.1, forward strand.
GGCGCTTCTCCTTTGGGAGCTGTGGCACACAAGAGTGGAAAACATTGGCCATCTGTAGGCCTCTCAAGCACTCCCTGTTTACCAGCTCATCAGACTCTGACAGATAGAGCTTGTACAACAATGATGCCAACATTCCATACTTGATATCCTTCAGTGATGCATTCCTCAGTCATTCACAGTGTGAAGATGTCGAGGTTTTTGTTAAACAGGATGGAAAAACTATGGAGGTAGACGAGACAGCCAGGAGCTGTCCAGTGCTGAAACCACATAAAGAGCCCGCGGGGAGCTTTCCTTTTTCTGAGGATTAACTCAGACAGCAGAACACCGGCATAATGGTAAAACAAACAGCTATGCAGTATTTGCTTCTCCTCCAGGGTGCTTAGGGAAGTGACTGATAGAGATGCAATCCAATTCAGGTCTACTGATATGCCACCTTGACGTTAACAAAGGAAGCATCGCACCCAACTGGTGAGACAAAGGAAAGGCCAGCAGAGGAAAGGTAGCTGAAAGGAAAGTCACCCTCCACGCCACCCCCTCCTCCTCCAATCACTGGAAGATACTTGACTGTGGCCCTGTCATTAATTCAGCAGACAAAAACTGTTACCAGATGTCATTATTTATTTATAGTATTTAATAGGGAAAATGCTTCCTTTGAATAATACATTTGGTGGGAGAGGGGGGCAGAGCTGGGTTTGGGGAGGGGGCGGTGGGGTTGATGAATATTCACGAGCTGCGTCTGGAGGGATTGTGGTAAACTACCTTTTTTTTTTTTTTTCTCTTGCCTCTGTGCCTTCTGGGCTTTGTCTGCTCTGCCACTGGTCATGATAGCCCCAGCTGCGCTGCTCATTTGCTTGGCTCCTGGTGTGGTGGCTAGTTCAATATGGCTAATGCCAGACTATTATATTATTAGCCAAGGCAAAGCTAGCAGCGGCCCACTTAGGCTCTCCTCCATCTGTTCGCCAGTTTCAGGCAAAGCAGGCCTGAAAGGATGCGGACCTGTCGATCAAACAGACTGACGTCCACAAGGGTATAGCCTTTATTAAACCGACGTAACCACCCTGTGACTGGAGGAATGGAGGTGCCAAGCCTCCACGAAGAACTATTACCATCATATGGGCTATCAGGCTTCAGAAAAAAGTCAACTTTAACAGAGAACACAAAACAGAATCAAATGTGTGTGTGTGTGTGTAAGCTGCTGTGAATGTTTTCACTGCTTAATTGGATCAGGGTTATCTGTAAATTAGTCTCTCTCTGCAGGAATCTTCCAGCATCCCTCCTACCCTCTCTACCTTCCATCCAAAAAAGCTACATCCATCTCCAAAAGCACAAAACACTAAATAATATATATCTCTATTTCCACTGTAGAATTATGAGGATTAAAGCCAACTATTAGCAGCAGGAGGAGGAAGCACCACACGCATCCAACTATAGGATTTGCAGCTGGAGGCCCTCACCAGTCAGAAAGCCTAACTCGAGCTCAGAGATCCTCGGTACTGATACGGTGCAGTTGCTTGGCTGCTCTCCCTTGCTTCAACCCAAGCCAGGGTGGCTTTGTTTGTTTCAAGCATAGCAGAAGGTTCATTGTAGGAATATTAATGTCTTACATTTGCAAAATCTCTGTAAAAATTCACAGTTTCCTATTCACTTGCTTGGACACTACTCAAGTGCAAAATTGAATTCTCGCCCATTCACGTCTTCTGCTACAAGTGTCTGCACTAAGCTGAGAGCAGCCAGACAGAAAAGACACATTATTGAAATATGTGACAACTGCACCTCATGCAAAGAGCAGATAATTTGGTAAAATTCTCCCAGTCTGTTACCTCCATCCCTTTCATTCTCTCTTTCTGTCTTTCCCCGGAGGGTGTGATGACAACATTTGTGAGCTGCTTTTGGCCTTGACCACGGTTGGAGTGGAGCCACTAAGAAGCAATGAACCCCTCTCTAAAGGAATATTGTTCATCCATTGTAATGCCTCATCACACAGAAAATGTGAAAATAGGGGCAGTGAACTGGCAACACCACAGAAAGGAACACCTCTTCTGAGAACAATGGCGTTAACCGCACAGCCTGTGATCCAGGGCAGGAGTGATAGAGTTCAAACGGAGCGAGACGAGGGGAAGAAACAGACAGTTGAGAGAGAGAGGGGAGAAAGACAGAGAGACAAACACAGAGACTTTCTACAATATGCATGAGAGTGCAAGAGGTAGAAAGAAGTAAAAGCCAGGAGAATGACTTTTAGAGCAGTTAAATGTGGAGCCAGATCCTATTAGTGCAACAGGAGCTGACACAATTCAGAAACTGGCAACAGAGGTGACTCTCTCTCTCTCTCTCTCTCTCTCTCTCTCTCTCTCTCTCTCTCTCTCTCTCTCTCTCTCTCTCTCTCTCTCTCTCTCTCTCGATATCTCCCTCTCTCTCTCTCTCTCTCTCTCTCTCTCTCTCTCTCTCTCTCTCTCTCTCTAACCAGTGAGACGGGAACATTTGATCTACAGTCAGTCACAGAATGAAAATGAAGCTGGGTCTTTTGTGATATCTGTGGTGTTGCTCTGCATCAGCTGGGAAACAAAAGCTTCTGTTCCGTCAGCCAGCCTCTCTGCAGGTACTGGCTTGGCCCTGCACATTAAGGATCACTCTGCCAATGATAAGGCCGAATACAGGATCATACGTGTGTGGGCCGACGGGAGGTTGGGAGAGATAAAATATCAGAGAGAAAAGGAGTGTGGGATCAATTCTGGATACTGTAGGTAGACTGTGTGTGTGTGTGTATGTGTGTGTGTGTGTATGTGTGTGTTTTGTGTTTGTTGTGCCTGTATGTGCAAGTACCAGACACATATTGAGAGCAAGAAAGACAGAATGAGAGGCTAAAAGAGAGCAAGAGCAGAGAAAGAAAGAGAGAGAGAGAGAGAGAGAGAGAGAGAGAGAGAGAGAGAGAGAGAGAGAGACACACACACACACACACTAGTAACCATTTCACAAACTGCATGGTTGAATCTCTGCTTAATTTCCCAGGGGGTCACGAGCAACCCTGCTCCACTCCTACCCTCGCTGCCATTCTCTGTCTGACACACTGCCATACACTTCTAAAATGAAGACAAACAGAACAAAAAAGGCAAAGTCCAACACTGTTTTCTTCTCTCCAACCTCAACAAGAACATCCCTCGCTGCGAGATAACCAACTAAAGACATGTTGCAGTGCACGACTGTGCCGTCCTCGAACCACCGCCGCTTATCAGTTCATAGCCTTGAGGTTCTGCAAAATTTCCTCCAACAGAAATAATTGAGAGACCCATTTGGCGGGGTGCAAGTGCCATCCAAGATAATGTCTCGGGTTTCCCCCTCTTTGGTTTGCTGACAGCACCGACAGCTCTGGCTGCGCTGCCTATCGACTTTCACCCGAGCCCGCAGCTCCCTCTGTCTCCTATCTGCCTCACCTGGAGGCTTACAAGGGGTTTTCTACAACAAGAGGTGGAATGATGGTTATACAGATCCAAACCCTATGCTGACCTTGTTAGGCAGAATGTCCTTTTTTTTTTTTTTTTCTTAAGTTGCTCAACATAAGTTGCTCCCAAATGGGAGAATCTTAGCACTTTAGCCTGCCACATTTATTACGTGTTAACACATGCAGCATACTGTAATTGGGCAGTCATGACATCATGCAAGCAGGCAGGAAAAATGACAAAAGGGGGTACACTATGGTAAGATAATGGCAGATTTTGTTTCTAATAGAAGTCAGAGGTGAGGTGATGGGATCAATTTGGTTACAAGAAAAGGATTTAATGAAAAACAGAGAGAACAAGTGAAAACAAAAGGTCTCTTATGAAATTAAAACACATTTCCAAAATGGTAAAACATTTTCATTTTTTCTGAAAAACAGCTCAATGCAAGCATTAAAAAGAACAATATAAAGTGATTATAGGAGTGAATGAAGCACACTCCTACACTTATAGTGCACCTGTAAATCTGACCACAGCCACAGAGCTGTGTCTTTCAGCAGTATTGATAAGCTCATGTCCAATTCCAATCACCGGCTGTAGTTAACAGAAACTGTAAAACACCCTTTTTACTTGTGGATGTGGCAGAACAGCAACATGAAATAGACTTTTTCTAATTCTACAGTCAAAAAGCGGCCAAAAAACAACTCGCCTTTACCTTTTGGATGAAGTGAGGTCCAGTCCACAGGAATGTAGAGCGATGATGTAGCCTCACAGGAGCGTCGGTCTGACACGGTGCAGGTGGGTAGCGCCACAGACCGGGGGAGCTGAAGCATCCAACAAGCCCCTGCGAGTGCGGGTGTAAAAAAAACAAAAAAAAAAACGAAGCAATTCAGGGTGTCCGGAGAGGTGAGAGCAAGAGTGCACGGGGGGAGAGCGGCGCGGTGTCGTCTTTGCATGCAGCAGTGGGGTGACTGTCTTGTCCGAGCTGCGTGTGTGTGTCCGCGCTTCTTTTCGGAGACCGAAGCCGAGGCAGCAGCAGCCGCGATGAGTGGATGAGCGCCAGAGTGGTGCTCACCTCTCCAGCAGCTGAGCGCTACTGAACAAAAGAGTGCTCCGCAGGCTCTCTATTCAAATAGCAAGAGAGGGATGCAGGGGAGGAGGAGGAGGAGGAGGAGAGGGAGGAGGAGGAGGAGAAGGTGGGGGGGTGCATTTGGTCCTGAGGTTGACGTAAAGACCAGAAGTTCCTGCCTCCAACGCGATCAAATACCAACAATAAAAAGTTCATCCAAAAGCGCATCATATAAGTAAATTTGCAGCTGATGATCCGCTTATGTGTTATTGTGGCGGTGTGATAAATTATCTCATGTGGGACACACACACACAGAGAGAGAGAGAGAGAGAGAGAGAGAGAGAGAGAGAGAGAGAGAGAGCTATTAGTCCTGATCCCCTGATGTAATCTTAGAGACAAGAAGGGAGGGAGAGGGTTGGAAAGACGTGATTTGGCACCTCTGCCCAGCTGTAGGTCCCATAATTCCGTTTTGCCTTTTGTCTGAGAGCTGTAATTAATAACCTTGGGGACAGAATTACCTTGTTTGGCAGTGCAGCAATGACCTCGACCTGCAATGGCTTAGTTTACACTTGCAAATTAGATTAGTCTAAGGCCCAAATTGCTCAAATTTAGTTGGCAGCACACATTGAATCAATTTTTTTTTTTTTTCACCTGACTGAGGGATCTGACCTGAAACATGCAGTGGGAGCAGCTTATTGTAATCATGCAAGTTAACATACACATGATTATTATGGCGCTTGCAAGAAGCGCAGTTGATGAGTAATGCCTGCGGTCATTTAAAAAAGAGCTTGCAAAGTGGTGTTGGTGTACATTCAGCGCAGAAGAGACCCATCGCTTTTGTTGCATGTGAAGAATAATGATCCCCCGCGAGACGCCACGCCGCGTGCAGGGAGATTAACGCACAGCTCGGGCTGCTTGCATTATTTTTCTGTTGGTTTAACAAAAAAACGACTTTTTTTTTTCTATAGGCAGAGTATGTTTTCTACATAGGCCAGCAGTATACTTTTTTATAACTTGTGTGGGGATGTTGTTATGAAGGTCACTGAAGGGGAAAAACACTGTAGTGCATCAATGCAGCTTTTCCAGACAGAGAGGAGCTGACCGTGGTGCTGAATAGGGTTAGTTTAGCAACATAATAAAGCATTCACATGAACATGGAAAACATGTAAGTCAAGGTTATGCCTCGAGTAGATCATCAGTTGTCAGAACAAAGAAGAAAGTGTTATTAACCACCCAGCCAAATTTGAAATTGGGTGTCAAAATCAGAAAATGACATGACTAAGCGAGATGAATTCATCTCCATCTTTCTGCTAGGGGTGCAGGGGTATGCTCAGGGTGGCCTCGGTGTGTCATCGAGCCACCCTTTAGGTCCGCCCACAAAATCCTGGACTGAAAACTTTTTTTAAACCAGCAACTATTTTCCAACATATTTAACTTGAAAGAAATCTCAGAAGTGCCTTTACCAGTCTTCAAAATAATGAAATCTACATGGTGAAAAGTTACCCATCATCTTATAGTTTCAGGAGATCCACCTTAAAAGTGAATACATTAAAGGTCCTAAGTTTTGATATTTGTAATATATTATAATATTTGTGGTTTTAAGTAGCAAAAATTATATCAATATTGTTTCACAGCCACGTTCTCAGGCTTCTCCCTGGAGCTCTAGCACTAACAGTTTTGTGTTGTTTTGTCTCATTAATATTAATGTGCCTCTCGTCTGATTGGCTGGCTCAGAGTGTGGCTGAGCGATGACTGTTGTGACATCACAACTGTACAAAAGTCCTGACAGCTCGTTTTGATCGCCGAGACCAGCTTTATAATTAAAAGAATGGAAATTTCACTTCCTACATTAAGGTGTCAGTTGGAAACAATCAGTTTGTTATTTAAAGATCCAAACTTTGCATATGTTGTGTCTGTGATATGTTCGAGCCACCACAACACCTGCATAACATTATTGACTGTTTCATCCTCACACAGTATAAGTGCCCAGCCCACATGGATTTATAAGACACAACTGCACTGGAAGAGCATTTGTCAGCAGAACATAACTTTTCACACATAACATTATTAAAGAACTTTATCATCTTACCCAGAGTCTATAAATGAAATCTCTCTCTAAAACAAAACACAATATTATGAAAGTGACTGCATCTCCAGTCTCACATAGATCACATTATAAACAAAGCCTTTTCTTCCCTCCGAGAGGATTAAAACCTGCCTGCTTCTATAGCTCATGCTAATCTGCCTAACAACATGACAGGAAATCATGGATTTGGCTTCTATTACTGATATATAACAATTAAAGAGAATTTCAGCTTCTAATAGTAGAAGCAAGGAGGTCCCCAGATGTTTCCTAATGATTTCGGTGACCTCCTGACCTTTTGTCAAGCATCACCATCTGGTCCGAAATTTCTCTTGACCTGGTCTATGGTGCTGTAAGGTATCTCAAAAAAGTAAAGGCAAGATTTCAATGAGCAACCGGAAAGCATAATTATCTGTAAAAGAATAACTAGAATAGGAATAACTTAACGCTGACCTCATCTGATGTGTGTCCCTATGTAAATGCCATGCTGACAAAGTCTACCTTGAACTTGTGTTTGAAGATGTCAGCAGGTTCTCTTCTCTTCTAGAGGTGAAAACCATGACACTAAAACCTGCTTTGACACAGGTATTATACTTGAAACAGGAAAAAAAAAAAACCTAAAAGGCCAAGTAATGGAGAGGTAACTTATCCTATGAGCATAAGCGTTATGCATTCAGATGCTAGTCCCCTGAGTGATTTGAATATGAACAGTATCAAATGTTATAAAAATAACAGCAAATAAAGGGACTTTAAAACAGGTGTAATGTATTCTGTTCTTCTACCTATAGTCAGCACTTGTAACACTGCATTTTGTATGGTCTGCAGTTTATTCAAAGCTTTGTTAGAGCAGAAAAGAGACGATTATTCGAGGCTGGTAGATTTAAAAGCATGCCAAAGTTATTTAGTACCTGACCGTGAGAGAAAGGCATGTTTGTAAGACCACAAAAGACACTTAACGAAATAGAAATTCAGATCAAGATCAAAAACTATACTGTTCCATTAAGCACAGCGTCGTGCAAAGCATGCTGCTCTTGAGCTTGTATTTGAGCATCAAAGTGAGCTAATCCCGATATTATAAGCCATTTTAGCAGTCAACTCACGCACAAACACATACATACTCAGAATACCATTAACCTACCACATAGTGATGTACATGACATGGCACAACAGATGCAGTAAGGTGGTGTTGGGAATATCATTTGATTTAAGAGGCGATGAAAAAACATGAGATGCAACTTTAATGACCACCATCTGACGTCTTCAGACAGTTTGTTGATAGTAATTGCTGTGCTGTGTGGACAGCTGAAGTCATCCTGTTCAAAGCAACACATGAGAGCTACACTCAAACTATTGTTGTGTGCTGGAGATTGTCATCAGCATTAAAGAACAATTGAAGCCAGACAGACTCTCCAGTGGGTTTGACACCAAAAGAACTCCAGTGCCACAAACCCTAAGACCGAGCTTATCAGATCTCTTCACATACAGACTCTTCAAAAGGGTAAGACCTTTTGATGAAGAAGATGATGACGATGAAGACTATAGAGACAATGCTTCCTTTCTCTCTGCTTACTCTTTCTTACTCTTTACCTCTCTGCTCTTTCTGTTTTTCCACTTCCCGGAATGACCAGAAGGCAATCAAACTACAAACAAGAGAGTAAACAAAGAAACAGCTTATATCGATCCCTCGGCTTTATAGCTCTGGGTAAATGTGTTTATCTTGTGTAGCCACTACATTATACTTAGATTAAATACATATTTGATGTGGTGACTGGAGCTATAAGCTATGCGCTGCTTGGAAGCGTCCTCTGGCAAGAGTTTATTACGTTTTGTTAATACCTTAATTAGGCAACGCATGAGAGAAATTAATCCCTGCAGAACTGGCTTCTTAAAACACTGTCCAGCCACCCCTAAAACCCAATGGAATAATTAGGCACAGCGCAGAAATGTTTGTCCCTGAGAGGATTTTGGAATAAAGTTTACTCCTACCTCCTCATCTGAGACAGGGGGCTGTGCTTTTGTTTGCACGAAGATTCAATTGTGAAGGCGTCAGCAATAATAAAACCCAAATTAGCTTTAATGACAACAATATCCCCAGAAACTCACTGAAAATATCGCCAGATACAATATGTATCACTTTGAAATGCACACAAACAAAGTGATTAGGACAATGACATTAATTTATAATGAGCATAAAATGTAGATATTGTTAGGTAAGTAAACAAATTGACTGTCGCTTGTTTTATGTCTGTGAGGGAGAGGAAATGAATGAAAAGGTCAGCAGACATACAGACGCCCGGGCAGATTTCAAGCTTTATATTGACTCTTGTTTTCTAATCTCAAATGCTCTGTCTCCTCCGTAGTCTCAATCAAAAACAATAAATATGTTTAAACTCTGATCCAGAGTGCAACGTAACATAACGAGTGAACTTTATCTTTCAAACAATTACTTGAAAGCACCAATGTCTCCATTTGGCTGTGAATCAGTTTATACACTGCATACTTTTTTTTTTTTTGCATTTAGTCAACTTCATATTAACAACACTAAGGCTTTTTCCAGACTACCAGCAAATGTACGCTGGTGGTGACGCTACTTTCCAACACGCGAGCAGCTTTGTTTATACAGAAACCTCCCCCCAAAGTGTCAGGAGACAATTTATTGCAGCGTCTGTCCACTGACTGCTGTTCTCCATGTTGTCCTCCATACCGCTCTGTTAGGAGCAGCATGATTCTGCTCAGCTGCTCGGATACACTTCCATCACTCTGAATTTGACATTGTTGTTGTATCCTGCAGTTCAACTGATTCAAAAGAAATTGATATGACCGTCAAGACTGAGGTGTATCTGTAGAAATCCGATTAGAATCACATTGCAAACCACCTTTAATTCAATCCAATTTGCAAAAATCACATTTCTTGTGGGTTTTTTCTGTCCTGACTTTTTAAAATCAATCTGGATAAAATCTGGACATGCCAAAAATGGATTTGGGCTGGCAGTCTGAACAAGGCTCTGCAGACACGGCTTTGAGGCTATACTTGGCAAAATGCCAACATTAGCCTACTGACATGTTCACAATACCAAATGCTAATGGTATGCTAGGTACTAACACTGGCTAATTAGCACTAAAAGTACAGTTGAGTCTGATGAGAACGTCATTACTTTTTCATGTATTTGGCCTTAAACCAAAGTATTGAACCCATTCAAACATCTGTGCAAACTGACCATCATTTAATCATGTTACACACGTCATAAGTTACATTTATCCCAAAAAGATTTGTTGCATTGAGATTAAATTATTTTGACAGAATGCACAGACATCTGGTGAAGCCAAACTAGGCACTCTGCTGCTCCTAATTAGTCTGAGAATTTCTTGTATTTTTGCTGTCATGGAGATGGAAATATGTTTAAAATATTACATAACCATCCCGAAGAATGGATGCTAATTCTTTTGAAAGGGTAGCACACAGACTCACGCTGGCTGCCTTCGTTTAAACGGAGGCTGAAATTGATGCACATCTATTGAGTATAAACAAACAAATAAATGGTGAGAGGTGGATTTTTATTGTATTTGAATGTGTGCGTGTACATGTTAGAGACATTTTAATTCAATTTCCAGCAAAAGAAACCACCCACCCACCCACACACACACACACACACACACACACACACACAGGTAAACTTGTACAGTTGCTTTTGACAGTGATATGACCATGCATTTAATGTTATGCTTGTCCTAGAAGTCTGTGAGTTCTCAGTTGTCCAGGTCATCTTTCTTTTGAGAGAAGTTCAATCTGGGGCAACTGGATTTAGTTTAGACCCATGAAGACGCCTTCATCACCCACACTCAGTAGTGTCCTTCCTACCTTGTGGGCCACTTTCCCAAAAGGTATCCACAAACTTTAAGTGCATCCTTCAAATGTTGGTGCTCTTTACTTTTCTTTTTTTTTTTTTTTTTTGGCCGTTCGTTGGCACTTTATCAGCCCTGTGTTGCAGGATTCTGATAACATAGCTTGTGTTCTAGTGTGTGGTAAGAGTCCAAAAGTAAATACTGGTCTGTGTGTGTGTGTGTGTGGGTTTCCTGTACACTCCAAGGAGGCACCTGTCTTTCTAAACTATGGTTGTACTTGTGATTTTCTTTGACGTTTTTTTTTCTGCTGAGTACCAAACAAGCTATAAAGCTATAAATAAAAAATACAGAAAAAGATGGAGAGCATATGGATCAATATGAATAAATTCAGTATGGCGAGCTCAAATCAATTATGCTTAGTTATAAGTCAATTAGTTTGTTACTCCTTTTGCAATATTACACCCCCAAGTGCATGAATAAGCTCTACCTCATTGAGTATTTACAGCAAAGCAGAGGGATTCTGGGCTCTTAAGCCAATAATTGTGGGCATGTTTTTTTTTTTTTTTATTAAATTATTGGCTTCGTCAATTCCTTAGAGAGCCTTGTGGTTAGTGGTACTGGTGAACAACTGAACAAAGGAAGTGCTGGGTTGAGGTTACAAACAGTGTATGTGTGTGTATGTGGGAGGCTTATTTGTGTCGTTTGTGGGGGTCACTCATGGTGCCGATCTAGACTCCACAGCTCACTGACCCAGAAACAACTGACATAAGCACTAAAAGGCCATCAACAAACTGCATGCAGTCATTTGCCATCACTTTCAATAGCCTCCTGCATGAAGGGTTAAATTACCGAATGGTGAAAATGAGGAGGAAGGATGGGGGGGCAGACAGTGAAGGATAGAGGGAAGGAAGAGAAGCAGACAAAGAGTGTTGGGGGGCTGGTGGGATTTGAAACAACTGCACCTCTGTAGAAAAAAAATAAGAGTCAGCAGACCAGAGAAGCTGTAAATGAGGGAGTAATGAAGCCGTGCAGGTGGGGGCAGGTGATCTATTATGAATGAAGCTGAGAGGGGAGGAGACAAAAGGCTGTTTGCTTGACTTTGTTCGGTCTATAATAAACAGATGACCAATCAGAGGATCTCTGACTGACCTAGTGGAGAGGTAAGGAGCAGAGAATGTATGGCTTGATGTATGAGTGTAATACAAAGCAGGGATGTGTTGAAAGGGTTTAAAAATAGTGGAAGCCAATATTTTCCTCCCAAAACCAGCCTAAAACAATATGACACCAATATGTCTTGGTAGGGGTCTTAGTATAAAATGTACAAGGCTGGACATGATCTAGCACTGTATTGTGCAGCTTCAAAAAAAGACTAACGTTAAATCAAAACCTCTCTGACTCAGTCTAAGCAAGTTTCAACTTGACCTTATGCAGCTTGCCCATTTTGTGTTTGTTACACTTCTACTTTTGTCTCATAACATCTATTGCCAGTTATAGTAAACCACGGTAAGCACAAGTAGGAGTTCTCAGGTCTGATTGGCATGCACATTTATGAGGCGGTCACATGGTCTGATATTTCCAAATCCACGGCAGATATCAGATTAAGAGGACAATTTTTCAAAGTATACCTTCAGCATTATCTTTAACTAGCTTGTCCAGTGTCAGCTGGGATCGGCTCCAGCACCCCACGACCCTGATAAGGATAAGCGGTTACGGAAAAAGGATAGATGGATGTGAACAGCACTGATGCTTAACTGTGCAGTGCAATGATATAAATGATAAACCATAAGCATTATTTGCAATCTCCACAAACCATCAGTAAACTAGCAGCAAGATAGTCTGGAAGCTGTTTTATCAACCATATAATATATATCACATATTTCATAACAAAATGACAGAATTATAAGTAATTTAATGCAAAATTGGACTGATCTTATTTATTTCTCATTCACAAACTGCCTAAAGACTTTTAATGACAGAAACATTTGCCCTCATTCCCCGAAATGTGTGGCAAACATTTGGTTTAAACTATATTGAATTATATGGCTAATAATGCTCAATGTTTGTAAGCTGTGGAAGGTCTCATTTTCTACCAGTTGTGGCAGTCCTGAACACTTTCATGTTATGCAGCCACATGGCAGTCACAAGCAGCAGACGCCAAACTTATATTGGCAATTTAAGATTGTCAAGAATGAACCTTCATACTCTTCATAAGGATTTTGCTGACAAATAATCAAAGGCCAGCAATGTTGCACATGATGGAAATTCCATGTTTTGGCCTATTTAGTCAGAAAGTCGACTTGCCAGATCTCTTCTCATGGCACTCAAACAGTAACACGCATCATTTCCGAAGGCATTACTCTGGAAGCACCTCTTGACTGTCTTTCTACCGGCAGCTCTTATCCAAAACCAACAATAGTTCTCCCCCTTCCTGTCTTGTCGGCTGACAGATGGAAAGTGTGATCAGAGAAAAATCGCACCCTGCGCATAAATAACTGCAAAATATTCAGTTGTGATTCCTGAAACAGACTCTATGTGTCATCAGAAAAGAAACTCACGATGAATGCAAACCTGTTTTATATTTTGTCTTACTGTGGGCCAAGCTGAAATTATCTTGACAAAGCAATTACATGTTAATTAATAGCATCAGTCATACTGCAATAATGGTTGCCCCATTGGAACAAAAAGATTCAGAAAAAAACATGTAACGGTTCAATCTATTGAAGAGTGTTGCTAAAACACTTAGTCCTCTCTGGTCAACACTCAGAGATTCCATAACTGACACAAAGCTAATCGTCGTAGCATACAAAACTCAATTTCAAACAATAGCTGTGAGCAGAGAGACAATGTCATGATCAAAGACTGCATCCTGAGGCCTGGTTGTATTACAAACTAAAGCAGGAGATGCTTAGCTTTGACAGCAGTCAGTACTGACACCAGAAACACCTTCCTCTCCTGAGAACAGAATATCCTCGCTCTGTTTTTATGGCTATGCTATCATCTTACTGTTTAAAAGGTGCCCTGTCACCCAAACAACCTCCTCTATAGAGGGAGTGGGACCTCCTCATCCTCCAGAGCACTGCACAGCCTTCAAATGCACAGGTAGTTACTGTGACAATAAACCATAAAGAGAAGTTCAGTGAAAAAGCAGCTGTAAATCTGTCTGTCACGGTCCGGAGGTCTAGGAGCTTGATGTTAGCCAATCTTTTGAGCTATGAATCCAGGAAGCTTGGTGAAGAGACAGTGGCAAGATCAGACGCCATCTTCACAGTTTTCTCACATCAACACACTTAAAGGAGTTTTATTTGCCTAAATATAGTCTGTGCCCAAAATAAAATCTTAACTATTTTAGAGTTTAATATGCATGATCAGTTTGATTTCCTGGCATTTGGTTGTGCAAATTATTTCTTGAAGGGACTACAAAGTAGCAGCTGTTGTTACTGAAGTAAAGTCATCTCAATAGTTTGCATATTTTAGCCCATTAAAAACAAGTTGCATATGTTTTACATGACTGCTAACCACTCTCCTCAGTATTTTTTAGACCCGTTTCCAACATTTCATACAATTCAATTTCAATATGCAGATTTTCCTGAAGGGATATTTTGATGGAAGCCACCATTCCACATCCATAATAGGATGATAAATGTACTGTGACATGCAATTTAACCATGCAATATACTAGCTATGTTGCTAAAGTCTAATGTGAAAGGCATCACTCATAGTTACAAACCCACGTAGAATTATCACGCAACTCTATAGCTCAGCTCTTTTAGCATCTTTCAACTCATTCTTTTGATTTTATGGCCCACAACCTGACCTGTCTAGGTCCAGTTACATCACTCCTATCATCCTCTTTCAAGCTGGACAGAGCAAATAATGAACTTACATTTGTCAGGTGACCTGATGTACATCTCAAAATGAACGCTGAAGTTTCTAGTATCTGGTGTAAATAGAAAACTGTTTGCCAACATGACCTCCATATCAACTTTAAACTCTTTAAAATTTGCAACTTTTCTGCGCCAAGTGGAAGTAGCAAAAAGAGACACCAAATATATAATGAATGATTTATCTTTTAGTAGCTGGCTATCAACTAAAAGTCAGAGTATCCCCAAAAGCACTGCCAAGAAAAGTTTTTAATACGGTCCCACAAATGAATTACTACACAAAATAAGTGTGACCAAAAAAAATGTGGTTAACTACATGTGATGTATTACCAATCTCAAGCAAGTTTCAAGTCTAATTTGCATAGTGTATGAAGGGAGACCAGTGGCTGACTGGAAAGTAGGAAATCAAAGTTATGGTTTAGAAAATGGTCAGCAGTAATATTAAGTATACATGATTTGCAGTTAATGGGCTAGAATGGGCAAAACTGCCGCTATGGTACTTGAGTGGTTCGGTTTTAAACTTTTATGGTATAGATTTATCATCATAATCCCCCCCCAAAAAAATTTAAAAGTAGAATTCTTTTAACAGTGAAAGCTTCATCCTGAAAACAGAGAGGGAGAGTAATGCTAACATCATGTCTTTTAATGTAGCCAACTCTGTTTTTTTTTTTCCTACAGTCAGTCAACAGCACTCCTGTAGCTCTGTTATAAATCAACATAATGAGGCATAAATCAGCATTAATTAGCATATGGGTTACAGGCACACAGTGAGATACATAATGGCACATGACATATATTCTCCATTATCGACTCTCACAGAGCTGCAGCAATCACCACCTCATCTCTCCCTCTGCCTCTCTCCACCAGCTCATCATTATTGGCAATCAGTGTACTGTGTGACTTCTACAAATCGCAAGCGGCGGCGCAGAGAGCCAAACGGACGATGCCTGCCACGATTTTATAGTGCAGAAGGCTCATCCAAAAACACGCCAATGACTCTGATGAGGTAGAGGGTAGATAAGCGATGCTAGAAAAAAAAAAATCTGATAAATGGAAGTCGACACCTGGCAGAATTTACCCTTGTTCACTGCAGCGAAAATGCTGAAAGTTGTATAGTTCGACACCAGGGAGAAACAGAAAAAGCGATCAAATGAAAACAAGTGAAGCAGAACCTGCTTTTGGTGTTGTAACGGGTGCATTTCACACACAAAAAAAACATCCTCTCTCCACCCCTCTCTAATATCTCTGTACTTTTCTCTTTCTTCTTCTTCTACTCTTTGTTTCTCCTCAATCTTCTCCCATTTTCTTCCTTATCTTCACCTGCTCCCCACAGAGTTCATCCAATCCAAGACGGGGTGTTTTGAGTGTCGCCAGTCAACAAGGAAGCAGTTCAGTCGGTGATGCTCGGCTGCTGGATGGCAAACACACAAACCCGTAGAGGCCCAGCAGTGATCTGTCTGTTGAAGCGTCTCCAAATGCCTCTCTCTCAGTCTGCCACTCGGCATAATCAAGCCCCCAAATGCAGCACACCGTCCCGGCCCCCCTGGCTTGGCTTTATCTGAAAAGACAGCATGTGTAGGTAGACCAGCGCGGGGAACAATTTGTACAATCGGTTGTCAGAAAAAGAGTGGATATATATTTCAGCCCAAAAGCCCAGTATCCAGCTGTAGGGCCCCTCATTCATCTGAGATTGGGAGGCGTTTGACTCTATTCATCTATTCACTTCAGACTCCATAATTACCTCGTGCATATCATTTCACTGCTGCCCTCTTTTTCCACTCTTGCATCAGACTTTACTGTTCTCTGACCTCCAGCAATTCCTGCCACAACATTCAGCGTTAAGTTTCTAAGATCTCTACTGTCATTTAATTCAACTAAAAGACACAGCAGCATTAAAACATACATATAATTGTATGTTTTACGAGATAGGAATACACTTATCTCTTAACCTTCCCTAATAAAGACATTTTCTTCTAGTCAGTCATAGAAATACACTGCATCTTAAGCTGCACTTTATGTAAAACCAAATAATCTTGCTCCATTGGTTTCCATAGAGAGATGCAGCCGTAATAATCACAGCTTCCTATGCATATTTTAGCATAGCAAAGCATGCCTGGGGCCTTATGAATTTGCTTCTTTTTCGTGTTGATCTTTCTCTCGTCTTCTGGAGTCAAACGAAAACAAAAGAGAAGCCAAGTTGCCTTTTTTCTGGCTCCCCATTATGGTGATGCCACGGTTAAAAGAAACGGTGATCATGCTGTTACAGTAATGCATAATGTCACATACATGTCATGTACTTCTGTGCGAACGTTGGTATTTGAATGTTAAAACATCTGCTCAAATGAGCGGTTTATGCACAATTAAAATCCTCTGATCTCTGAACATATTAATAGGCCGATGACTCAAACAGGGGGGGAAAAAAAGGATATTGTGAACACAGCAATTTCGTGTCACAGCAGTTTCAGGGCGAATTTGCAACCTTTTTGCTTTCTTTCAGACAGTTATGTCTGTCTATTCATGCCTTTTCTAATAAAGGTGACTGCTCTCACTTGCACCAGTATTGCATGTCATTGTTATTCAGCTCTTGTATCTTCCTCTGTGGTGTAATCTTTTTAACTGGAAAAATATTCAAGTCAATGTGACCCCCATTGGTGGGGAGAATGTCTCGCATTTCTTTTGTCTTCGATATTAAACCAAAATCATCCCAGAAATAAATTATTCAGCCATGGCCATTTTAACTGTCACTTTGTTATACATGGCCATCAAGTTACTGTCATGCATCCCACACTTGTGCTCATGCCAACACATGGAGGAAGCCTACTGGTGGTCTCTGCCAGGATCTTTATTTAAATAATGGACTGAGCTGAGCCGCAGTCGTGTCCATATGGTCGCCTCCAGCTCTTCCTCCTCTAATGATCTCATTGGAGAATAAATATCGGGACTCGCAGGGGGAGAGGCTCACAGATAGAGCTGTGTACCCTCTACTTTCTTTAAGCCACTGTGGAGCTATACCGGTTCGATAGACACCTTCAGGAAAGGTGTAAACCAATTTACCAAAGTACGAGGGGACAGTTTAAGAGAAGCCACTCGCTTCTTAATACATATCTGGGTAAATATACTCATCAATTGTAGGTTTTATTAGGTTGTTGCAAAGGCTCTACTTCATTCTCTCTTTTACTTGCAAGCACACACACACACGAGTCATTTACATACCCGTGTTATCGCACATCTTCAGAACTAGCACATTTTAAAGACATGTTGTGTTAACCGCTTCCCCTTATATATAACTTTTGAAACTTCCTAAGCATGAGTGACATGTAAATGTGAAGATCAAGAGAGTTACGGGAACTGTAATTCTCTAAATGTTTTCTGTGACTGACACTGCTGGTTGCAAGAGTTTGTTCAAACAAAGCTTGATGTATATTATGAGTCTGTGGAGTATTAAATGTCACATTGGACAGCATTATAGTATTGCCCTTTGGTAAATGACTGTCACATACCACAGAAAAAAAGGCCAAGGAATCATTCTACATTATTGTTTCAGGTGCAAATCTTTGTGTTTCAAAAAAGGCGTATAAAAGTCTTCAGCTCAGTCAGAGACTTTTAGCATGAGGGAATTTTATTTATTTGTTATATAGCGAGCTGTAAAGAGCTCTGCTCCTTGTGGAAGGACCCACAAGTATTTGGCTATAAGAACTATTCCCCCAGACAAACAAACACATCAAATATTGTGTGTAGAATCCAGAGATTGCTGTAAACACACATGAATCAAAATGTAGCAATCCAGATGACTTTAGATACTCTATTATTAAGGGACTATTTTATGAATGGTAAGGACTGACCTCTACATAGATATGGATGGTGTTATTAAAATGATTGTGGGTGCCTGGAGCCAGGCTAAACCTTTGGGCGTCCCAGCCTTAGGTGAAATCAGGGGAGCTCAGCACTGTAGAGAGAATTAATCTGGATTCTTATTTATTTATTCACAACACTTCAGATCCAAAGCAGACAGTTAACCATCCAACAACCTTCTGATCTGAAGGCAAACCGCAGTATACTTCTGGTTAAACTAAAGCCCATCTGGGTGTAAAGGCAACCATAATATATATTATGGTTGGTTATGGTTGGATGGACTATGCCATTCCAAACAACGGCTCCGTGATATACCGAGGGAACATTGAGGAAGATAAAAAAGACAGATACTTGGCAAAGATTTTGCTTGTAGCCAGCAAAAAAAAAAAAAAAAAAAGCTATAACAAGAAAATGGCTGTGTGCAATGGCTTGATAATGTTCAGGGAATTCATTCAATGGAAAAGTTTACCTGTGTTTTGCAAGTTAAACAAAATATTTTTAGCAGGAAATGGATCATTTTCATAAAACAGTACGCTATGACAACTTTTTAACAAATAATGTTACCAATGTGCTGCTAACAAGTGAATTTTGTTGTTTGCAGATTTAAAAACAAAACAAAATAAATCTGGGCTGCACGACTATGCACACTATAAATATGATTTGATGTCATTAGTCAGCTAGTAGGTGATACAAGCCCAACTTGCTATATTCATCTAAATATAGATCATTTTATTTGAAGGGTATGAAAGCTGAGTGAATCAAAAGTCAAGATGGACAGAGAGGGATAAGTGAGACGAGGCTCGAGAAGAGAAAGGGGGTAAAAGGAAAAAACAAACACGTCTCTGATGTTGGCTCAGACTAAGAGGCAGAAAGTAAAGAAAAGTTGTGAAGAAAGAAGATAAGTAAGAGGGTAGATGGCAGGGGACCTGGTTTGGGGAAGCAGAAGAAGAGGCGGAGGTAAAAGGCAACGAGTTAGTGAGACAGAAGTAGCAGAAGGGAATCTACAATTTGGGTTCACTGGGACCAGCATTATTCTTTGTAGTCTTGTCCTGAAACATCCACACTGTCGTCTGTATGTGTGTGTCTCTCTGACTTGTTACACTCCAGACAAGCTCCGCTTTCTGTCACATTAACACAGCTTTAATCTTGCATGCAGAGGCCTCTCTTCACACTGTGTTTCACCTCATTTTAGCATTGTGTAATAATCAGGAGAGCAGTGCGGCATGAGGTGTTTGTCGGGGTGAATTAAATTGAGGGAAATAATATGTTGTGTTTACATTTCAGTTTAAGTCCTGATGCTTTTATCTGCCTGGGTCAATGTAATTACTTTAATACAATATTAATGCCTTAACCGTAAGCTTGACTACCATGATTGACTGCCACTTTTTTATTATTCATTAAAATTATTTAAACCCTTGTAAGTAGCCTATACTTCATACCCACTATTCACTTGAGAGTCACTCTATTATAAGTAGAGGAAGCGGCAGGTATCTACGACATCCAAACACATTGGTGCAAATATTATACTGTGATATTATCAAATTGTGCAATGTAGAGATAGTTAGTCAGAGTATTATAAGCATTACATTTTTCCTTATTTCATTCCAACATAATCTGATGAGAATGGTCTTGACTAGCACACACTGGTATATTTTTCTATACAAGGCAAGTCTTGGGTTGCTCCCATTCTGTCTATATACTTATATTTCTCAGAATTGTGATGGACAGTGTTTGTTACAATCAAGGGACTTTGAAACGTTGTTTGTACCAAGTGTTCGTACGGAGATTGAGAAAAGTAGGTTTGGATACTCAGACTGGAATGTCTTACAGAAAGTTATACAAACTCCACGATCTTTGATGCTTTTAAGATTGTTTCTAAAGACATGGAGATGAAATTGAATCCAAAGTTGCCTAGTCATGACAACAACCTTCTGAGGGAAGGGTTAGCTAACAGACGTTACCCTACATCAGCTGTGTTCCTCAAAACACTCTGTAGGCGTAAAGCTGTAAAGCTGTAGGTGCCTTTTTCTGCTGTAAGAAACTCTGCTGGCTGTACAGTAGGTACAGTCCAGTGAGCAAATATTTCTTTAAAGAGCATGTTGTAGTTGAATGGAGGCACAAAAGTACATAT
Organism: Miichthys miiuy; assembly: GCA_036365135.1. Taxonomy (NCBI): domain Eukaryota; kingdom Metazoa; phylum Chordata; class Actinopteri; family Sciaenidae; genus Miichthys; species Miichthys miiuy. Next base: position 9,200,252 of record CM071609.1, read on the forward strand.
CAAACTGTCATAAAACAAACCCTTTAGGGCTAGAGGTAATTTACTTAAACAAAATATGTTGCTACTAATAGTCAAATTAGCTGTTACTGTTGTTGCTACATTAAGCAATCCAGTTGATAAAAGGTCGTACACAAGGCAAAGGAAGCTCATTAGAATAATTCTGCATACATTAAAATGCATATATACACACACTGGCAGCAACTCTGCAGACACGCTGCCAGAAGTCCATTAGTCTTGCACAATCAGAGTAACATTTTTCATTTATTGGCAAGGAAAACTTGTGTGTAGCGGTCGCCATATACTGCTGTAGCATAACTTTATGTCTCCTTTATTATTGAAAGAGTTGATGAAGTAGCTGATTGGTACCACTGGAAATCAGCTGCTTGAAATTGCCATAAGACAGCTGCAATGCGATGTAGTTCTTGGCAAACTGAATAAAGGATCAGCCTGTTGTTGCAGCTACACCGAGTGGAATCAGATACTATAAGTTCACAGGGGAACTGAAACAATCACTTGGAAGTTAGTGTGAGACGCACACACTCTCACAGGGCTCACAAATAGCTCAAAAATAGATATACATATATATGTAAGTCAATATTTGTGCTGTCACAAATATTGTCATTATTGAAAGTACAATCTGACTCGATGTACGATCTAAAAATATGCTGAAGCTGAAACAATAATGATTGGTCTCCTCTGACTGCATTTTATTTGCGGTGGAAAAAGCCACAGCATAATTAAACATGTAAGCAGTCCTTTGTATGACTCGCCACATGGGCTACTGTCTGGGCCATATCATTATTTGACTTCAAGTAGAGGCTAAAAACAGACACTCATATAATGTAAAGTTGGGCGCCAGACAGGAGCATAAGTCAACCCGTCGCTCTTTTCTTTAAATAGAAAAAGATAAATGTGTGAATTTAAAAGTATCTGTTTACCAAACAAAAAGTCCCGCTAGCAGATAGCCCTAGCTACAAAATAAACTCTGGTCACCAAAATATCTGTAAATGAAATGTTAGTTAATCAATCAGTTAATCACAGGCAAAACAGATAAACCACTTCAAAAAATAAAGTTCAAGCAACAAATCAATATATTTTAACCAGCAATAACAAATTAAATTTATGTATCAGACCCATATTTTCTGGAGATGGAGACCGGGTATGGGGAAAGGGTTTGCTGGATCCAGTGGGAGGTTGAAACAGTACTGAGAGGGGAGAAGAAGCCTGGAGAGAGACAGGCAGATACCACTTATCTGTAGATTGTTAAGCCCAGACCAGGTATAGCTCTGAGTGCCGCACCAAAGACATCTGCTTGCCTTTTCCACACAATCCCGGGTTGCTTTTGGTCACGTTTTGCTTGTATAAATCCTTCCCAGCTTATATATTTGTGGTTTACTCCTGCTCAGCCTCGCTTCCTCTTATTCTCCTCCATGTTGCCTTTTGTTTGAATGAAAAAAAAAAACTCCCCCTTCCCCCATCTCACAGGTGTTCTTAATGGTTTCCTAGCCCCTCCCCTTACCTCTGGGGAGGAAATGCAAGTCTGCACTTCCTGCCACAAAGTGAGAAAGTCAGTTTCAATTCTAAATATCAAACTGCATATATACATTCATGATCAAACTTCTGTAACTCAAGTGCTCATTTCTAACACGCATCTAAAGCAGAACTAGAGCCATAAAGAATTTTTTAAAAAGCCCAGCTAGGGGTGGAAATTTCCTCGTCTTTCATGACACTAGGATTCAATTACAAAAACGTTTCTAGACCCATTTTGATGGACGTCATTTCTCATTCCTTTAATTACTGTGTGATCACATTCACAATGGCATAATCATTAATATTAATCAGGTAAAAAGTAAAATGATTGTACTTCTATTACCATACAGAAGCTCACCAACCGGAAGATTAAGGTTAAACATGCAACAGTGCCCTCCCGATAACTTGAGGATCTTAGCTGGAAGTTTAAGTTTTATGTGGTTGTAGCATCTTTCAAAATATTCTGATGGATATAGAAACATGAGGCAGTCTATGTGCTGCTTTCATACAACTTGTCTCAGCGACCAGAGTGTTGCTTCTGGTACCACCACTGGACAGCGTCAAAGTGAGTAATTTTCCTATAGCCTGTATGGCTTTAACAAATGGCAGTTATTAATGTTAAAGCATCCTCATTCGTCTGACATTATTTGTTCTCTGTACCTGTAGCTTTTGTACTGTTCATACTTGACATACATGAATTGCTCCATCTGATTTTGTGCTAGTAATATCCGTTGATCAACAGAGAGTTAACTTATCGAGCGACAAAAACATTCTCTGGTTCCAGTTTCTCAAATAGGAACATTTTATTTCATTGCAAGCTACGTCTCTTTGGCTTTGGGTGATTTTAAGACATTACCCTGGGCTAAGATGGGTATTTTTCACTATTTTTTTTGACATTTTTAAGTCTAAACAGATGAAAATGCCATTAAATCAATAAAATAATCATCAGTTACAGCCCAATTTTGGAAACAAAACAAAAGAATAGAAAACTTCACGGGTTCCCCTCGGGCAGGACTCACTTGGGCTAAACAGAAACGCACAGGGTTGAGCTGAATGAATACAAAGGAGTATACCAATCAGGCATGAAATAATGTTCCCCTGCATTTCTTGTCAGCTCTGGTGTCATTATCTAACAAAGACTCTTAAAAGTAGGTGTGATAATAAGATCCCACCGACCTGCATGTCAGCGCTTTTGCAGAAAAATTTAATTACCTTTCTGCCTTAAATGATGCCATTGTTATTGTTAACACCTCAGTCTGTTACAAAGAATAAAAATCTATTCTTGGAAATAATGTACCTTCAAGGTGTTTTTCAGCGTTATGAAAAAAAAGGTGTTTAGACAGGTTTAAAATGAACCCACACATGAGTACGGAGAGGGGAGTACACACTGGAATGGATAGCTCTTAAGTGTGATTCGCACCGTTTCAGTTAAGTGAGCTCCATTCAGGTTACTGGCCCTCGTAAGATTTTTACAGGTTGTATCTGAGTGAAGGGAAATGGCCTGTGGATGAGGTGATGTGGAGAAGATATAAGGGACATGAGCCAAAAAGTAATAATAAAAATAAAAATAAAAAGTTGTCATTACTTTCCTCTAAAGTCCAATTATTTGACAACGTTCATTGAACATCAACATAATAAAATGTCTGCAGTTAGGTAGTTACTGTTTTATGGTATTTTGGTGCTCTCTGAAAGAGCAGTGCGAGAGACACAGTAAAGATACGAGATGGAGAGAGAAGGGCAGGAAGCTGGTATCATGCTCTGTTCAACAGATGTACTTCATGCTCTTTTTCTGCACAACAGTAGTTTCGCAAAATGTTATTACTACTGCTATCATCATTGCAGTTTAAAACCTTTTTCTGTGTTGCGGCAAGACCATTCAAGTGTTAGCGAGCTGGTTTTAATATTAAAACACAAAACTTGCTTCTCCCCGGACTATAGCATGAAGCTCAGTCACTAGAGAGATGAAACTGCAAATCCAATTTCTCGTCATAATCATATTCACTAGTAAAGAACATGGAGCCCTAGAGTTCCAGATCCATCTGTAATGTCTTTCCCTTACTGTGGACCAAGCATATTCTTCATCGCTTCCTGTAGATGTGAGGTACATCAAGTTATTTCTTCTTTTTTTTTTTTATCAATTTACCCACTATTCACATCCACCATCTGGTAAATGGGCCATGGCTGGCAAATATAGCAGTTTATTTTCATTTTACTGAGTTGGGAACTTATTTTTACAGATAGAGAGAAAATCATATTTCACCAGCAGATCTCTTTCCTGCTTGACATTGATGTATTACTTTGGTCTAAAGCATTCCCATTCACTTCTCAAGTAATTGCATTTAGATTCCAGCACCTGCATACTGGAAGAAAAATCTGAAATGTAAACAAACCAGAAAAATACAATTATCCGGTTTTGAAAATGTGCCTGAGGAGACTCATATAAGATAATACTGTCTGAGACAATAACATGTTTGATTGCTGGAGACACTGATAGAGCGCGTGTTGACGCAGATCTTTCATCGTGAGCTTGGCTGAGAGAGAACATTCACATAAAAGAACATACTGGAGATGTGTTCCTTCAAACTACGCCAAGCTATCGAACAGTAAACAATCATTTTTTGGTGTAAGAAGCCTATAATTGCCTCTAGGGGTAAAACTAATAATTATTTTCATGATTCACTTTCTTTCATTCTATTAAATTGTTAATTGAATTTTTATTTGATAGCAAACAGCATAGAGGCAGACGTGCAACAGAAGGTCACCAGCTATAATATAAAAACTAAAAAGAAATCTCCATCACAGTTTGTAAAAATACAAGGTGATGTCTTCACAGTGTTTATGTGATAAATAATCTGAGGTCCTGAACAGGTCAAAAAGCAGTGAATACTCACATTTGAGAAGCTGGAAAGATAATACTGTTCAATGGTGACTGACATAGTCGCATTAATATAAAGTCTGTGTAAAGGCAATTCTGAGATTTCTTTCTAAATACATTAAATATGTTGGAAAATAGTTGCAGAAAAAATGTGAAAAGAAATATTACTGAAATGTGGAGTTAGAGGTTAAAACAGTTTTTCACCAGTTTTCAGTCCAGGATTTTTGGCGGTCCTAAAGGGTGGCTCGATGACACGCTGAGGCCACCATGAGCATACCCCTGCACCCCTAACAGAGAGAGAGTGTTTTAAAAGTTAGTCATGTCATTTTCTGAACTCATCTGACACGTTTCAGTGTCAGCTGCTTGGCTGCTCCCACGAGTGGGCGTGGATTCAGCACAGTCCTGGAGCTGAGCTGCTCATTTTTACCCAATTTTGACACCTAATTTCATAAACTTGTCAAAATTTTTAATCATTCAAATTTGGCTGGGTGGTTAATAACACTTTCTCCTTTGGTCTGACAAACTCAGAACACCTTAAAATTGAGAAGTGTTTTGCCATATTTTGGCCATAAAATGTGGCCCATACTATAAATAAATGGAATACTCTGATGCCAGAACAGCAGAGTTAATACTTTAAGATACACTGCTCAGTTATGTAAGGAGGAGGACACACAGATTCAGTATGAAGGAGATCCAAACAAACACAACAACAATAGTTTGGCTGCAAATTTGGAAACGAGCGGCCAGCTGGATACAACACAAGGCAAAGAGACTCTCTCTCACACACACACACACACACACACACACACACACACACACACACACACACATACATACACAATGTTGAAAGTAGAGCACAAGTAATGCCCCACTCTCTCATTCCCACTCACATTCTAGATGATAGTTTTCCAGTCCAGAGCCTTTGGATGCCAGTACTTATAAATCCACCATTTAGACAAAAAACAAACCCCCTCAAAAAAAAAACACAGGTTACCTCTCAGCATGAGAACATTCACAATAAATAAAACAAAAGCAGTGAATGTTGGAGAGTTGCAGTTTTACGCAGTGTAATTAGTACAATATGTAATTATGTGCGTGCATGTGTGCTTTGGGATGACTGACTAGAAACTTGATTAGAGCTGACTTCAGCTGAGTTTCACTGTGCAATGCACACAGAAGAAGAAAATGTCTAAAATATTGTATTTTCAAATGGCATCTGTCTTGAAGATTTGTCATCTACATACATTTTTAATCTCTCGTGGCAGTCGTAAACAGATAAATACAAACATTACATTCTGGACTGAGCTGATGCTAAAAAAAAAAATGTGTCCACTGATGAAGAATGGGTCACTTGGCTGTGGACAGTAAGCGAGTTAATCGTCTAAACTAGAAAATTCATTATTTTTCCCTCAAGAAAATTATTACAAAAGCCATTTGTGTCTTAATATTCTGTAAATGAGGTGTGCATTAATTTGATCAAAGATTAAACCACTGAATGAACACTTTTCTGCCTTGTGATGAGTGACAGCAACAAAATACAGTTAAACAACCTGTCTTCATGAATAGAGATACAAAGCCTTTAATGTGACGTCTAATAGCCATATTAATTTTATGCTGTATGCTTTCCTGTCACCGTTTGGTTATCAGACACACAGCAAATGTTTTACAAGAAACAATATCTGATGTAAACGCCCCGAGTGGTTGCAAATAAGTTCTCCTTGACGAAGCAATTAACTGAATGGAGCTGCTGCTGCACTACTGTAAGCCTCACTGCATCGGTAACTAGGTTAGTTGTGCTACCTGTGCAATATAATAAATCTCTGACCATGCACTCTGCTCTGCAGGATGACCTGAGATGGATGGATCTCTCAACTACTTTTCCTGATGGATATTTAATTTGCTTTCTGATGCAGTAGTTAATTAGGCTTGACCAAGCACCGTCTGTGTTGTCCAACTAGCAGATTTCTGCATCCATCCAGCTTGACCTGACCATGAATAATGTCTCAAGAGTTGTTGCTAGTCAGCTATGACGGAGATATATGGACTAGGTGGTTGCTTTTATGGGATACCCTATTAGTAACAGGACAGTGCTTAGGCCTAAAGCCTCTGGAAATGTGGCTTGAAATAGTAGAAATTAATATATGGTATCAAAGTTGAGTGTTTTATTAAGCACTCACACTAATCTGAATATAATGTTCATAACTATTAGAAAACTTCAAAAACAGCTCATTTTGCTGTCCAGATCATTTCTCCAGACTGTGTAGGCGTGGCAGATCACATTTTGATTGACATCTTCACTGGCACAGAAGCTAAGCCACCTAAGAGAAAATCAATATCAGCTTAAGTGTACGCTATATTAAGAATATTTTCACAGCTGTTTACTTTGCCGCCAGACAGTCTTTTCTGACAGGGGACTGAAGCTGTTATCTATGCCCTCTTCAATAGATAGATAGAAAGATGGATGGATAGATAGATAAAGTACTTTGTTGAGCCCCGAAGGGAAAATCGAGGATTACTCTTGCAGTTACATGTATTACAACACAAAAAACAGGCATAAGGTATATACAAAGGCATGAGGTAGATAAGTTTAAAGTGGCTGCAGTATGAAAAGAATTAAAAAAGTCCAAGAGAAAGAAACATATAGCTCTATCCATGGTATATAAAAAAATATACCAAAGAAGATATACATTTAACTTTGCGCAGTAAAGGTGCATCGTGTATACGTATTTGCTTGAATGAAGTGTGTTTAACGAATAGTTAATACGGCAGTTAAGCAAATTTTAAAAAAAACGGTTTCTTCAGTTTTTTTTATGATTGGTTCGGTGAATTGATTGCGTAATAAATGTTAAACCCAGTATCAGGAAAGTTTACAGAAACTTAAATGACAATATTTTGAATCTTGATTGAAACAAATACTTTTTAGATGTTACTGTTATGTACCTAAGACCCTAAATGACATAGTTAGAAGGCTATTGTGGATTTGGGTTTTGGTCATGGTGTCATTTCCTCTTTTATTACAAAAGGATGGACAGCTTTTTCCAGCCCTACCTGTCTGTGTGGTTTCATATAAAAATAATACAATCACACTGCACTGATACCATTTGTGCGCATGAAAATGAATTCTGCTGCCTGCTCACTTGCATATGGTCCAGTTTTTTTTTTTTTATTACTGCCTTTATGACAGACATCTCCCTAACAGTCGCATAATATGTAACGCTCTTAAAATATGCTTCTTTTGTGAACACGTTCAAGAGGAAGCACTCTCCTCCCGCTAGCTTTAACATTAAAGGAGCTGACAGAGACAGAGAGAGAGAGAGAGAGAGGAGAGGAGAGGGAGAGAGAGAGAGGAGAGTGGTGGGAGGAGGGGACAGGAGGGAGTTGTTGAGTGTCTGCTGATGGGCTAACTCAATTTCAGGGAACACAATGGAGCCAGAGGCTGATTTCCAAAAGGCAAATTGTCATTCTGAGCTGTATGGCATCTGTCTGGTGAGTTCATCTTCTGTGCGGCGGGTGTACTCGGGGGAGAAGGCCACGACCAGAGGAGACGACCACATTATGGTGGGCAACACGATGGGAGGGAATTGAAAGTGAAATTGTTTGAAATGCGTCTGAAATGCACTGAAATGAGAATCGGGCAGCCTCTTACGGCTGCCATTGGAATCCATTCAGAAATGCACTCAATTGGTTTGGAGCAGATTGAGTGGGTGAACAGGCGGGGATCGAGTGAATCGACCCAGACAATGATTCTGTTGCCTCGGTGACGGACTGAGGACCCCGATCCCCAGGACTTCTGCCGCCAGTCTTTGTGTTCTCAACCCCCCCCCGCCACATCACAGCAAAAACACACACACACCCCCAGCACATACACCCATCCTCCACCTCTATTATTTCTCCATCTTTCAGACTGTGGGTTTACCATCAGCTGCTAGGTCCCCCCTTTTCATCCAGTGCTCCAATTACAAAGCTGTCTGCACAGATTAAAGAGGCAGCCTGTCTGACAGCAGCTAAACACTTCAACATACACACACACACACACAAAACAAACACACAAACTGTGCTGCGCTAGCAAAACATCACCCCGTCTATGTACAGACAGAGACATCTGCACATGTACATCCCCTGACTGCTCTCCTCTATAGCGTAACAACTCACCTGACACTCATGTACATATGCGCACGCCCGTCATCCCACACACTTGACCCCATCGACTGCATACACACACACACCTACACCTGCCTGTCGCCGCTGTCTGTCACATCCGGGAAGAAACAACAAGCTGTAATGAGAATGAGAGCTCCTAATTGAAAGTGTCATCTTATTTAATTGTTGTAGAAACACTTTGCCACGGTTTAACTAAATAGTCCTGCGTGTTCAGGTTGTCTACGCCATCGCGGCTGTGTGAAAGGCTTTCCAGCGGGCTAGTCTTCTCTATTATAGTCTTTTTACGTGCCCATCATTCACTCACCTGTCTCTTACACCATTACCTATTTTAGGTGTGAATGACTGCCGTGTGCTTGAAAAAGCTATTTATCTCATGTGCCCCTGAAATCTTTTTACTCTATACTTTTATGTTAAAAGGTCATAGTGAAATAACAAAAAAAAAAGGTAAATGTAAGAAAACCTTAACACTTCTGCCATCTGTTTAGAACACGTTTTCAATATGCGGTATGATTATTGCAAAATGTATCTACAATATACAACTTTAAAGCCCACCCTAAGAGTCCAGTGTTACTTCTACTTTTACTTTTGAATATAACTTATAAATATCTGATGTATGTGTCATAGCTCAAAAATGACTTGTTCACCTGAATGGCTATATGTGTGTTTTTTCAAGACATCATTTACATACATCCATTACAGGGCACATAGAGACAAACAACCATACACACTCACATTCACACCTACAACGAATTTAGAGTCACCTATTAAGTGCATGTCTTTAGACTGTGGTACCCGGAGAGAAGGTGCAGGGAGAAAACTCCACACAGAAAGACCTCAGCCGAGGTTCGAACCAGCAACCTTTGTTTGAACCAGCAACCTTCTTGCTGTGAAACGACAGTGCCAACCACAGCACCACTGTGCCGGCCATCATTTACTTGCCAACCTAATTTTCCTCTGATTGGGAAATTTACTTTTACATGTATGCATTTATGTATATGCTACTGCTCAAAAGTTTGGGGTCACCTGTTATGTTGATATTTCTCTTCTTTCCTTCAATAACAGCGATTTTAACATTCACACTTTAACATTCACATTTTAAATAGTTAGAAGAATAAATAAATGATTAAAACTTCCATTTAGTCGATGTCTCCACACTGTTGCGTAACAGGAGTGAATTATGTGGTAATCATTTTTTCCCCTAAATATCCAGACAAGTGTAAGTGACTCTAGATCATTACTGAACCACAACGGTGCTTTTAATTGGGCTCTGAATATTTCGGGAACCTGTCTACTCAGTGCATAGGATGAGCAGCTGTGCTTTGTCAGTTCACAGTATGATCATCTTATCCATTTCCAATAGTGCTAACCCTAGACAAACTTCTGTTTCTGTCGCTAACGCAACACACCTGTTGCAGCTTGTTAGAGGCGTTATTATACCCTTGACACTGAAACAGAACCTGTTCCTATTTTAATCTGCACACACTTTGATGCCAGGCTTCCAGTTTCTTTTACCAATGACTGGTAATTCATATTCTTATTGCTCAGAGTTGGTTGAACTATTGTACAGAGTTTTTTCTCTGTATAAAATGTATTTTTTGGCAAATGAGTCATACAAAATAAAGATTTGTAAAGAGGAGTTGACCATTCAAAATATTGAATAGTCCTCTCAGCCACCTGACTGTACTGAATCAAGCTTTTGTATATAGAAACGTGTGTTCATTGATATTGACGATATTTTGTTCGAAACAACATATCAAATCATGGAACCCTGTACTCAGTGATTTTTCAGCCACTCGAAAGCAACACGTAAACACAACACTGATAGTAATAAATATCAGTAATTTGTTGCGTAACATGTTAGTTTGTTAACATGTTCCTTATTTTCAGATTCAGCAAACACAGAGTAAAATTAGCATTCATTTATCATGTTTTATTTAGTTTGCTATGCACATTCTTTGTTTTAGTCTGCACTTACTCCTGAGTTAAATATCTTGTTCTTTAGCTTCTATATGTTTCACTGTCTAGTTGCTAATATTGTCTGTCTGCTGTTTGATGTCGGGCAGGTAGTGTATCACTGGCTTATTGCTTCTTTTTTTTTTTTTTGATGAAACAGCTGCCTCTGGAAACAAGGGTGATGATTGAAAGATTAAATCAGTAGTGAGCCGTAAAATCAAAACAAAGAGCTGAAAAACACTAAAACACTTTGTAGTGCTGAGAGGAACAGCAGGTGACTATTCTAACAGGTGAGTCCATAATTATAAGCATGTGAGTCTTTTTAATAATTTCTCTTCTTTACGGAGCTTTATGTGGGCGGAGGGATTTGTTTTGCACTGTGACAACCCCAACAAACCAGCATTATTTCTCCATGTTATTAAGTAGGCGAGTGATTTACTGCTTTATATACTGCAGCCTTCACTTTTTTTATTCTGTTGTGTTGAGTTTGAGTCTGTTTCTCTGTGTGTGTTTTCACTCATTCACTCTCGTCATGCAGTTTTCATTTTTCATCCTTTCTCCTTTCTCTTCTGTTCCATCCACAGTATAACAAAACAGAAAATTTAGACAGAAATTGGGTGAATAATCAGAAAAATGTGCATCAGGTTGTTGCTGAGACAGTGTGTTACTGTGCATCCGCACTAGTAGAGACTGTTAGGAGCCTGATTCAGCTTCTCATAGTTTTAAACCTGGATTATAATAATCTCCTCTCCCAAATTGCTGAGATGCAGCAGGTACCTAAAGTTAAAAGAATCTGTACGTACAGGTTGTCTGCTTCATCTGACATTTAGGAGATCCAATACATTTGCCCCACAGCAGCCTTCAATGAACCAGTCTGACATAGAAAACAACAACAGATAAATAGTGTTGAGTGATCTCTGATGTAGTGCATCACCTCTTCTTACCTTGAGAGAACAGGGGAGGAGGAGGAGGAGAGGAGGAGGAGGAGGAGGAGGAGGAGGTTCTGTGAATTGCTGCTCTGATGCCTGGCTGCTTGTGTTCACAAGGTGTGTTGCTGTGAATAAAGTGAGACAAAGAGATTAAGAGGATGGGAGGTGGGGTCATGTATGCAGCTGGGCTAACCCGCTGGAATACAGAGCGTAAGGATTACTTCTCCTCCTCGTCTAGACAGCTAGCGCTGAAGAGGGGTGAAATGAACGATGTGCACCACTACAAAGAACAAAGAATGTGTCTATCTGCATCTAGAACCACTTACATAGTCTTAAATGTCACTGCTGTGTAATTACTTCTAAGAACAACAGAACGTTACATCTTTTCTAATCCATCTAAATTATCTTCCATTGTTCTAGTCTCAAGCTATAACCTGAACATTCATTGAAGCGAAATCTCCTCAACCATGAGATCCCCTGCCATTTCTCATGACAAATCCCCATGACCTCCCTATAAAATGATACGCTCTAGCTTCTCTTTACACTGCGGTCTCCACTGGGCGTCCACTACTACTCCGGTCATTACTACAGGCCCATTTCTTTGCTCGGATATCAGAGGCCCGGTGCATGCCGTTGTGGTAGTGAGCCTGCAAGCTGAGAGGGGTGAGCAAGCCATGTCCTGTGGGCTTCCAACCACATCATGAGCAAGCAGGGATTTTGACTGCTGGAGCATGAAGTGGAAGCAGCCACACTTCATAAATCCTCTGCATCGCTATGCTGCATGTAGGTGGAGATACAAAGCCTGGGGAAACAAAGGAATTGCAGTTCTTACATGCTGTGTACAGCTATGCAATATACTGTAGTGGTGGCCATACATCTGCAGTGTAGCCTACTGTCTTCAGGCAGTATTATGTTGATATTTGTTGATCTGAATAATTGAAACCAATATAGTTTATATTGTTATAAAAACTTATCATTATAACTTGTGGTCTATATTTGCTTGTCACCTTGGATTGCCTATATAAAGAAATTTACAGTGTATTCTCTTGATACTTCTGCCAGCAAAGAGTGTCCAACCGCTTGGACACAACACTAAGTAATCTCAGAGGTCCATTATCCTCCAGTCATCCATCAATCTTTCAGTAATTTAAGGCTGTGAAAGCCTGCGAGTCCACCTTTACACTTCCAGGAAGAATAACACAAAACCAACTCTCCCTGCGTGCACACAAACAGTGCTGCAGACAACGAGTCAAATATGATGCTCCCTCATTGCGAGTGAATAAATTACAAGTGATCGTGTTTTGTAATGAAGGCAGCGGCGCATATTGCACAAATGCTCTGATTCTTAATGATTTAATTAGAGAACCTCGCTCAAAACTGGAGCAGAAAATTTCAACACAGAGATGAGCGAGGAGTTCTGCCAGAAAAACGGCACCATGACTCAAGATCCTGTGTTAATTGCTGCAGCAGTGGACAGATGTGCCTCACGTTTCTGCCCATTTCCTGCTTTATTAAAATGAGTTGGACCCCAAAGAACGCCAACTGTTGTCTTCCTAAACTAAATGATTTACGACCGCTAAGCGGCATTGTGTCATCCTAATTTCCGACATACTCTACCCAATTTACCAAAGGATTCAGGCAGCTGAGCTTGTTAAATCATTAACTACAGCTATCATGAACTACCATTTGTCCCAAAATAACAAATAGATAAACTTCTAAAAAACAAACTTCAGAAGTTTCAGATCTTTTTTCTTTAGCCTTGATGTACACCGCCAGTGACTAGACCTACTATTTTAACACCAGCTGACTACCCCATTGCCCCAGAAAGTTTTAGGTTCTCAGGCAGACTTCTCCTTAATCAAACTAAACTACAAAAAGTTCAATAAAGTCACAGAGTCAGTGCAGTCAGTTTGTCATGTGGACCAAAAGGGGACAACTCGATGTGCTGTAGTGCTGCCCCAGCCCAAATGCTGTGTCCCTCCACTGACAGCAGCGCGAGCATTAATCACCCAACTCATTAAGACAATGTGCACAAATGCCCAGAGCTCATAAACTCTGGAATAGACCATAGTGACTGTTTTACCTCCTGAAGCATCTGCTTATTTACCTCCTGGTACAGTCAACCCAAACATACAGCCATTTCATATGACACAGGCTATGTCTGTTTGCTCCATAATCTGTCTTCATAATCTAAGTTTAAGTTTCTTATCCAGAAATTTTTCACAATTGGGTCCATTCCCCCAAATAACCTGCTACCCCAATTAGTAGGCCACTTAATGGACTGTAAATCGTAATAGTTTACCTCAACTGTTCAAGTATCTATGAATAAAAAAAGAAAATCTTACTTTTCCGTAACACTGGTGACTAAGGGATTGTACTGGAATTGCAAACAGGGAGATACAGGAAGGAAATTGATTTTAAACATTGATTCACTTCTGTCGAAAAGAACAACTATTATGATGAATAAAAAATGTGCAGTATATCTGTCAAGAGTAACCTCTAGTCTGTTGCTAAGACTAGAGAGGAGGTAAACTGCAGATAGTGCAGCCTAAATGCTTATGGTAAGAAAGCTCGCTCACAGAACCACAGCTCACACAATAGCACGCTCCAAGGTCCCAACTTGAATGGCCAGACTTTTCTAAAGCTGCATCATCCAGGCACAGTGGACATACTTTTCATTGAAACAACATAGTCACACTGAAGCTATGAAAAAACATTTCTGCTCACACAGACAGTTTCCTGTTTTCCCAAGGCTGCATTAAAAGGGAACATTATGTGTAATGCATTGCCTTGATCACTCGTGGCAAGAATGTAAAGGAGATGGGACAACAAAGTTTTGCTGATAATTAATAAATACCTTCTGTCATTTGGTAGATGCTCTTTGTAGAGTGAGCAAATGCACTGGGAGAACTGCTACAAAGGCTTCTAGTATCAACCCAGCTCCATGCATGAAAATCTGTGTTTCCAAGTTGACAAAAACCACTAAAAGAAGCAATACCATTCTATCAAAGCGTTGATTCGTAAAGATACTTACACGAGATAACCTGCAAAGGTTAAGTGTGCAACGTAAGTTGCCATGGTGATATAAAAAAACGAGTGAAAAGAGACTAAAAAGCCAGCTGGGGTCAAGCCCAAAGTTAGTTTGCTAACCTCTAATCCTGCCTCATAGAACATAACCCAGAAACAGAGGTGACAAAAACTCAAAGAGCAACAGCAACCGTAGTGGTGAAAAGAGTGACACAGATGGCCGAGGGAACATGAAGATTTAAGCCGTATCAGTGACAGAGGTGAAGATAATCCTGTAACAAGCTCAGTCAGCAAGAAAGGCCAGAAATGTTTCATTGTGACAAAGTCCATCCATGAGACGTTAGAGCGGAGATCCAGACAAAAGCTGCTTTTCCACAAGACAGCAAAACTATTTTTAAAAGACCGTTCATCAAAACAGTAGTGACAGCAATAATGATCCATCTTTTAATCCACCTTAATACACCTCGAAAAATGGTTTGACATTTTGTGAAATGCACTTTCTTTCCAAGAGTTAGATGAGAAGATCAATACCACTCTCATGTCGGTCCATTAAATATAAAGCTACAGCCAGGAGTCAGCTTACCACTAAAGTTTACTCAACTCTTCTCATCTCATTTGTTTAATCTGTATAAAAACTGGAGCGTATAAACATAAAGTTGTGGTTTTACTCAACGTTATGCGTCGGACTATTTCTTCCCGGAGTCAAACGGTAAGGACACAAAGAGAGCCCATGTGAGGTTGTATGGACCCTGCTTGCAGCCCACCTTGGCATTATTAGCAGCTCACATTGGTAAAGCAAACATGGGACCTTTTACTGAGCCAGCAGACATTTTATAGCTCCCCATGCCAGCTCATCATTCACCCATGTGAGGCCCACATGGCTATGTTGGCCAGGTGGGTGTCCAAAATGACTACAGGCCAAAATCTGAGCACCTGGCAAATTAATTGTTGAGCCAGCGTTTCTGATTAACAACTCTACAAAGACTCCCAATGATATACATCGCGGTTATTCACAGATATGGGACAGTACAAATATTACAGCAGCTTTAAATCACAATTCATGCTCCAGTCTTAAACTCTTGACAGCCCGGCTGTAAAAACCTGATGTACGAACCAACATTGTAATGCAAGCGCAAGGCTCACAGAGTCAACTTGTGTGTGTGTGTGTGTGTGTGTGTGTGTGTGTGTGTGTGTGTGAGTGTGGCTCTGATTGTAGAAGAGGAAAGAGGGTGTGTGTCCAAACCCTACAATCCAGTCACTCTCCCCCAGCCCCCTGCGCAATTTTCACGGAGGCTGGGTTTCATCAGGTTTTGTATTTCAGACCTATTGATTATCTGCAGTGAAGGGGCACTGTGACAAAACCTCAGCAGGAGTTCTCCATCTGCAATAAGCCATGTGCCAAATACAAGCTCTCTCTCTCTCTCTCTCTCTCTCTCTCTCTCTCTCTCTCACACACACACACTGCTTCTTTGCTGCTTCCCTTGTTGTTTTAAGAGCAGAGAGTGAAATAGAAATGTATACTCACTACTAAAAGCAGTCAAACTCGTCCTTGGATATCTTAGGGGACAACAACAAAAACATTCATTTTATTTTAACACATGTGTAACATTTTAAAGCTGTCTCTCCTCTTTTTTTTTTTGTTATTCTCTTTTCATTTGAAGGTTACAATCGGTTAGCTGATCGATTCACCTTTAGTGAGGCCCAGTGTCTGTAGTCCTCTCCTAATCGATTCTTATCTCCCTGACCTTTCTGTAACTTAGACAAAAGGGAGACATGCAGGTAAAAACACAATGGAGGACAGCACGCGAGCACGTCAACGGCAAGACTGCTGGGCACACAAGATCAGAAAGAGTCGACTTTAATGTTTAATGCTTTAATTCAGGGGTCTTCAACCAGGGGTCCGTGACCCCTAGGGGGTCCGCAGAGGCATTGAAAGGGGTCCGACAACTTTTGTCATAATAATTGACAATTTTCACCAAAATAATTTGTGAGAATTGAAAAATATAACAAAAACGATAATGAGTAAACTGCAAGCATTAATATGCAATAACAAGCTACTTTTGACAAAAAACTATTTTTTTATAGATTATTATATTATGCATGAAGGTTTTATTAGTCATAAACACATATAGGATAATAAGGCAGTATATAAATAGATTAATAAGGTGAAATAAAAGGTGAATAAAGTAAAAATAAAAGTTATTATAGGCCATGTGGGGGTCCCTATTTCTGTCTCTCGTGGGCTGAAAAAGGTTGAAGACTCCTGCTCTAATTTGTTAATTTATTAATTTTGAGGCTCTGAGGCCTTTTAAAGATGAAGGTTTTTTTTACCTTCAGTCTGAGTAGCAGTGGTGGAGAGACGCTCAGTATTTTGACGCAACGCGACGCCCATCTAGTGGCGGGAAGACAAACAGCTACGCATGGACCTCACTGTCGTAAAAACAAAGCGTTGCCAGGGCAATGTTTGCCGTATCGCTTGACGGGAGCTTGTTTTTTCGACATGGCGTCCTCCTCACTGATTTGCAGCGAGACTCAGAGCAGGTAACGTGAGAAAACAACACCTGTGAATGAATGAAGCTTATTCAATGAAGACATAACAGATGGACGTAACTGTCACGTTTGAACGACTGTGTCTTATTAGCTCAACACGAAACGACCTGTAAATGCCACATGTCCTGCTCTCTGCTGTGTATGTTAACCTCCTGTTAGAGCCAGTGTAATGTAGTAACCTCTTTATACTGTCAGTGTTAGTAACGTTAAACTGATGACTCCAATTTCAGGGTGAGTTCAGTCCTCAACAGAGATGTGAAGCAGTATGGAAAGAAGTACATGTTTGACTGCAATGAAGAGACATGCTGGAACTCAGACCAGGTAAAACTACAGCTGTGTCTGCTGCACCTGTATACAGTATGCAATATATCTATATATCAGTGGTCATCATAGTATTCTGTTCTTGCAATTAATATACAATAAATCAACTTAAACTTTTATACTAGGCAATTATAACAAACTTTTTTTGATTGGTTGAAAAATGTATTTTGAACATGTAAAACTAATTTTTAAAAAATAAAGAAAAGGAAAATAAATATACTTGAACACCAGCAAAAGTACAAAGTGTTTGTTTAATTTTCTGAGATGTTCCTAAATCTATTTCACTACCAGCCACTTTTTAAAAAATATATTTTTTGCACATGTGAACAGCATTGTAAACGAAGCATTTTTAAGTATGCATATTAACTGCTCTGCGTGACATTTGTTTAGTCAACCTATTATAAGAAGAAGAAGAAGAGATACTTTTATTAATCCTTTGAGGGGGAATTCTTTTTTCACTCAGTTTTACATGTATTTTAACCTCAAATACACACACACACACGTGATTATGTACACATGGTTCACATGCAAATGTGGAGAGAGATGGTGGAGTGATGGACAGCCACCCAGAGCAGCGCCGTTTTGAATCGGCCACCCTCCACTTCCCAAGCCAAGTCTCTATGGACTGAGCTACTGCAATTTATATGTGGCATGGAGGAGATTAAAAAAACAAAAACAAAGCAACAACAACAAATATACTCAAATCAATCAATCATTAAACTTATTAAACATATTTATTTATATAACATCTTTCAAACAAATCAAATGCAAAGTGCTTTACATAGTGCTTTGACATAGAAAAAGAGACTAATACACACCAAGACAACCAAAGGTTAACTGAATAATACAACAAGAAAAGATAATAGTAGTCAAGTTAAAATCAGAAAAGATAGTACAAGTAATAGGCTAGTAGTAAAATTATGACATCCTATACAAATCAATTTATTATACTAAAGCAGTAAAATATTTATTTAAAAAGAATCAAAATTAAAAAAAACCAATGATAATAAGTATAAATAATAACAACACAAAATTATAAAATACTAAGTAAAAGCCAGTCAGAATAAACGTGTTTTTAGTTGGAGCGCAGTGAGAGCAGCATCACCAAATGTTTCTGTTCTGCTTTGGAGAACAGCAAAAAGGAGAACCTGAGGGGCCTTCCTCTTCATAAACCAAAAGTATTCGTGAGAAGTAGTCTGGTGCAAGTTCATGCAGTACTTTTATAAACTAATAAAATATTTTTTTAATCAATACAAAAACAGATAACCATTGTAAAGAGTTTAAAATAGGCAAACTGTGTGCTTTCCTTTTGGTCTTAGTCAGCACTTGTGTAGCAGATTTTTGATTTGATTATAGTTATAGAAGCATGCATGAGTCTCTCCGTTGTTGCTCAGAGAAAGTAGAACTTCCCACTGACATTCGGGTGTGATACTGTTAATGTCACAGTGAATGATTATAAATGTCTTTGACAGGGTGAATATCAGTGGGTGTTTCTGGAGTTCCCCCAGTCTGTCAAGGTGTCAGAGTTAAAGGTCCAGTTCCAGGGAGGCTTCTCTGCAAAAACATGCAGATTAGAAGGTAAAACCGAGAGGCTACATTTTCCAACTGTAACCATCATCCTCATGTGATCATCCACCAGCTTCAACATTTTGGTGCTTCCCATTGCAAACAAGATATTAGGTGTGTTTTTTTGTTTGTCCTTTCTGCAGGTTGCCCAAAAGGTGAGGACTTTACGGTGATCAGCCATTTATATCCAGAAGACAACAACTCTCTTCAGATATCCTTCAGTGTTACTATGCAGCAAATGATTGATAACAGGGTCAATACTGCTCCATAGATGAGACCATCCTTGTGAAGTATTTATTTATTTCAACGCAAAATGTGGAAGAAAGTATTAAACAAATATCTTATATTATTTACCACTAATAGATAGATAAATGAAATTAATTAATTAGAAAAATAACACACAGAATTAATGCAACATCATTGACGCAGATGACAAAATGTTGCTTGGCCCAGTGAATGGAAAATGTACATTTAAAAAAGATAACAGTAGACTTACTCAGATGCAAACTGAGTTAGTCTACTGGTGACAAATAGTGATATATGCAATCAATTTAAGCTATAAACTATTTAGATTTTTATTTGATTGCTTGACAACTCTAATTACAACTAACGACGTGTGAAATAAATTATATTTAAGCTGAACTGCTGAGATAAATATTGGTATTTCATCGCTGATTTTAAAATCAGATAAAATCAGTTAAATAACAATAAATGAATTCTGCTTTAATTCATGAATTTAAAATCTACAGGAGAATTCTTCCAGCGGCTCAGCTGTACCTGTCACTCCAGGAACACAGTGTGTTTTCTGTTGGTGATCTAGATGGTTCATAATAAGTATCAGACAATATTTTCCTGTCCATGCTTTTCATTAGCTCGCTTATCTTGTTCTTAACTCCACACCCACAGCTTTCCCATACAGGAGGCCCCTGCAGTGGACAAAGTAAAAATAATGTTTGAGAATAGTGCTGACTTTTTTGGAAGAATTATTGTTTATTCCTTGGACGTCCTGGGGGAAAAAGCCTCCTGACTGTTTTTTAAAATCCTCTCATGAGAGAGGAAATGACCCCCCGAGTCAAGTATAGGATGCAGGATGGTGTGGTGGCACTTGGGAAACATGTCATCTGTGCTGCCACCTCATGAACCGATCTAAATGTGGCCTTTTTTGGTATGGACGGTTTCAAGGATCTGTCAAGCCATCTTACCCCTTCTCACTCAAACCCAGAAGGCTTGACATGAAGTCCGGATCTAAGTTATAATTGCAGATTTAATGGATTTATTATCATGCTCTCTGTACTTATTTTGTGCCTTTTGAGTTAAAGCGCCATTCCAGTTGAACACACAGTATAAAAATACATTTTTATTAAAACTTGTTTACAGTCTCTAATGCACACAAAGTAATGTATCCAAATGGAATAAACAGTTTGTAAAATAACGAATGCAGTTTACTCGGTGTAAGTGTCTCTGTACTGGTCTGTTACATTGACTTGTTATTGTGTCATCTTGACGCCGATGATGGCTGGTTGTAGATCTGAGATCCACAGTGTCCGACTGTCTCATCCATTTATTCATTTCAACTAGTGTCATGTTGGCGGCTTGTAGAGTTTCAGAATATGGCCCTCCAACACTTTCTGAACTAGAAAACAAAAGAAATGAAAATGTTAATTCAGAAAAACATTTTTTTACAATCGCCTGTTATAAAAAGAAAACATATTTATCAGGTAGACATATTTATCAGACAATACATACTCTTTTTGTGTCCGAGGGCAACAGCTAAGGCCATTGGACTGTACCCAGAGTCAGACTCAATGGTCATGTCTGCCCCGTTAGCTGCAAGAGAGTGCAGAAATGACAATTAATAAAACATTCAAACAGAATTCACTAGAATTTATGATAACTTTACATTATAGAAATACAATGTACCTAAGAGTGCCTCTACACATTTGATGTGGTTCCCTCGCACAGCATAAAGAAGAGGAGTCCCACCATTCTGAGATTAAAATACCAAAAATGTTCAAAAATTTCATGTTAGTTATATTGCAATGCCTTTCCGTAACTAACAAATATTATAAATTGGTGATGAAAGTCATTATATACCCAGTCATAAGTGTTAATGTCTACTCCGTGTCTGAGAAGAGACTCAACAATGTCCACATAACCTCCAGAGCTGGCCAGTGTCAAGGCACTTTCTCGCTCCCTTGCGATTGTATTGGGGTCTGCACCCTAAAACAAAAAAAATCCCACAAACATCTGTGAGACGGTCCACTTTGTCTTAATAACAGAGTCTTTCCGGATAGCAGCCGCTTATTTCTAACCTTCTCCAAGAGATAATCCACCACTGCTTTCTCTCCAAACGCCGCTGCCCACATGAGAGGTGTGAAGCCCCGTTCATCCTGTCTGCTGAGCAGCGAGCTGTCTGCAAAATAAAAAAATAAAAAAAACAGGTCACAGCTCGTCAGGAGGAGTTGTGTATAAATTTAACGCTAGGGAGAAAGTTTGCATCGCGTTGTATTGCTTTGTGTCATCCAGATTCCTCACCTTTACTCAGGTGAGCAGCCACTTGTGTGACATCGCCTTGAGCTGCCAGCTGGTGTATGGACAGAGCTGATGGAAACAAAGTTTTAATAACCTCATATGTTTAAGACAATAAAAGAAATATCACAATAGTGTCTGACACACCAGTACTTACAGTCTAATGTTGCCGGGCGTACTGTAACCTCATTCCCACGCTGCTTGTTGGTCAGAGTGGTGGAGTGTTTGAACAAACCCTCTTCATCCACATCCATGTTCTCTGGAGACACAGGGCCAAATCAGATGAACCACCAAGATAGTCACACAGAAAAAAGAAAAAAAGATGCATGATGTCAAGTAAACATAAGAAGCACAGGTACCATTGGACCTCTCATCTCTGGCCTCGGAAGGACAAACATCAGCGTTAGATGATTGAATATTTTGGCCATCTGCAAACTCTTCATCACCTCTGGCCTCCATGATGACTGCAATATAAAAAAAAAAAAAAAAACAAGACATCTAACTAGTAAATAACGTGATACTGACACCAAGAAAAAAGTAGCCAAAATTAGTTTATGAAGCAAATAACATTGTGCACTCACCACATCCAGCCTCACTGTCTAAATTGCGTCTAAACTTCCTTTTGGGAAAACTGAAAGTAAATTATTTCAAATCACACGACGGGTCTTTGACTGTGCCATCGAAGTGCACCGAGACACATTACTCACCGCTCAGCTGACTAGCCATTCATTCAATCAACTATTTTTAAACGAAAGTAGGTGAAGACACGTTTGATTTGAGCCCGCGTAACGTATCACACCGTTTGGCACTCTTTTTGGAGAAAGACCTGGTGCTTTTTTCTTTTTTCCCCTCCCAATAATCGTGTTTTCTGTCCGGAATATTATCGTGTGGCACATGACAACAAAAAAAATACGGAAGAGGCGAGAATCAGCTGACACAAGCCGGCCCCCAGCTGCTGCAGCTGCATTGTTGTTGTTGTTGTTGTTATCAGTTTAACCAGCTCTCATTATGGAGGACCAGGAGATGCAGCTGAAAGTCAGACGAGGTATTAAACATCCGTTAATGTTAATTAGCACACGACTTACCTCATTGTTAGCCCGCAACGCTGCAGCTAGGCTAGTTAGCCGCTAAGCTAATGCTATTGCTACTTATGTTTTTACACCGTCATCTGTCCGTATCTCGACTGTAGGACGTTTTCCTCCATTTTGTGTCTTTTTCCTCTGTGTTCCGTTCATCTATATGTACTTCTCTGACACCGCAGTGACTGACAAATTCACGGAGAGCATGTACGTCCTGGCTAACGAGCCGTCAGTGGCTCTCTACAGGCTGCAGGAGCACGTCAGAAGGTCTCTGCCTGAACTGGTGCAACACAAGGTAATGCACCCTGTTGTTGTTGTTAGGTTACCTGAGCTAAATATACAACAATGTGGACATTATAGGGAATTCAACTTCAAAAACGACTTTATACACTGGTGTTCCAATAACTTGTAACTAAGTAATTGTCTCTAACCTGTCAACTAAAGGTTTAGGACTAGTTAAAGAGGAGATAGGGTGACATTTTGGAGGTTTGTGTATTTGCAGCTCAGCATAAGTAAATGTCTTCATATCTTCAGTAAAAATCACAACAGTTGCTGTCATTTCATGATCAGTCATTTCAGCTATCAGAGCATTTTCGACTCCATGAACTAATAAGGAACAGGGTGAACAGAACTGCAACTGGGAGCTGCAGCGATTAATCAGTTGTTGTCAACTATTGAATAAAAGATTTCTCATTCCAGCTTCTTGACATTTGAGGAAGTTGCCTCGGGTTTTGGGAAGCAGCGATCAACTTTTCTTTTTTTCTTTTTTTTACTGTTTTCTGACATTTTATGGAGAAAATGGTCGTCACATTAATCAATAATCGCTACTTGCAGCTCTTAACACAACCCTCACTTCCCCTTCTCCAGCTAATTAATTAAAGAGCAGAGTTATCTAAATTTTAATATAATTGGTTAAAAACTGAAGCACACAATAGCAAAGAATTAACATATATGAATTCTGCTATGTATTTCCCCCCATTGGGTTTGGTTATTATTACTCTCTGACATCTGTTCAGGCTTTGTATTTGTTGTTAAAGTTATCCACTTTAAAATCAGAAGGCATAACATCAGCCGTGGAGATCATGTCTTTCTGTGTTTGATGATAAAATCTATGCTTTGCTCTCAAATGTTCTGGACAGCCATTCAATTATGGACTTAAACACAAACAGTGCCACTGCTACTGTAATGTATTAATACTTTCTCCTGAATACTTCCCGGTTCTGTTTTCTCTCACGCAGACAGACATGCAGAGCTGGGAAGAGCAGAGTCAAGGAGCCATCTACACCGTAGAGTATGCGTGCAGGTGAGAAGAAGCGTATACCTGCTGTACATATTTCCAGAATCCCGCTGTCATAACTGTTAACACGTTCATTGATCTGTTGGGTTTTTGCAGTGCAGTGAAGAGCATGACGAACAGCAGCATGTATTTCAAAAACATTGACGGCCTCCTCCGTCAAGCCATCAGCATGAAGGAACAGATAAGCACCTCTCAAGGAAGAAGGTAGGAGACAGCAGTGAGATTATAAGCATACACTAACATATCAATAAAAGGCCATCGTACATTGATTAATCTGTTTGTTAGATGAATCAATGTTGCTTTTATTATTCATCAGATAGGAGCATCACTGTTCTGGTCCTTGCCTCTTTGCTGTGCTTTGTTGGGACTAATGTCTATTTTTCAGAAAGCAATAAAAGGCAACAAAAGGTGTAAATTTAGACGCACACCAACATTTGTTGATCTGCAAAGTTAGTTTTCAGTGGCTGTTAGCTAACTCAACTCTTCCATATGCGATACATTCTAATAGCTGATTCAAAATATAATCCTTCTAGCATTATAGTGACTGTCACACAAATTTGGAAACTGTTATGTCAACATATAATATCGTCCACCTACAGAAATGTCGTAGATGCACTGACAATTCCATATTTTCTTGAATCTCTTTGAATCATTGATTTATTTTAAAGGACAATGAGGTAAATCAGTGACACAGCGTCTGGAGTTTTATACTGTTTGTATTCATTCTTAGCTCCACACCATACCTTTGTTCATATGTATAACCTTTGTTTCTATTTGCTTGATTTAATCCATACTTATAATTTGTATCAGTTCATATTTTTGACATCAGCTAATCCAACTTTTTCCTTTTTAAATTTCTGCTAATTTATTCCCCCATTAACTGCAAAATATTGATCAGGCCTGTCCTGAACTCTTTGTAGTTAATGGGAGCTTCATGTTTTCTGTTTTATTTGTTTATTATTTATTTATTTATTAATTTTGTTTCCCACTGACAACTGCATGAAGCTTAAGTGATGTGACCCCCTCTCCCAGTCCCCTTGTCCCTGCTCCACATGCCCCATCCACTTCCTCATGACCTCTGTACAGAGGTGCCCAAGGTTAGTAGTTCCTCCACACATTCAGGCCTGTATTTTCATATCATATGACATGTGCATTTAAATGATATAAGGGTGACAGGTTTTGTAAACATTATTTTAATTCCTTATTTAGATGTCAAAAAGCATCCTACATTTAATCTGAATGTGTCTTTCTCAAATGAATTAACTTAACGTTGATACGAAGTAATTTTGAACAATATCTAACGAAACACATCTGCACATTGTGCACAAATATTTGGCAGAAAGCCACCACATACATCGGAATAAAGTATTTACATTATAACAATGAAAGCTATAAATTTGCCAGATTGATCCTTGGGCAACGTTGGTGTGTGAAATGAGATTTGAATCAAGTTCATTCATGCAAAACACTACAGATTCTACAAAGGTTGTCCTCAATATGTTCAAATTAAATTAAAAATGCTTTAAAATGTGAACAAGAGAAATCAGTTGATGAAGGTAAAGTATGTTTTTTTTTTCAATCCTATGCTGTCTGTAATCAGTCAGGATAAACATGCTGAGTGTAAAAAGGTACAAATTGACAGTTCTACATCTGTTTGAGATGACACATGTGTTAGCAGTCCGCAAATCAGCGTCTTTAACCACGAGCGCCGCTTCCTTCATGTCACACAAGAGTAGAGTCTTTTGCGGAAATCCCTGACTTGCGCGCAAGGACGCTCCTCATCTCATTGTTGACCCCATTCCAGGGTTTAGCCTGGGCCTGCAGTAAACCAGATTCAGTGGAGAGGGTCCTGTGCATTCGGGGACAACTCCCGCCGCTGCTGTAGCCATCTTTATCGCTAGAGTGGCCCTGGGAACCTCCAGCAGGAGAGTACTGCTGCTGCTGGTACTGTTCTCGCTGTCTCGGGTTACTGCAGTGAGGGTAGGAGGAGATCGGATGCTGGAGGTGAGACTGGGTGCGGTGCATCCGCGGTTTGTCCATGCCAATTTTGAGCTCGCAGGCTCGGGAGAGAGGTGTGCCGGCGCTCCCGTGGTCATTCTGGTAGAGGGTGTCGAGGTGGTCGCCTTGATAGTGCTTGGCACTATAGGAAGCTTTGACCAGAGAGTGGATCACCACGACCAATAGGATTAAGATCCCAGAGGAGAGTACGCAAGCACTTGCAATGCCTGTCTCCACCTCAAATATCAAGAGCATAAAGATAGACATAGCTGCCAAGGAAAAGAAACAGAGAGATTATATAAACAGGAACATGAAGTGACCAGCAGACCATGTTTAAAAAAAAAAAAAAAATACCTTATTTGCTGCTAGTTTTTGTTTCATTTTTTATTTTCACCTTACATTTTTCACACCACAGCAACTGAATGCTTTACAGAATTGTATTTAATTGAACTGTCATATAAAGGCTAGCTGAGCTGTCCTATGTTTATCTCCAGGAAAAGGACTATGGATTCAGGCATGCTAAAGGAAGGGGGAGAAAAGCACAGCTCTGGGATGTGACGTGACTTCCTGAGATGGTGGTGTTGCTTCTACAGTCCCCTGCTCTGCTACCTCTTGATTGGGGCTGAAGGGAGTAAAGGGGGGGGTCATAAGGGTGACAGCTTCTCATCACAATGGAGCGACTGCCTCCAGTGACCCCCTCAGTACAAGTCGCTCAGTGGAACAGTGCACCACAGCGCTGCCAGGTTCAGCATTAAAAACACTTAAGTCATGGACGCTGCTCAAAGAATGCATTGTTCTGTTGGACTGGCTGGACGGAACAGAGAGAAAGCAGCCGTGCTGGTTTTGCCACTGCACTGCGAATGTTTTGGACACAAAGTTTTTGTGAGTTTGTTGTTCAAGACTAAAGACTAAAAAAGTACCCTGCATGCTAATTATTAACAAATAAACAAAGAAAACATTCAAATGAGTGCTAGAAGGCAACAACAGGTGTCCAGTTCTGACCTGATTCAGGATTAAATATCTGTGCCAGATTAGCCGTGTTCTTAAAGAGAAAATCCAGAATCTTGCAAAATAAGAAAATCTAATTTTTAATTTTTTTTTTTTTTTCTGCTCTTACCTGCCAAATAGACAGAAACCCCCAGGCAGAACAGTCCAATAGCCACATGTCGTACAGCTCTGCTATCCAAAAGAAACCAGTCTGCTCTGTGAAAACAAATGTCATATGTTCAATGTCATGCCTCAGACATGTTTACACATTAACACTGCTATTGTAGTTTTCTGATCTGTGCATAAATGAAGAGTTTTGTGCAACATCATTTCTTTTGTTTGTGTACCTTTTTTGCTATACAATCAAACTGTTCTTTTTTTTATTTCTGCCCTGACAAGTTTGTGCATAACAACTGTGAGTCCTGAAAAACTTTATTACTTGGATGTGTTTAAATGCCAGATATTTTGTGAAGCTCATTATTATTCACATTTTCTTGGAATGTCCCCTCTGTCCTGGGTGGTATGCTGTTGGATTTGTAAACCGACATGGGAAAGGGCCAGCGACAGGCCATGTGCTGGGTGTATAATGAGAGGAAGGCTATTGTTTGGATGGGATTCATAGGGGTTGAGAGGTGGGGGTCGACCAACAACACTTGCAGTGCTGGGCCTCTGCACTTTGACACAACAACGAAGGCCCTTTTTCTGCTTCTGAAACTATGTTTTCTTTTAATGAATCTTAAAATGGACACCAGGATCCGCTGTGGTTAACAGAATAATTAAAGAAGATTGTGTGGGTTCAGGCAGACATGCATGCTAAACTGATTAAATGTTATTTGCCACTTTTAGCAACAGCATACACTGACTGTGTGACCATAAAATAGGAACATATGTAGGATGTAATGCAATGCAGTATCATAGCCTTATAATAATTGTGTTTTTGTGTGCATTAGGTGATATGGATTAATCCATTCAGGAATGTTATTTGAGGCTGTATTTGGTGTTGGTGGTGGTGTTTATTGTCTAATATCGAAAATTGTTGCATATTATTTTGGTTTTCTAATTTAAATATGCATACAAACACAAACACCCTGAACTACAGGCTCAAAAAATAGATTAAAGTTGAATTAACATCCCTCAACAACAGAGACAATAACATGATAATAGTAAACGCTTAAATGTAGTTTAGTAAGTAAGTAAACAAGTTAGACAACATGTAAAATTTGTTAACATTAGCCACTTAAGCTACTGGTCATACCAGGCCAAGTAAGGCTGTAGCAGCAAAACTGCTCAATGTATTGAACTAAATAAGGGTGAGTTTTATTGCTTATAAATTCAACTTTTTATTTGTTAGAGAAATAGTGTTATTTCTTCTTTTAAGACTCGTGTAGTCTCGCTTTAAAGGTTACTTCACCGCACACGTGGTGGCGTATTAATATTGCAATTAGCTGTAAGGCGCTCACAGGTGCGTTTAAGCCTTCAAACGTGACCCAGCCTATCAGAACTGACCGGAACTATTTGTTTCTGTAAACAATTTGGATCAACATTTGGAGATGAAGCAACCGAGGGGGGTGTGGTAGGTTCAGGTGTTGTGTTTTAAAAAGAAACCCAAAAAAAACAGGTGAGTCACATGCAGGTTAAATACCTCTCTGTATCCTGCTCTCCTCTGCAGACCTCTGTTGAAAAGTAGCTGTGGAGGAGACACACAACCACAGAGCTTAAATGAAGGGTGAGGGACAGGGCAGAGAGCACCGTGGAGACGGGCAGCAGAACGGCCCAGATATGAGCGGGAATGACCGAGGAGGTGGAAGGTGGAGACTCCTTCACTGCCGTCTGTTGAGACTGAAGCTGGAAAATCAAAATGACCGATAAAACAGACATGATGGCCGATAAAATCCCCAGTAAAGACAGCACTATTAGAGACCGCTGGCTGTACTTGAGCGTCATCTTTATCTCCAGCGAGTTACTCTCCACAGAATAGTGTCCTCTTTCTTCTCCGGGCGATCCTAAACTCCCCAAAAGTGCGCTTGCATTGCAGTGTGTAGACTATAAAAACGATTTCAGCGATCCTTTCGGGATGAATAGTTTCCTCCCCAGCATGGATTTTTTTTTTGCAGTAGTTTGCTTGTTGTGTTGGAGCGCCCCGCTGCACAGTCCGAGCATGTGATGTGCTTTAAATCCCCAGATTAAAAACTTCGCTGCAACAATGGACTTTTTCTCTTGGATCCTCGGAAACAATGCGTTTGACGTGCTCCTGGGAGAGGCAGAGCTCACGGACTAAACACAAAACACCATGGCAGAACAAAGGACGTGAAAAAACAGTGCAGACCCACCAACACTTGCACCCAGTGTCTTTTTTGATTGATTTTGTGTGAAATGCACAAAGAAATATTTAGAAAGCTTCAACTTTTATGGCCTACCTCAAAGCAAAACCAGACCTCAAATATTTAAATATCTCCTTATGACAGTGGGCTAATAGATTAGCCTTCTTATGCAGCAGTCTGGTATTCTCATAAAGTGATTATAGGATTATAATTGCACAGTTTAACAGTCCATGTGAATATTTCCTGTCTTAACACTGAAAGAAATAACCAAAAACAGACATGCATACACATAGATTAAAGCAAAAGGAGCACAGAAAAAGTCCAGAAGTTGTCCCTTTGCAAATTGAAACCATGGCAGGTGTACATTACAGCTATCTTTTGAGGAATTTGCAGCAGCAGCGGCCACCTTAGCTAACCCCTCTTCATTACAGAATACCCCTTTTATTCTTAGTCCAGCTCCTCCAGACTCTCCGAATCTAATTAACTTTTCTCTAGTTGCCGTGGAAACCTGCACAGTTTACCAGGGATTTTATTTTACAGTCGCCCAAACTGTCACTGATAGTTTTATTTTTATGTGTAACTTGAAATCCTGTAATAAAATAAGTATCCGCCCCATTTAATACAATAAACATTTTGTATAATTGCTATATATACGCTTCACACATACCACTACTGGACAGCAAACACCAAGACATACTTAAGGACTCTGTTACAGGGGCCTTATTATTCTGTTAGAGTTTGGGGTTTTGTGTGTGTGTGTGTGTGTGTGTGTTTGTCTGCGTGTGTGTGTGAGGGGTAAAGGTATAACCCTTATTCTGTTGAGATGTAGATAAGACTGTAGCTATAAAGGTACACAATGTGAACAATTGCTCTCACACATGTACACTGACCAGGGAGGCTATTTCTGAATTCGACAGCCTCACCACATGCTCTAAAAGGGTCGAGGCTGATCTTGTCGAAAGCAGAAGTGAGAAGTTTCAGGAAAATGAAAAAAAAAATGGACTTGATACGGAAAGTTCTCAAATGCACCGTTGTCTCTCTCTATACTTTCTTCCTTATGGCTCTTGCCATATGTGTTTACCAGTAATATTTAATAACTGTGATTGAAATATAACCTTCAGTCGCCGGATTGATGGATCTCTCACAACGATTAGAATAAATGCATGAAGAATACATTTGCTTAAACAGAACGGTGAGGAAATAAATATTTTCCCCTTGGCTGCAGATGATTAGCTTGCTGTATTTACAAGGTTTGCACTATTCTCTGTCGGATTGACGGGGCCCATGAAGGTGTATCCTCGAGGTAAAGGCTTTGCCAGGTCTGCAGGGATGTTGCTAACTATTGCATCAGAAGCACAGTTTGAGCTTCCTCTTGGGGGATCTCAAACTGTGTGTGTTTGCGCATACATAGCTGTATGTGTCTGTCTATGTTTGTCTGTTTATATGTTTGTATATGTGTGTGTGTGTGTGTGAGAGAGAGAGAGAGTTGTTGTCTACACTTCCACAGATGATCCGTGCTAATAAATTCTCACTATATTATTTTTAGGAGTACATTGTGTCACATCCCAAAAATAGTCAATAATGCAGCTCATGCAGTGATTCAGTTATTACCTCTAAATATATCTATTAAGCTGACAGCATGTCTGTTTTCCATTAGTGTCTTCACTTTGCTTTTCTGAGCATTTTATTTCTATTTTTTTTCCTTTACCTCTCTCACCCCATTCACTCACATCAGTGATACTAAGGGATGCATCATAATCAGAACCTACAGTGGACTATGCAGCTGTTTGGACACACTACACTCAGATAGAAATATTGCATATAATATTTGTATTCCTGGTTAATATGTCTGTGTTTTTTATTTTATATGCACAGTGGGTAAAACACAATAACCCATGACTGTACAATATAATGCAATGTAACACATCTATTTGGAGATTTGGGTTGTAATGTGTTGTAATCCTGTTATTCCAGTAATATTGTCCAACCCATGGGCCTGAATGCACAGAGTTGGACAAAATTACAATTATAGTTTCAGTTCACAGCCTCAGTTAGGATTCATTTTAATAACCAAATTAAACTGGAATGCATTTTGACTGACCTAATCATAGCAACAGCAGAATTTAGCCATGTTGTAAGGGAGAGGCAACTGTAACCGGATCATATACTGATGATACCGAGACACTAAACCTATAGATACAGTACATGATAATTAATCCAGAGAGATTCAGTGAATTGCCAAAGGACACTTCAGCAGACAGTTTGCCAAAATACTTGAATCTTCCTCCTTTGGCTGAAGGACAGTGTATTGAAGCAGAAGGTCACCCTGATGTGCGAAGCTCTTTTATTGATACACTACCACTCCTTTTTACAGTGTTCATTATTTATTCAATAAAACTTAAGTGCAACAAGAATTATTGTTTATCCAGAGATCCATTTTTGGAAAGCACACATATACAGTAACATTAAACTGACATTTTTTTTCTTTTTCAGAACATGCTTGATGTTTTTAGATACGATGATAAGATGTTACAATTTGCTTTGTAACTATGCTCAAATTGCCATCTAATTCCTCTAGTTTCACACATAATGAGAGCATACAGAGTGCAGATTTATAGCACCCTGAATTAGTATGGGATTTTTTACATAAGGTAAAAAAAAACAAAACTCAATATCAATGCAAATTTCTGTTAAAATCATGCCGCACCCCTGAAATGAAAGGATTTACACACAATTTACACATTTAGAGCATGTGTCTGTAGGGTTAGGGTCCCCAACCCGAGGATTGAGACGCCCAAATAGGATCAAGTGATGAGTCTAAGGGGTCATGAGGTTATTACCAGAATAGGAAGCAAGAAAAAAACCCCTCATATTTTAGACTTTTTGGCCTGTCTCTAATATTTGCCTTCCTCTAAACATATTCAGGTCAAACTGTCGTGCAGAGGAAATTGTGCAACCTGTGACCTACGATGTGACCTGTGGCCTCTTCTGTGGCTACCCAAGTTCACACACATACTCTAAACATATTATACCCTGATCATAGTCATGGTGTCTTTCATGTAATATGATCTAAACATTTTATAGTCTAATTTTATACATCATCCAGTCATTTCTAGCTTTTAACAAACTGGAGACACAGCTGCTGATTTAAATTCCTCTTGAATAAGAGAGGGCTGAAGAACTGGCATCACTCACAACAACTGGTGGTGAACACATGTATCACATGTGAGTATTTTAGTCTCACCACAGTCCTTAATAGTTCTTATGTGTTAATTTTATTTAAGAAAACATTAAAACAAAAAATGTCCAAGCACAACACCTCCTTTAACTCTGACCTCGGTAATAAACATAACTGAATTGACAATGCCAACAAAAACTGAACATTATATAATTTGTAGATTGTGCAGGTATACATAAAGTGGCGTCAGACTGTGGATATACTGTATATATATATATATATATATATATATATATATATATATATATATATATATATATATATATATATATATATATATATATAGTTTTTATATAGTTTTTCTTTTCTTTTTTCTAACAGAAAATATGCAAATCACACATCACAAGACAGCACTTTCCACTGTCACCCCTCCTCCAGTGATGAAACTCAAACACAAAATCAGAACTATTTTTGTTTTGTTTTTTGTTTTTTTTAAAGGCTCCTTTGGGACACAATCTTATCAAATGGTTGGTTTCTGCTCCGTAATGCGGATCTTTCACACTCGCCTCGCAGACATTTAAGTGTATGTAGTGTAACTTCTGCTGTGATCTCGCAGACAGCCTTTGAGTGACTGACTGGGTGCGCTTGAAGGCGGATGGGAGGCGGAGGAATGTGTCCAATGGCACGGCTGAGGAGGCGGTGTGCGGTGACAAGAGAGAGGCGGGCTGCAGCAGCCAGCTGTTGGAAAGCAGCGCTCCTGAACCATCCGCTACTACTGCACCAGGTGAATATCTGTACATCACAACAACGAGAGACCAGAAGAAGACAAGACTTGTGCTCATTTAGAGTGTTTTTTTTTGTTGTTTTTATGAATCTGCGACTTTTCCTGGTTGACTGGTCTCGATCAAGTGGGTGAAACTCGGAGGTAAACAAGAGAGAGAAGAAGCTCGAGATCAGGTGAGATCAGATGTTTTTGTTTTTGTTTTGTTTTATAGTCTCTCTGTCATGAAGTCAAACGGGGTCTCTCCAGTAGTTATGACACAGCTGCAAATAAAGCAGGCCTACCTGTTGCTGTGTTATTGAAAGCAGCCAATAGATGAGGCTATATTAGACAGGGATGCTTGGCAACTCGGGGACAGACGGGCTATTCTTAAACGGTCTATTTTGAATGACGTCAGCAATTTATTAGGTCTAATTATCCGCAAACATTTTTTTAAGCTGTGTATTTTTACAGTTTTTATTTTTAGCGCCAAATAGCTCGCCATGCATGCTTTGGATATACATACACATCTCATGACTCTCTGAATCCTGTTCAGACTGAATTTCTCATCAACCTGCTGCCTTTTCCCAATCATCTGACTGCTCAGTGTCATTGATGACTGCCTCAAGCTAAGTCTGCTTTCATTCATGAGAGCGAGGGGGTCACATGTCATAAAGGTGTGTCTCATCACACATAAAACTTGTGAAAAACTTCTCTGTTCATGGGAAGATCAGATGTTCTGTGGCCCGTCTTGTACTCTTGTACTTGCTATTCTGGCTCTATCAAAAAATATCAAGGCAATTCAATTATCTCCTGTTAAAATTAGACAAATATTTCCTCACCATTACTCCTGCAAAGACCCATGAGTGCATGAACTGTCTGACCCTGAAGATGACACATACACACAGAGAGAACACACACGCATTTGTTTGTCCTGATATACTGATGCTTTATTACTTAAAAAAAAAAGCCATTCTTTAGCTTTGAACACAAACTTTAGTAAGAAATGACCGGCTACACTGGGGGCTTCCTCTTCTTTTAACATGTTTCAGTTTTGATTTGAATGGGACCGTGCCAGTGACATTTCAAAGTTACAATTTTTGGCCGTCTATTTGAGCACTTGTGTATTGGTTCATGCAAAATATAAATAAATAAATAAATGGTCCAAGTGAGAAAGTTTTAACTATTTTAACACAGGACTTTAATGTGATAACAAAAGAGTGATTCAAATTATTTAAAAAGTGAAAACGAGGCTGTGCGCCAGCTCAGTTAGGTGTCATCCACACTGCCAAAGTCCCGCCGTTGCAGTTAGAGTTCAGTGTATCAGTGTAACGCAGCAGTCATGCGAGATACAGCTTGCTCTCATTGAATCATGGCTGAAGGAAAGGTGTGAAGATAGTATTTCGCAGCTGCAGTAAGAGCAATTCTCAGAGAGATTGTAGTACATGTATCATTGTTGCAAAATTTCACTGACACTGATAACAGCAACTTCAGCCTTTGGTTCATCTGCTCATTAGTTAACAACCAATACTGCAAATGAGCCTGTGTGATTGAGAAAATGTGATTGTGTGATCTGCTTTTGCCAACACAAAGCAAGCCATTAGCTTCTCTGGCTGATATACTTACACGTGTTTTTGAAACATTTCCAAGCCACTGTGCTCTGAATGACTCACGGAAAGAAAATCATCAAACCAGAACCCTTAATACTCTAGAAATGCCCTACTTCTCATTCATGCATAGAGTTCACTGCAGCATAGAAAAACATCCAGTGTGCGATACACCAATATCTATCACCACGACTGATCACACTTTTTAAAATAATCTCGTCTGCTGATGCACAAGGTTTTAGTTTTCTGTGCATGTGTGTTGTTGTCCCAGTGATGTCCCCAGTGATCTGTCAGAAGCTCCCAGGGTATGCCGGAGAGCAGAGCTACGCTGTGCTGGTGCCTGCTGTGCGTCTCTGCTGAGCTTTTTCCACTGTTTCGCCTCTGGGAATGCGTCTGACAAAGGTGCCGTCTTTCCCTAAAGAAGCCCGAGACCCAGGGGCAAGTTTGCGAGTGTGCAATTATTGCACTATTACAGGACACACAGCGATTCTGTTTTAACATTTGTGATAGTACAAAAGGGGCTAGTTGGCCGCATTAAGATCTGCCATTTCATTCAAATTCCTCATTTTCTCAATAATGAGAGTTGACCTTATAAATGAAAGGTCACAGGCTGTAGGTGTGTGCTGTTTTACTCGTTCTGGTGCATTCACAGACCTCAAACGACAGTTGTCGTACGGGAAAACATCCAGAATTAGCTGATGTGTGAGGCACAGGCCATGCTTTTCCTGCCTGTCTTGGCCTTTAGGCCTTGAACAAACCTACTAAACCACATGCAGTTTGATAGCAAACTCTGCACCATTTGGCTGGAGGTGTAGCTATATTTACCCAGCTAGTCATGTGTTTTAACAGGGCTGTCTGTGGCGGTGGTAGTCGTCGGTGGTTATATCTGAGAGGAGAGGAACTTTCTCTAAAACCCTGAGATAAAGATCTTTGTACCCTGCTTAGACCATATGTCCCACTTCCCTTTCACCATTAACATGCCTTGATATGAGGTTAAATTGTCTCACTTCTGGTCCCCCCAAAAAAGCCAAAAAAAAAAACAGAACAGCTTGATCCGAGGTCAATTCTTGCGTTGTAGTCGAGTTGTTAGATATGTTTTTGCGGCCCTTCTCTTATACGCAGGAACTATTTGTCCGCAGTGTGGTCTGTTTTTACCATAAAGGTGATGGCAAAGATGAGTTCATCTGCAGCTGTCAGTGTTGAGGTGTGTCTTGTCTGTGCAGTATATTCTGCGCAGCGGATATCACAGGACTTTATAAAGTAATAAAAAGGGCAAAGAGGTGGATTCCTTCAGAAAATGCCCCAGATGCCTGTGCCAAGCTTACGATGAGGGACAGCGGGCACTTCGGGGTCGTGGGAACGCAGGCGCCATATCCGTTCAGGCACCATCAGGAGGGACAGGGAACTAAATATAGAGGTCCAATATGTGTCCAGTATTAAGGGGAAAACCAGTGAAAACTCCTCTGGGCTTTGGAGAAGCACTATATGGTGAGGTCAGAGGAGTCAGACCACCACTTAATGTAGTCGTTTGACTGATAGTGGAGTGTAAAATGGACATAACTCACACACTGAGCAAATTTATGTATGCACCATGATTTAGTGTTTCATGACTTTGCAGCAAAGTCACTTCATGGTTGTCTTCCATTATGCAAAGAGTGAAAGTAATCCTCCAATATCACATTTTTCCATACTGCCCATCTATATACGGTCCTGCAGGGTCAGGGAAAGTACGTGGTGTTTTCTGGAGCAAGAGAAACAGAAAAACAGTGTGTGAGTTTCAAAAATGGACATTCTCAAGCCAACCACAATCCATCCATGCCTTTGCCTTCTGCCCCTTCAAATCCTGATTTTTTTCTGTCTTGGCTGTGCATGAGAGATGAGTGGGTGGCTTTTAGCTTCAGCCATCTTTCAAAAACACACCGTTTTCTTTGTACTGTTTGGTTTTAGCTATTGCCTGATGAACCTTTAAAAGGAGCTATCGACTGTATTTTTAACCCTGTCTCTTGGGGCTGTGCAGTGCAGTCGAGCCCTGTGCTGCTGGCCCGGGGGTAACCCAGACTGTGGGGGTGTCAGACTGTGTGGACTGCTGGCCCGGCAAGGGTCGCTCTAACTTTAGACCACATCGCCTCATGGTGGTAAAAATAAACACCCTGCCCTTACCAAGGGGGAAGGGACTTGAGTCACCTAAACCAAATGGATGACATTTTCCCATCAGAATTGTGAATGTGAAGAGAAGCATTGTTGAACATTCGTGCTGTGGTTATTGTAAAACGTACATGCATATATGTAAAAATAATCCACTGT
This sequence comes from Miichthys miiuy, assembly GCA_036365135.1. NCBI lineage: Eukaryota > Metazoa > Chordata > Actinopteri > Sciaenidae > Miichthys > Miichthys miiuy. Next base: position 9,237,224 of record CM071609.1, read on the forward strand.
GGTCGCGGCATACAAGTCAAGAAACATTTTTCACAACGTTTATTTTTTTCTTGAACAGAAGGAAAGAAATATATTTATTTCTTGATGGTCACTGCAGCAGATTGCACATAATATAAAAATATTGCATTCTGCTAATATAACATTGTTATATTTTCTTTTTTCAGGTATTTTACAGTGTCAGACAGCAGAAAAAATGGGAAGGAAGAAAATACAAATTTCTCGTATTCTGGACCAGAGGAATAGACAGGTGGGTCAACATCAAATATTTTATTTATATACAAAAAGATTCAAAACCATAACTTTTTTTTCTACAGTGATATTTACAGAGCAGCACATAGACATTACTGTAGCACTTCATGTTTTGCATAAGGAGAGGTGATGTAGCAAAAAGCGGACTAAAATTGTCGCACTAAAATTGTATAGATATAACGGAGAGTCTGACAGCAATGTGATAGTTGTACTGATTTGGATATAAAAATAAGTTTTGTACATTATGTGGCAAAGACACAGCTGCTGGGGCCAAAGTGTGCCTGTTAATGCTGCAAGATTGTGGCGGAAATATTACATTACAATATCTAGAATGATAAGAGCCACTAGTGGGATCAACATTTTAATAATTATAGCATGCACTAAACGATTTACAGTTGATGTCAAGATTATACTGAGATTATAAATTAAAAGTTACATCTAATTTTATGAGTCGCCACAAGCTAAGATGACGTCAGTGTGATAATGCAGTGTGTAAGAAATGCTCTATTTATATGTTGACCAGAATGTACGAAGAACTACATGAAATACACGTCAGGAATTAAAGTAGACATCAAGAAAAATGTGTTAAATGCTCAGGCTGCTGGCAATTTTTTTTTCTCATATCTGATCTTTAGGACTGAGTGTTTTTGGATGATAAGGTTTGTTTTTGGAGTTTTTCCTTATCTGAATTGAGGGTCTGAGGATAGACAGTTGTTTGCTCTACAGATTGTAATCCCTTCTGGGACAAATTTGTGTTTTTAAGGCTATATAAATATACTTGGATGTCAACATGTGGAGTGTTAGCAAGTGATCAGTTTGGATTTGTGCGTTTTGCTTTTCCATAAAAAAAAAAGTAGTAATACTTTCAAATGATGCCACAATGGCAAAAGTTTATACATTAGGCTGATTATGTGGCAACTTCTACTAACATCCAAGTTCATACCTAAACTTTTTTTTTTACGTATTTGACTTTAGATTGATCTACAAACTTAAGATCTGTCTTTTCAATTTAGATGTATATATTCTTCTAAATGATCAATAATTGGCTGAAGTTAAAAATAAGCTAACACAAACCTTGCTGTGCCGTAGGTGACTTTCACCAAGCGTAAGTTTGGTCTAATGAAGAAGGCCTATGAGCTGAGCGTGCTGTGTGACTGTGAGATCGCCCTCATCATCTTCAACAGCACCAACCGTCTGTTCCAGTATGCCAGCACAGACATGGACAAAGTGCTGCTCAAGTACACAGAGTACAGCGAGCCACACGAGAGTCGCACCAACACGGACATACTGGAGGTACTGTCCGAGCTGCTATGAGAGGAAATGACATTAGACTATGATTTAGTAAATTATTTTAAAGCAGGAAGCATGAGCACAATTTTCAGGTTTCAAACTAAGTTTTCATGTCATTCTTGTTTTTTTTGTTTTTTTTTATCTTCATGCTTCGTTGTGGGTAATTTTCCATGTACACTTTCTGTTCTGTATCAGACTCTGCGTAGGAAGGGCCTCGGTCTTGAAGGCTCAGAGCTCGACAGTGAGGAGAGCATGCAGGTGGCCGCAGATAAATATCCTCTCAGCGAGGGGATGGATCTCTCTGTGGCTCGCCAGCGCTTCTATGTCAGTACACACACACTTCTGCTTTCACCACATACACAAGCATGACCACGTGCAGACATGTTAAGCTGATGTGATGTGTTTTAATGTGAATTCTGCTAACTCATTTTAATGAAGTGAAATCAAAAAGTCCAGAGACACAAAAAGATATTTCTTTTACGAATTTAATTCTCAAAGTTAATTCTCATGTTATTACTACGTATCGATTTTACTTTTCAGACTCCTTCGCTCCTCTCACCCGAGGCTCAGTTCTTGGTTTCTGCCGGCTGTGAGAACAGTTTCCCTAACTCCTCCGGATCCAGCATGGCATCCCACAGACCTCAGGGATTTAAATCTCTGAGCTCCAGACCCAGCTCCGCCAGCCCTGCTGCACCGCATGCACACACTGCATTCATGTCTCCACACTCAGGTGAGAAGGACTGGCTACTGGTCCTACTGCACTGTAGGTATGCGAAGGTGTTTGTGATTATTTTTTTTACAAAAGCATGTCGATTCAAGACCATCAGACGACAAAAGGACCATGGATTCCACATATTCTAGCCTATATTTATCATATCACGTATATGTGTGTGTATTACTAGGTACTTTATGCCATAATTGCGATCTGAAATGTGATTTTTTTTTAACGCATCTATTAAATTGAAACTCTCCACTGACTATATCAGTGTCACGTATATGTGTGTGTATTACTAGGTACTTTATGCCATAATTGCGATCTGAAATGTGATTTTTTTTAACGCATCCATTAAATTGAAACTCTCCACTGACTATATCTAGCAATAAACGAGCAATAAACTTAAAAAAATAGAAACATTTAGCATGAAAATTCATTGAACGCTCTTCACGGGTCTTGCTGAACACTGTACTGTACTTGCTATAAAATTCACACGAATACTATCAACCTTATGTGCAGCTGGCTGTGAACTCACAGGAAGTGTGTGCGTACGTGCATGTGTGTGCACACTAATCCACACATGCATTCAGCCTGTTTTGTGAAACTGGCCTTTCACCAGTGTGACAGTGGCTGTAACCAGCTCTGTGGTTTCTGTATAGAATGTATCACACCTGCCAGTCATGGTAGCCTCTTCTACAATCTTTAACTATTTGGATATAATATGATTGATGTATTGTTCATGTTTTTTGTAAAACTGATCAGTTCGAAGTGGGTTCTGTCTTCTGTAAGAAAAAGTTCACACTTGTAGGCAGAAAGAGTGAGGTGATGAATGCCTCACGGAGAATAAATTATTCCTCTGTGAGTGAAACAAACTCACATCTCTTTTCACTTCCTGCTCCTTTCTTTGGCTGTGTAGGTATCGGCTACTCCGTGTTCTCCCATGGCAGCCTGAATCGAGCTCTGGACATGAAAAGTCCACCTCCTCTGAACCTGGGTGGTGAGAACCAGCGGGGGGATTCAGGTTCTCAGGGCATGGGGGCCACACGTGTTAACCACAGCTCTGCTGTAAGTAGGTGTCACTATCCAGCGTGATAGTTGTGACAGAAGTGAATCTACCACACACTCTACAGACGAGTGCTTCCAAAACTGCACTTAATTGTTCTGCAAGCTTAGACAACTCCGCTCACAGATATGATATTCAGATTGTATTGTATCACTACAAAACTTCTCAGTTTGGCTATTTCTCTTTCACTGTTCATCAGAGGGGTGTCTTGTACCAGGGTCTGCACAGCGGCAGCTCCATGGTAGCCATGGGCAAGGCAGGGCTGCTTGGTCACAGTTTGGGAGGGTACGGCCTTCCCTCTCCTGGAGGCTCCGGTACGTCTGCTTTATGTCATCTGTTCTATGGTAAACTAGGGTTAATAGAATTCAGTAAATGTGCTGAATGTACAAAACAAGGCAAATGAAAGAGGTACTTTCAAGAGAAATAGGCTTATTTGCTTTCTTGCTAAGAGTTAAATGGGAAGAGAGATACCACTTTTGTATCTAAATTTAACCTGCAGCCAGCAGCTGGTTAGCTTAGCTTAGCACAAAGACTAGAAACAGGGGAAAACATCTAGTCTGTCTCCGTCCAAGAGATCTGCCTTCCGGCACATGTACAAGAACGGATGTGCAAAAACAAGAAGTTGTGGTTTTACCAGGAGATGGGACTATTTTTTGGCCGGGTGCTGTGACCTCATAGCATCTCCACTGGATGTCTGATAACCTCACAGTCAAGATTACAGGAAGTTACTCGAAGAAAAAGTCCACACATAACTCCCAGAGGTACAGATTAAACAAACAAGACCTGACATGTTAATTAGTGAGTTTTAGAGCCAGGCTAGTTGTTTCCCACCGTTTCCAGTCTTTGTGCTAAGCTAAGCTAAGCAGCTGCTGGCTGTACAGTAGCTTCAAGCCTATAGTACAGACAAGAGAGTTAGATAATCTTTTCTCTTATAATGAAGACAACATATCAACATGTCCTGTCATTCACTCATTCTGTTTACTAAATTCATCTTTTTGGCCTCTTTTCATCTTTTAATTTAAACCCATGTCCTTTCTTTCTTTCCAGAGTACAGCCAACCTGGTTTTTATCACTCTGTTAGTCTACAACGAGGAGCTGTGAACCCCTGGCAGCCAGCACAGCCGCCTCAGGAGCCCCATGGGCCTCATATAAACCCAGGGTAAGGATATTAATGCATAACATGGTACCTCTGTGTGGATAAAATATGGAGTCATGGCAGAAAGTTGAATCTGCACACTGTTCTTGTGCTCTGGCAATGTTTTTGTTTTTTGTTTTTGTGTTTTAATTCACTCCTGTTGTGCAACGTTTCAGTCAACTGAATCTTCATTATCCTCATTATAAATAGATAAAAAAGAAAAAAAGAAAATGAAATACAAAAGGAAAGAAATAATAAGATAAAATAAAATGCAAATAATGAAAAAAGGAACATGGTAAAAAAAGAAAAGAAAGTGACACATAAATAATAGACAGAAAATGAAAAGATATACGTAGAATAAAGGAAAACATAATATTTGATTGTGTTTTTAAGTGTGCGAGGGTGAGATTGTGTTTAGCTGGACTGCCACTTTGGGTATTTTTCCCTATAAATTAAATGAATATAAAATGATGCATGTTCTTGGTTTCCATCTGGTTCATCTTATTGTTGTTTATTTGTAGTGAATATAATCCATAATGCTTGGGATGAAATATAAATGACAAATTTGCAAACTGTCTTTTTATTGATTTGAACTGCATCATGTTGTTATCAAGCTGCTCCTGATAAGAGATGTGCAGATTTGATGACGTTCAGGCATTTCTTTTGTCTTTCCTCTTGTTGTTTCCAGGATGTCCAGTGGAGGGTGCTCCTTCCCCTCCCAGTCTTGCTCCTCAACCTCTCCACATCTGCCCTCCCTCAACCTCAGCATCAAATCGGAGCGTAGCTCCCCTGAGCACATGTCCTCACCCACCTCCCCTCCTCTACACCACCTCAGGCAGCACTCACCAATGAGCAACCCCGATTCGGCTCGCCATACCCCTCCGGAAGGCCGTCCAGCCAATGATACGAAGGAGTTTCCCAAAGCCGGCTACCCACAGGATGAAGAGGAAGGGGGGCAGCCGCTCAGGCAGTTAGCGATAAGTGATGGGTGGCAGAGATAGCTGGCTGCTGCAGTCTAACACCATCTCCAATTTAATCAGCTATCTTCCATCTAAACCAGTCCTCTCTTACACACACACAACACACACACACTCGCACACACACACACACACAGATAAAGCACAGAAGATAGCGTGATGGGGTCGATTTGTCCCCATCATCCCAGAGAGGAATGCCTCTCTTTGTCTCCTCACACAGAGCTGGTCTCTCCTGGGCGATGGAGAATTTTCTCTGCATCACTTGATTGATCCCACGAGGAGAAGAAAGATGCACACAAGACATTTAATTCTTTTTGTTTGGTTAGCTTTAGTTTTCTGTGTGGAGGTAATGTGAGTCAAAAATACAATTTGAAACGCGTTGGTTTTGTTCTGTTACTTTGTTGAAGTTAGCTACAGCAGCACATCGGGACCAGCTGAATATCTCCAAAACCGCTTTGAAGCTTTAGCCCAAAATCTGTGGTACTGTCTCCCCACATAAAACCAGTTAGATGTCACCCGTCACTGGAGCCTTGGCCTTTTTTGAAAATACACTAGGACATTTTAAAGGATAAGTTCTTAGAAATGGGTACATTGAAATAGTTTTTCACTGTAAGATTCCATAGCAGCCGTGAAAAAATCCTTAGTTCTAACACAAGAAGAGCCGCAGCCTGTGCAAAAATACAGTCTAAAACTCGGCTAATAGGAGGTTTTAGCAGTCTAAATGCATCAAATCAAGTTGGTATCTTTAAAATGTCTTTTCAATAGGTTTGCCTGCACAGAGAGAGAGTAACACACAGAGGCAATTTTGTACTAAAAATACTGTAACTTTGCAAAGATGTCAACTTGATTTGTCTGACTCAAGACTGCTGAAGCCTCACATTGCCTCCAGACTGACTCTGAATTTTTAGACAGAATCATAAATTTGATCCCCAATTTCTTCCTGCACGTTGGAATCACATTAAGCGGGGGACATATTTGGGGTCAGTATGGACAGGAGGAACAATTACAGCTAACCAAAAAAAAACCTGTTTCAATGCACTTGTGGACGTGTGAGTATTGTTTTAAGACAGACATGAAAATGTGAATTTATCCTTTAAAATTCTGGGCATCAGTTTGTCTCAGGGACTTGGATGATGGTTTCTTTTGGGACGTTTAAAAATGATTTATTTCTATGTTTGTTTTATAAGACTTTAGTCGTATTATTCCTCCAAATAATGCCAGTTTCATCTTTTTGTTTTGCTCCATCAATACCAAAAGTTATGACAGTCTACTTCAACTTAAGACCAAAGTTTTTAAATGTTGTCCCTATGTATTGCAACCAAATACTGCAACAGCCAAAGACTATAATATAGTCTATATTAGGTCTCATTTGATTTAAGTGATATAAAAATGATTTTTTTCTTTTCATTTAGTAACTGCATATTGTAGATATTACTGAGCTTTACTGCCATCTCTGTCTTATGATATTTTGAAGTATATGCCACACTGTAATGAATGAGTCTAAATATTCAAAGGTTATTTCATAAAAGCCCCACACTTTTGTTTTTATTGAGGAATCTTTGGTTTTCATTATATCTGTAAATGTATTTTTGCACTGTAATTTTGTGCACTGGATTTCTGTGTGTTTTATTTTTGCATATTTACTTCTTGTTGGGTTTTTTTTTCCGCAAACGACTGAATGAATTTCCCTGTAATGTCCACAAGGGGTCATCTTATGTCACAAAATGTAGATTTCTTGTTAGAGAAAGTGCAGAGCAGGGAAGACCAGCCTAAATTATACTGGTGTTTAATCACCTAATGAATCTCTATGACAAGACGCAGGTTCGGTGGTTCACCCTGAAGACATGTAACGAATACATCATGACAAACTCTGCAGAGATTCAGTGAGCCGGCCGGTAGAGGTCTTCAAGTTCAAGTGCTGCTGTGGAATTAGCTCTTTTCGTTTTTTTTATGCAGTTATGTGGATTAATATCAGCATGAAAAAACAAATTATCAGTATTCTGATGTTTTTTGGGTTGAGGTTTTTTTATGTTTGCTTCACTAACAGAACAGAGACAGATTTTTATTTGACATTTGTCGTGTTTCCTTTTAAATAAAACCAGTTTGATTTGTACGTTTTCCTTGGCCTTTTTTTCTTCTTCTTCCACAAAGGACATTTAGTTTATTATCTTTCCTCTGAGAGAAAAATGTGATTCTGTTCAGATAAAAAAAAAAAAAAGAAGAAGCTGTCTGCTCTGTAGCTATCAGGCTTTCATGTGTCCATTTATTTAGTCTTATTCACCTCGGTTCCATCTTTTGAACACACGCACTCCCTCATTATCATGTCTGGCCCCTGTCAGGCAGCTCACCAAGCAGCCACCAAATGAGAGGATCAAGAATGGACCACTTAAAAGCCTGGGGACCTTTATGTCTAAAAAAAAAAAAAAAACTACATTCAGCACAAAAAGGCTCATTTCCACAGCTGGTTGTCTCACAGCAACTGCTGCCAGAATGTTTTCTTACGGCACCACTATGGAGCATTTCATCTAAAAAGCAGAGTCGAGCCTCGGCCCATCTCTGTCGTCTCTCCTGCCTAAATGAAAAGACTCTCACTGGGGTCATGTCTGGTCTGCTCCCTTGAGACCAGGCCGGCCTAGTCTGTAGGGCATGTCTGGGTCTGCATGCACACTTACACACACACACACACACACATTCTGGTTTCTATAGCAACCACAACCCGCCATGGCTGCCTGACTTGGCCCGCTGCAGTCCACAGATCAGGCTGAGGGGGCCTGAGGCCTCCAAGCACAGATGCACATAAGTAATGTGATTATATAGATATGTCAACCTTGTCACCTCTCAGTTCATTAGGCCGGACGCTCTCACAGACCTCAGAGAGAAGCACAGCTCCACTGGTCATGCTAGGTGAGGATGTTGCTTACAAATGTGCAACTTACAAGAAATCAAAGTACTCCTCAATCATGTTATCTAACATTAGAAACATTTTCCCTGCAAATGTAGCCGATCTCTGTGCTAAATCTCAAACAGCCATAATATATATGAGATGTCAGGATTGTTAACTGGCACCCTCAAAAGTTTCTTCACGTTCATAGAGGCTTTGTGACTGTTAATATCCTCCAGTGAAGCATGTCCCAGTGTACTAAAAAAGACAGGCGAGGTGGCAGTCCCTCCCTAAATAAGAGAAGCTTTGTGGCTTTTGATTGGACGTGGAAGTCAAATGATATCTCCAATAAATCATGTCACCTTTTAGACAAAGAGCCTCTCCAGTCTCGCTCTGGTGAAAGGTCACGTTCCTCAACTGACGGCCGTGTAAAATCTGAACGTTGTGATGTCATAAAGTTTATAAATGTAGTTTGAATGGTGTCCATCTACTGAAAAAAAATCGAGACAATTTGGAAGATTTTCAGAGAATATAAGAGTTCCTTTAGTAAAGTTGAGCATCTACAGACTATATTTCTTCCCAGAGTCCTGAGGGGCATCAGGTTCATAGCAATTATCAGTGATTAAAGAATGATCTTTTCAGGAGGTTGGGGGTCAGAGATCAGGACCCAGTGCAGCGGCGAGACACTCCATTGTCATGCGTGACGTCTTTTTTGTCAAGTGGAGCACAGATTTTTTTAAAAGGAAATGTTTTATCGGTGCTATCTCCCACGCTCCTCGAGGGAAAGCAGAATTACGCAGGGGAAACCAAACTGACGTGAGACTGATGAAAATAATAAATGTTTTATTGAGCCACACAGACAAACAAAAGAAAACAAAACATTCAGGTTACAGGCAAAAGTTTGCACGCCATGCATTCAGAAAAATCTCGAAAAGCAATATGAACTTCACAGTATGATTTCAGAGCATTCAATTCAAATACGCTATCTAAAAAAAGAAAACACACACACACACACACACACACACACACAGGATACAAAAATGTACAGAACTGCAGCATCTGTGACATTTCTAAATAACAAAAGTTATTAGAGGCAAAGTTTAAATAAATAAATAAAACCCAAAGACGCAAAACTGATTCTAAATAGGCTTGGATCAATCGTAGATGTACATGACTGACTGACTGGCTATAAAAACAGCAGAAATACTAAAAGCTGGTGTAGCTAATTAAGACACTGCAACTAAAAATGTTGCCAGTGAGTAGTGTTTGAAAGGAAAAAAAGAAAAACAGAAATGTGTTTGGAGTGTTAAGTTTAACTATCAACTGATTCTATTCATTCTAAATATGCACGATCAAAGAGGAAGAGGATTTTAAAACCCCCTGAGCTCCCAGGCACTTAAAATTTCTGAAGGAAACTTTAGATAACAGCTCTTCAGTTCTCGGCTAATACACAGCCAAAACCACCTTCAACTGTGTTTAAATCAACAGGATGGATCTAAGCCCTACAACTTATTTGAAATCAAAATGTTACAGCAGAAAAAGATAACACAAAAAAAACAAGAAAAAAAACATTTAGCACTCTTGAATCGGTTCCTTAAGTGGGACACGGAGTCCCTCACAAAAATAAAACGTCTTATCTACACAGGGAATAAGCACTAATACTTATCCTGGTACCAATTAAACATCTTATATGCAGCATTTAACAACGTTCTATTAAGAACAACTCGGGTAACACTGGCATAGATACATCTGAAAAGTTGCAGAAAAATGTCCCGCTGAAGTAGCTGGAAGATGACCAGGGGCCTGTATCACAAAGCCTCATCAGCGGGTTAGCTGAACATCTTTGGGTAGCTTAGCTCTCGTTTTTTCCTCCCCAGTATCACGAAGCTGGCTCACTTTTAAATCGGGAGAACTGATCACCGTGGTAACCGATGCTGCACTGCTAACCCTTCAATCATCAGATGGCTGGATAAACAAGGTCGTCATTTCTATTGGATCCCAACATGGACGGAAATATTGACTTTACAATAAAGGGACAAATATTAAGGAGCAATAGAGACATTTTTTTATGGAGGAGGAGAATCGATGAGACAAAAATAAATGGTTATTGTACATTTACATGTATGTTTTTAAGTCACTTATAATTGAGAGATTTAAAGAAAGACTTAATTCTTACCCTTTTTTTATAGCCTTACTTGTACAATTTGGAAATTATTGCTTATCCTATTCCATTTGTGTGATTATACTCTCGCTGAATATCACCTTTTGCTACCACAATAGCGTAATTTCCCTCTGGGTATCACTGTGTTCTTTTGATGTTGCATGTATTTAAAAACTCACCTGTAGCTGGATCAGTAAACCCCGAGTTAACCGAACCAGCCGATAAACCACCTTCGTGATACGTGTGATTAAATGTCAGGCAACGCAAAGAGCGCCAGACTAAGTTTGTTTTGTGATACAGGTCCACGGTGTTATTGATACCAGAAGCCTGCTGGTCACAAAAAGTCATAATGGCAACAAGATAGTCAGATGTTGCAGCAGACAGCGCCCATCATCTGTCTACTCTCAACAAACCTCGATCAAAACTTTTGCAGCCAAAAAACAAGGTGCATTCTGTCTGTATTTGTGTGTTTTAATGAAATGTCTCCTCTGCTGTCTGAAGCTATCTCTCGCAACAGCATAACAACAGCTGTGGGCTGGAGTCGCACTGCAGGTAGAACTTCGTGGCACTCCTCAGTTAGTTCTGCATAAGGTACTGGTGGAAGTAGATGCCGAACAGAGAGCTGATGACCTGGCAGGCGGCCACCCACCACGTGAGGAAGGCGAAGAAACCTCGGAAGAAAAGTGGTGTGAGGACAGATCGCAGCGCTGTGAAGGTCTCTGACAGGCGCGCTACTGTGGCCTGGATGTCCTCCTCCATATCATCCATCCCCTCTTCATCTTCATCGAGACCGCCGGGCAGCAGGGGTGCTGCTGTGGGCATCACCAGGGCTGGTGTCACCCCGGGGGTCTCCTCAGCACCAGTCTGCCAGGAGAAGTCCCCTGTAAGATCGGTCAACATTTAGATTTTAGCACTGACCGTGGAGGAAAATGTAAGAGAGTAGACCTTTGAAGGAAATCGTTGCTTGTTATGTTTCACTGACAAATGACAAATTTGACATTTACTATGGATGTTTCTAATATTTAGCTCCACTGTAGCTGCAAATATTGCAGTGTGACATTATTAGAATGGTTTGACATCTTGGGAAATAAGTTTTACTCTTATATATGTCTGGTAAATACATGGCCACAGCCAGCAGCTAGTTAGCTTGCTACTACTACTACTATTACTACTCACCTAGTGCCTTGAGTGCCAGTGTGGAGAACAGGATGAGAAAAATAGGAACCAGATACTGGAGAGTTATCACAGTCAGGTAGCAAAAGATACGCGTGACCTGAAAGACAGCACAGTTTACAGATGCAGTTAGGAAGTTATCACTTCTCTGACGCCCAGTAAAATAAACTCTTCTCTGTTCAAACAGCTGACCTTTCTCTGAATGTCAATCGCTGCGATGCGCCCTGCCTCCTTCTTCATCTGCTCCACCCACTTCTGAGCCAGATTGAGGTAGGCCTGCATGTGGTAACGGGTCAGCGCTAGCCGCAGCGCACACATCGCCACGATGATCCACAGGCGCATGCTGTCAAATGCTGCACTGGAGACTCTGCAAGCGTAGAAATGATGAGAGGATCAGACAACCATGTGCTAATTGGAGGACATCTTGCATTAAATGACCTTTGTTCTGTATGTACATGCACTCACATTGTGATAGAGGTCTTCCCCATAGGTGCATTGGCCAGGAAGTCCCTTGCAATGGGTTTCACCCAGAGAATCAACACGATGACTGGAGACAGGAAGCTCATGTGCAGCAGAATCCTGAAGGAAACATTACAGACATCTAAGAGAGCGACATACATGCTAATTTACATTGCTTGTCACGCTATTAAACAGTTCTTACTGGATGAGCGGGCGGTCTGAGTTCATCTGTACGGCATCGAGATGTGTCTGAGCCAGTCGCAGGCCGGGGAAGGCCAGGAGAGATCCAATATAAGCACAGACACCAGCCAGACCGAGCTTCACAGTCAGTTTAGTCACCGGGATTCTGATAGCAATCAAAACAACCAAAGGTTATGATGCGTGCAGAGACATTTCTAGGCCATATATAGTAGTTAACCAAGGTGTTGTATCAATATTTATTTAACAGCAGATACTCACGACCAGTCAGCGTAGCCCTGCTGTTTGGCAAAGATTTCCAAATTGTCAAAGAGGCTAGAAAAGCCTGACTCCAGGCCGAACTCCAGGTAGTCCTCTCTGACCACCAGCACCAGCATGGCCACGAGCAGAGACAGGAAGCCAAAGGCAAGGCACACCGAGCGCTCGCCGCCCTCTTCAGAGCGAAAGTAGTGGCTCATCAGAGTGTGAAGGGTCTTTCTGAGGGTGGCGAGTTAAATGAAAACAACTAAGAGGGAAAAGTAGCATTCATCAACTGTGACTAGATGCCTTATTGTGTTTGTTTATTGATCAAAACAGAGATCGCAGCTGCAGCAAAAGACAATTATGTTTTGGAGGATCAATCAGTATAGATGTTTGAGTATATGATGTGACTTTACAGTGGAAGGATACAAGCTGAAGAGAACAGTCAGGACACACCAGATGGCTCCGATATTGACCTCTTTTCTGGCATCTACAACGCTGTAGTAACACTCAGTGAACAGGAAGACTCCCGTTGCATAGACTGCAAAATCTACCAGCCACTGGTACTCCAGGAAAAAACGCAGCACTGAAAGTAGAAACAAGAAAATAAAATAATAATAAAAACTACAATCCATACATTGTTCTGATGCAGGGACTATAAAAAAAGTAAAATACTGTAAATGTACGGTGGGTCAGTTGTAAATTAACAGCAGAGCTTGAGCAGTGTTTGTACTTGCACAATGTCATTGTAGAGTAGATAAATGAATGTTTGTTTTACCAAGAGCGTCAATGGTGTTGACTGGAGCTTTCTCCAGGTGAAGGTCGATGTCTTTGGGCACAGTGAGAGGTTTGCTCTCCCCATTCTGTCTCCTAGAAATCAAACAGAGAAGACATATGACTATGTTAAAAAGATAAAAAGTTAACAAATGTCTTATGTTTTCCAAGAAGACAAACAGAGACAAAGACAAGCTTGTCTGGAGGAGTCAATATTTTGCTCAGAAGCAAAGTACAGTACTTGCAACCAAAGATAAAACTCTGTAGAAGTGACTCTTTTCTGCAGAGGTCAGACCCTCCCCCGACTCCCACCTGTCTCTCCTGTTCTGTTTGGGCATCTGCTTCCCGGCCAGCGCACACAGCTCTCCTTCTGACGGGTGTTTGAACCGGAACAGACTGGAAAGAAAGACAGGCACGTGTATGTAAACAGTCCACAGCGCACGATGTGTGTATAAGAGTATAAGCTGACTGGAAGCGTGAGAATACCTGCCATTGCAGAGGAGCCAGCGTGCAAACGAACAATGTGGAGCCATCCTCTGCATAATGCTGGCAGCCAGCAAGCTGACCACCAGCTGAATTCCCATCAGCGCCTGTGAGGCCAAACAATACATGTTGAAAAAGTTTGAGATCCAGCTCATGCACATGAAAACAGTTAACGTTGTGACTCAGTAGGTAATGCATCAGAGACCAGATCAGGCAGCTACAACTGTGACAGTCAGTCAAGACAGCATTTCACGCTGACAGGGCAAACACGACCTAAGAAACTTTGAGGAACAAACACTGTTTCCTCAGCCAAAGGTGAGTTAGCTCACATATCAAAGGCTGCGATGGAAGCTAAGTGACATAGCATGATAAAAAAGCAATGATCAGCATTAAATCAACAAGGCTTAACGACCTTAAATATACGCTGCACGCCCCCCTGCAAAATGAATGAAACTTAGCAAATGGCTATCGTGCTAAATTTAGCTAAACTTCACCACCTGTCAGTGCTGCTGCAAGCAGTTAGCCAGCTGGCTAGCTTGCTAGCATTAGCAGCCCTAGCTCTCATTGTTAACACATCAAAATGAGGCTCGCTGGCGATTTTTTTACAGCACGCCAGTGAAGACTGGTAGTTATCTAACAATGTAATGGGATGTTAATTAAGTTACCATCTCTTCTCTCGATAGCTGGAGTTAAAACCGGAGAAGAAGGAGGAGGTGAAGGAGGAGGAGGAGCAGCCGGAGCTTCTTCACATGCAGGAAAGTCCTGACAGCTGAGCCGACATGTGAAACTGCCCAATGTCCCGGATGTAGTAGTGGAGTCGCTTGCTGCCTTCAGGTGCAGCTCGAAAGCTCTGTAAATTTGGAAACTTCCACCAGCACAACGACTGATGCCGCCGCTGCTTCTTCACGGACACGAGAAGTAAAGTAACATTACTGAAATATTGTACTCATTTTTAAGTTACTGGTATTTTATTTTTGGTCTATCTTACGTTAATTTAACGTTAATTACAAACTTATATAGGCCAAGTTTACATTGAAAACACGATGCTACATAAAACGTTAAACTACACAGTAGATTGTGACGCAGTTAAACTTTTATTTTCCTTTAATTGATTCTTTGACTCGTTTTACTGATAAAATTTGTTGACTTACGTTATATTTTTTAAAGGCAGGAGAGAAAACAACAATACTAATACTAAACAATACAGGCCTCAGTAATTTTTTTCTAGTCCTGATATTACTATCAGAATCAGAATCGCTTTATCGGCCAGGTGTGTGTACACACACTCCGGTTCACTGTGCTCTCAATTGTACATACAGGTATAGACATACAGTTTAACAAGGAACATGACAGGTAGGCGCAGACATGAACATAAAACTTAATAAACATAAAACATAAAGAAAATAACTATATACATATTTAAAAGATATATGTGTGTGTGTATATGTGTGTGTATCTATTAACACCTTTGTGTCAAAATTAACAATGTTAATCTTTTGGACTTGTACTGCAGATAAAGCAGCACAGTGATAGCACATAGGGTAAGACTATTTGAGTTTAACCAAGGGCGTAATTTCAACTGGGAATGAGGGGGACATTAGACCTTTTTCCACAGCAGCCATTTTGATATGAAACTGTAGGGTTAACGCAGGTGTTTCCAATGATACTAATTAAGGTTCCACTCCATTTAGTGCAACAGAGACTTGCCAACATGCAGCTCAGCAGCACTCAGACTTTGTTTGACCTGAATGGAACAGGACCTTAATTAGTATCATTGCAAACACCTGTGTTGACCTTTGAGACTATTTCATGTCAAAATTGCTGCTGTGAAAAACGTCTGTTACTCTGAGAAAAGAACAATAGTAATAGCAAAAAAATTACAGCACCCTTTCTACTGCTAACACTATTATGAACACATTTGTGTCTATCTAACGGGCTTTGAGTTGTAAACATTAACACATTTTTACACTTTAACAAAGCGGCACAATAAAAGCACATTTAAGTTTAACCAAGGGCTTAACTTCAACTAGGAATGAGGGGGACATGTCCACTTTTAGTTTGACTTACCCACTGAGATCTCTCTCTAAACAGTATTCTAACTGTACAGCCCCCAGTTTTGAGATGAAAGAAGAGATTTAAAAAAAAAAAATGAATACTGTATGCATAGTTTGCTATTCCTGCACTCACAGCAGTTAGCAGCAGGGAAAGCTTTGAAGACTTAAGTTGCCTCGTATTTCACCTCTCAGGCAACTGCAGCACAAGGAGGACTGCAGGCAACTCTCAGGGTTGTAAAATTCCTTAACCCCTCTGCACATTTTAAACCATAAATTTGTTTAAAGTCATAAAAATATGCCAGAATCGAACATCTTTTAAATATAATGCAGTATAGTCCTTGTGCTGTTTGTAGTAAAGATACATATACAGTATTTATTATTCATAATTTAAAGCACAAGGCCTCGTTAAGGAAAATTTCATTGCCATTGATGTATTAATTCTACCGCCTTTATTCTAATTTTTGGAAAGCCAGATTACCAGTTACATGATAATGTTTATTAGACTGATATGAATATAAATACAGGAAGCAGCATTCACATAAACTCACACAGTGTGTCCCCTCCACTTATGAAAACAAACCTACGCCTTTGAGTTGAATATCTTTATTGAAACAACAAACAGTGACATCTAAAAGCTCACTGGTCCTCAGCGTCAGTATCCATCATAATAAGCAGCATTTCTAATGTCTGTGAAGGCATCATAGCAGCCAGTGCTTTCTTTGGCTCATAGACACTGACTGAAAAATATAATGATATATAAAAGATTATTAAAGTGGATAATTTTGACATAATATTGCTGTTTGTCTGGATATACTGAGCAGACAGGTGTTCTTAGACATATTAGACACTTTGAAATAAAAAAATAAAACTATGAAGTATCGAGTAGAGCAGTTTTAATTTCACCAACATGCTCACTCTCCTCATCTCTAATTAAAATGTAAAACTGTATCCGTCTTAGTTTCTTGTTCTTCTTCAATACCCCTGAACCCTGGGAGATCCTCCTAATGATAATCTCTGTGTTTCATGCTTCCACCACCATGTATCTTAACATTTCATCGGATGGAAACAAACATTATGCAAATGGTGAAGCTTAAAGTCTCAGATATGCTCCTCAGCTTGCTCTCTACTTCGGTATTAAAACACACCAGGGAGCGGGGAGAAGAGAACGTTTCGATGTAATCATGAATGAAAGTATTATTTTTCCATTTAGATGGATAAAAATAAGGAGATACTCTATAATACCACCATGGTTATCATCAAACCAGTAGACAAAGTTTATATCATTGTAATTTGTTGCTGTATTATGTTGTATGATCACTGAGCCTCTGATTATTATAAACCACAAGGCATTCAGGGAATAGTGTGGTAGGAGGGCGACAGCTCTGGGTGCACTGATCCATCCTCCATGTGTGGTATGCTTGGTCACTCGGGATGAGAATCATTGTCCACACACACACACACACACACACTGGCCTGTACATGCATGATAATGTCAGCTCATCCTCTGTAAAGCAGAGGCCCGTATGCCTCCAACAGTGCGCAGTGTTTCCAACAGCATGCCCTCCAAAAGATCTTTCCCCATTCACCGCATTCAAATCCGTGTTTAGCGTGTGCGTTCGTGTTATTTGGGTGGTCTGCCAAAGTTGATTGAATTCCCACTTTCTGCTAATTGGTGGCACCCCTTCTGCTAAAGATGTGTCTGATCCTTTGCCCCGTGAATTTGCGCGCGAGAGCATGACATTTCAATGAGAGCTGTGAATTTTGATCAAACGGAGCTTTGTGCGATGAAGCAACAGTATCTCTGGTGGGCGTTTATGCACCAACGGGTCGGCATCTGTAAACATAAATCACACAAAATTAGTTGTTCAAATCAAACTCTGTGTGCTTGTTTGATGAGTCTTGTTGATGCAACTCCAGCCCTATGCCCCCGAGGCAATTAGTTTGTGAGATTCTGAGCCAGGAGAAAAACTGAGAGATCACATTTTAATCACGATGTAACGTTTGCATTTTACCTTTAAAGAATAAATGTCTCTGTTTTTTTTGTGTTTTTTTGCTGCTGCTGAAGATAAAACACACACTGGGAGTATGAACGGGTGAACTACAGCATTTGTATGTACAGTATTACGCCCTGTGTTGATTTATCTGTTGCCATAACATGTTGTCAAAACCAACGTTTGCCACAAAGATCTCCAGAAATAAGTCAGATATTCTGTAACATCTCAGACATTAAAACGTCAGTCACACTGTGAGAAGAAATGTCTCTGTCTGGGTGGAAAAACACTTCCATAATCATCATCTTTGACACAAATGCTAATCCCTCTGCCATGTTAGCCATCTGTGGCTGAAGTGGCGGGGCCAGAAATTACTGAGGAAAATGGACACAAATAAAATGCTAATTCACCACGGGCTACAAGTGGCTCCCCTCCCTCTGCTCAGCTCGGGGGGCCTCTCGGTTCCCACACCACTTTCCCTGTGTCTCTCCCAGGGAGCTGCTGGGATACCGGCGGCTGCTTCTGAGCCCGCAGCAGGGATGCAGCCCTCCCATTGGCTTGTCTTTGTTTGCCCCCATGCATGGTATTCATCGTCTGATTTGAATATATGCAAATGTTGCAATGGTGCCCCGTCAAAGGAAACTCCCACCATCACCACCATCACCACAACTGTGGGTGTGGGTTGTTGTTTTTTTGTTTTTTTTTTTATATCCCATCCCCGTCTCCCTTCATTTTCCCCGCTCTTTTCCCTTTTTGTTTCTTTCCTAACTGCTGCTGCCTCCTCTGCAGTGAGGTGGGGGGAAATAGCGGTGGGAACCAGATCTGCTTTGCCACAGGGATTTATTTCAAAGAGGAGTGAGACTCATGACTGTTAATTACCAGACGTACAGTACATCACGAGGAGGACGGAAAAAGAGCCAGTAAAGGTGATTCACGGGTAACGCACACTATCCTTCCTCCTGATCGCTCGTTACTGCCTGTGCTGCATACAGTCAAACCCAATATCATGGTGTCAGATGTGGTGACATGTAGCATGTGTGATTTGCAAACAGATATGTGACATCCCCTCAAAAATAATCTGATTTTTAATGTGAATGTGTTCAAGTTTGTACTGTAAAGCCTCAAGAATTTGACTTTTTAAGACCTTTTTCAGAGCAGATTTGTCATATAGGAGGAAGAAGACTTGTTCTCGAGTGTGACATTGAGTCAGCATGTGCAACACCAGAAATGAAGCAACTAATTCAGCCGTCGTTCATTTGCTCATTTGCACCTGTGCTTTTCCTACTGTGACACGTCAAAATGTCTCCAGTGAAGAAGAAACAATAAGTGACCCCACAACAGGAACATTTCTGGAGATATTAAAAGCCATATTGTGTGTGTGCACAGCTGCAGATATACAGTCCTCCCCCTGCATCACAGAACTAAAACCACACACAGAACATACACACAAATCTGCTTATAGGCTTGATATCTGCATAATGACCGACTGTATCTGGCTTTCGGATTCAAACAGGAGAGAATTAGCACGGCCTGATTCTGCTGCGATGTGTTAAGCTGTTACTTTGGCTTGCGCTCACACAGATTCTGGATTTGGACGACATGAATCGTTGCACTCCTGTGCTGTAATTACGCAAATGTATGCTGCTAATTCAATTTCAATGAGTGTCTGTAGCATAGATGATCCCGTGGATGATCCAGCAGGCAGCATGCACAGATGGGTGATGTACATGCAAGTGTAATTTTGTACTTACACTTTTTTTTTTTTAAGCTCTCCGTTAAATGAACATATGTTTGTACAAACGTTCATTTACACTAAATGAGCCAAATATTAAATGTATTTCTGACATTTACCCGCAGCCCCCTTTACACAAACATTAACTTTATGATCTTAAAACGTGAAACTCTTCTATTTTTCTTCCTCTTTGGTTGATATAGAGTATATATATATATATATATATATATATATATATATATATATATATATATATATATATATATATATATATATGACATGTATAGAATAATGGCTTTTACCTGGACTCACCTTGTCATCCTCATGCTTCATGGGAAGAAGAAGCTCTTCATATTTTGTCAATCTAGCCACACACTGCATGCCAAGGAGAGGATTTTACTACATAATATTAATAAAAAACTGGATATTCTATAAATAATTTTGAAGTTATAAAACGAATAAATGGCCGTATTTATGTATTTATTAAAAGTCAGAGCTGGTCTGTTTTTGCTCATTTTCTCTCTCTCTCTCTCTCTCTCTCTCTCTTGTTTTTGAACTTGTCTCACTCACCGCTGATAAATTGAAATTGTTATAATTGATAAGCATCCCAGCGTCTCCACGTTTTTAAGCTAAGTGTGTTCACAGTGTTCTCACCTCCCCCAAGTTGAATTTGCTCTGTGCATTAACGTGTTTTGAATGACAATCGTGCAAGCACTGGCGCTGCGCTTGAACTTGACCGGCAGGAATTGCCTGGGAAAAGAGGCGCGACTTTGGCCCTTTGCTCCTCTCTTTTATGGAGTGGAGGCTGTTAAGACTGATGTCAGCGCTCATTAGCATAAACTTCAGCCTGTTCCCAATTAAACCAGCAAAGCAGCAAGAACACCAGTCTGTTTTCACATGGCGGGGAATGAACCAACATCTCTCCCTCACTGAGCACCTGGAGGAGAAGAAGAAGAAGAAGAAGCAGCTACAAAGTAAGTTGATTATTTCGACTTTTAATTTCAAAGTTTTTTTCTGTGATTAAAAACACAAATTAATCTACAGATATAACTATGATTTTTTTTCTCTCTCTTTGTAAATGTCTTTGTTTTCTGCTCATTAGATGTTACTTGTTAATGTGAGAGTCATGATGGGCACATGACACCTGCATGTTGTCTCCTTCCACCTGTAAAATGACCTGAACATGTGAGAAATGTGCTCACAGCATCTTTAATGTGTCTCATGAGTCTTGAGGTGTCTGATTTTACTCTGATTCCCTACTAGTGCTGATCCATTAGGGCCAATCCAGCATTTCTGCTGAGTGCATCTTCAGCACAGGAAACTTTACCTACCGTGTTTCATGTCAGCATAATGCTGCAGGCTGTTAAGAGCTTCTTAAAGAGTTGCTGACAAGCTGAGCATCAGTGTTAGATTCTCCTTGCTCACCTGGTTGACAATCTAACCGACTCTGTCATTGTTTTTTGTGGGAATTTGGTTTATAGCAGAAAGGAAAAAAGACTATTGTGTGTTATGTAATGTGAAAAAAAATGCATTTGTTATTATATATTTTTATATATATATATATTTCCATTTTTCTAAACTGCCCTGCACAGAGAGGCTCAATGAAAAATGCTCCCATATGTCTGTAGCACGAAGCAGCACTCTGTGACTTAGAAAACCAAGAGGACACATATCAGCAGATCTATAACGTTGTTCCAGTATAAATACAACCAAGAAATTCAAATGGATTTAAGAGAGCTTGGAGAGTTTCTTCAGATTCAGTTCAAGTCATGGGTGGTAAAAGACAAAAATATACTTTGAAACAGGCTTCACAAGGATTAAATCCAGAAACAGGGACACCACGCTGTAAGATTAGACTTTGGAGAGTTCACTAATAGTTTACAAATGTTTTATTAATTTGGATTTAAGCATTTAAATCACCTCACCTGAGAGTCAAAAGAACCTCCATCATCACAAAACAATAACTTATATCAGTCAACCGCTATTAGGTGCTAATTTGGTCTCATGACAGAGGGTTAGAACAAATATTTGCTCCTTGTTGGTCTTCATGTGTGACCTCTGACGCCTTCATGTCCCTGTGTCAGGTCAAGCCCGTTTGAAGAGCGGCCATTACAATTCCCAGAGGTGTCCACTTCAATTGGTCAGTTATTAACAATTGAACCCAACAGGGCTCAGTGTGGTCATGCATGATGACATAACAGCTACAAATACAAATCTGACAGAAATGAATGAACTTAAGAGGCGAGAGGAAACAGTTTGGATTGGGAGATTTACTAAAACTTTTCGCCTGGGTGGTGTCTGTGTGTGTCAACTTATATATTTAAATACATGTACTGAAAAGATGTGAATTATGTGTGAGATGTATTATTATTATTATTATCATTATTATTGAAATGATCTATCAGGCTACATCCCAGATAATGAGTTCATTTAGAAATTTAAAACCAGAGAAATCTTTAAAAAATATATTTTGTCACATCAATGAAAAAAAACGTCTGAGTGCCAATAAATTCACAAATCATTATTCCTGAAAGTAGTGCTTAATAATAATAATAATAATAATAACTGAATAAATAATTGCATTCATTTATTAAATAAATACATTTTAAAATGTCTTTTAAGAGCAGATGAGCAGTCCATTTTTAGCTTTACAGAATAAAAGCATAATAAACAACAGAAACGTAATTCAGGAACACAGTTGATGCAGAATTAGTCTCCATCGTTTAGTGGGCACCGTGTATTTACGTTTTTTTTTTTTACCATTAAACACCAAAAATATTCTTTAAAATCTTACCTTTAATGTGTTTTATATAAAACAACGTATTTCCAGAACATTCTTTGTATAAATAAAATGTCCGATGAAGTTTAAAGGCAGGATTGGGTTATGTTTTTGTCTGGTGCTGCAAAAATACTTTTACTATTTCTGTTGAATCATTCGGCCATAAAGATGATATCTATTTAAGAAATAAAGCTATTATTAATCCACTGTACATAAATATACCATTATATATCAGAAAGCCAAATAAACCAAATATTATTTAGATTTGAAGGCACATTTTTTTTCAATAACTCTGAATCAAACTACAGGATTTATTTCTAGAATCACATCGACATCATTTCAGTTTTAAACTCAGACATAAAATCTAAGTAAATATTTGATTGATTACTAGATCTGATTCAGTTTTGGAGCTTTTGAGGAATTTATTCAGCATCTACTCTTTTATTTGTCATTACTTCTCATCGTCAGTAGAAACACTCTCCTGCTGGAGCCAAAAAACACACAGATCAAAGACACAACAACGATTCTTAAAATTTTATTTCTTTAATAAAAACTAAAATATTCCATGAATGATCACACTTAACTGTACAGCTGTGAGAGAGACTATCACTGATGATAGGCTCTTCTTTGAATAGCGTAGGCTTGCAGGTGACACTGTTTTCGACTCTAATCGATTTAGTTTTATAAGTCCGACATTATTTCAAGGTGAATCGTTCGACGGTTATAGACTCATTTCTTCTGTTCTGCATCATCCTGTAGGCCTACACGCTCATTCTGCGGTATGATCCACCCCTATAGAGACCCTAACAATGACCAAAGATTCATCGTCATCCTCGTTACTATTACACTCGTTAGCCTTTTATAATATTATAATTTTAAGTTTGAATAAATTAAGAAAAATCTAGAAGAGGCCTCCGCCTCCTCCATCACACTCACCATCAGTTTATCTGCAAAGTTTGACAGTTATTAATTTATTCATCTGCGTCAATTTAAAGGTTTTATTTCTGTAATATTGCCGTTATGAGCTTATAATCCGTTTTATGGCGTTTGCAGTGTGTTGTGAATTTAGGCCAGTCACACCTTTTACGCAGGCCTGAGCTTGCAGTGTTGCTCTTCGGCCAATAGGTGTCGCTGTTTGGCTCGTATAGTCGTGATGATGTTCACTGAGGTGAACCTTTACTGTCTGTGCGTGACCTGCGATGTGTGTGAGTTTGCCAGGGGACACGAAATATGTTTTCTCTCACGATGTGATCTGTGCAGTGTTTTTTACAAATGACCCAGCTAATAACCCCCACCTCTGAAAGCCGCGTGAGTGCGGAGGCTTTATAAGGTGCACAGCAGGACACCGTTCATTCATGAGGAGGTAAAAAATGATTCTCTTTCCATGAGTATGGACGTATGACAGGACTCACTTGACTGTGTTGATACATTTAGAGCACGGCTCATTTAAATTGACTTCAATTAAATATTAATAAATGAAAATAAAGGATAAATGTGAAAGTCTAAAGATGCTAAATATAATTGATATCAAATTTCTGAGATGTTATTTTGTAGGTGAAGTCATAAAATCCGTGAAGAGAGAAAATATATTCTCCTCCAGAGATGGGTTAAATCTGGTGCAGCTGGATTTAGTTGCAGATCTGTGAAGAAGCCTCCTGGATGAGAGATGAAACGTCTTCATGGATCTACAACCAAGTCCAGTTGCCCTCAGCTCACACTTGTCAGTGTTCACCAATATTAATTTGGATTTAAGTATTTCAAATCCTCCTTTGAAACTAAATCCACTTCACTTGGGAATAAAACGCCCATCATGGATCTACAACCAAGTCCAGTTGTCCCAGATGTTCTCTAAGAAAGATGACCTGGACGACTGAGAACCTTCACAGAAAATACATCCTTAATTTAATTCCACGTGTCAGGCTACCAATAAAGACTGTACCTAATATTACTGCATTGTAATAATAATAATTATAGTAGACAAACTATTTGATCTTAGATGGTCTGTTAGGTTTCATTTGCACCTTTTGGACATCCAAAACATAAAGACTGTTGTTCCTTATCGTGGTCCAGTCTTCATTCAATCTGCACCTGGACACACACACACACACACACACACACACACACACACACACACACACACACACACACACACACACACACACACTGACATTTTTATTGCATTTCACAGAGAGAATATTTCTTCTCAAAAACAATGGAACAACTTAAAGATGTGCCTCCTTTTGCAGCAGTAGCAGGGGTAGTAAAGTAGACTTCAGACTTCAGACCCCATGAACGAGCTCTGTCGTAGATCCCACACGCGCGCACATTGGATAACACATTAGGAATAACCTATCCCTGCGCCTGACGTCAGCACGCAAACAATTACGTTCATTTCAAAGACTAGTTTTGTTGCACGCAGCGTTGACTCTCATCTCTCTGCATTCGCAATATGTAGTTATGTCTTTTAAAGACTTAATCCAGTGGTTTTTAATCTCTCTATGGTTCACATTTGGCACACGAGTGTCCATCGTGCGCTCCGTTACGCACAGAGACGAAGGGGGGGACGTCGCACCACGTAAAGCAACGTGACCCGCAGGAGCTCCGGGGAAGCATCTGCTTCTCCTGGCGCTGCTGAGGCTGCGGCAACAGCATCACACACTCCGCTGCTGCGTGCTGCACTTTGATCGTGCCCATCTCTCACAAATCGTTTCTCTTTTACGCCCTTTTCCCTGCGGAAACGTGTGGAAACTACAATATTTAAATCTACAGTCGTTTCTCCTGCTGAACGGCTCGTCCTGTCTCGGTCTTCTTGTTGACTCAGGTGCTTCAGTCAAGCAAGGTGCAGGTTTTTGAGATCAGTCGAGGTCTCTCTCCTGCCCAAAAACTGACTCTCTGTCCGGTGCCATCAGGACTTCAATGTGCCGCTGAGTGTGAGGGGACAGTGTGGAGGATGGAGGTGTGTGCTGTGGATCAGGAGTGTAGGTATCTTCTATGACACATTAGTGATAACACCCTCTGCCAGGCAGCGTGCTGCTGTGTCGAGCTGAAGCTTTTTTTTTTTTTTTTTGGTGCGTTCTTTCCCTCCACCCGACAAAATCCGAAATTTTTGGCTCTGCTGCAGCTGTCCCCCAAGAGGTGGTCCATAAGAGGTGCCTTCCTCTACCGACGTGCAGCCAAACACAGAGGCTGCACGTCGCTCACCACGTCCATCAAACGTTGCTATTAAAAAAAAAAAAAGGATGCTGACTGCAACTAAAGACGGAGACCCGTCATTCAAACAGAACAATGGACACCAGTTCACAATGGTCAATGCATAAGGGGTGCGAAATGTGTTTGAGTTTCGGTACACGTCGTCTACAGCAGCCGGTGTGTGAGTGTGTGTGTGTGTGTGTGAGAGAGAGAGAGAGAGAGAGAGAGAGGGAAGGAGAGAGGGGAGGGGACCAGCGACGCAGCAGCAGCTCCGCGCACACTGTCCTCCGAGCCTGGTGAGGAGATGTTGGGATGCGGGATGCTGGGAGCAGAATCGCCTCGGCCTCGGCTCACTGAAGCAAAAGCAAAGCCGGTATTTTTTAAAAAAAAAAAAAAACACTCCACACTGTGGGTTGGATCAGCTTATTGTGCAGGTTTACTGAAGTCAGTGAAGGCTCGTAACGTTTTGGGTTTCTCCCCTGGACTCCTGGCTCTCATAGTTTGGTTACACTTGAGAGGTGATGGTAGAAAACTTGCGTTAAAACACTGAATGGACTTGAACCGGAGATGCGGGATTTATTCAAAGTTGATGGCTTGTAAGTATGACTTTTGAATGTTTTATTTGTGGATTTATGATGTTTTTAAGCCTTAGGCTATAAAAAATGTAGATGCTTGTCCTTTTTCTATATTATAATCTCTATATAGTATCCAAATAATACGAATAATTAGTAGCAATAATAGTAACATGGGTAGGTAATTACAAAAATAATCTCAAATAATCATATAAATTTCTGAGGTTGACAACTTAAAATTACACTTTCAAATATAGTGAGCCCTGAAGTGATGAGTGGCAGCAGGCTGTTCCATCCCATATTAGCGGGAGCATCCATTGAGCGGTGATGAGGCGGGCTGAGTGGCCCCAGAGCTGGCGTTTATAAAGCAAACAGTTGTGTGATTGTTAGCAGAGCCTGGGAAAATGTCCCCTTGGCTGGGAGGTGGAGGGACTTGACGCCAGAGCCTCTTGTTAAGAAGACTTGTGTGCTCCCAGACAGCATTGTGATGCTAATGAGCACCAGCACGTTGTTGAACTTGATGTTGACTTTTTTTCTTTCTTTCTTTGGGGCGATTTTTTTCCTTTCTCCTTTCTTTCTTTTCTTTCTTTCTTTTTTTTCTTTCTTTTTTTTTTTTGGACACTTGTTTGTGGGAAAATTTTCTCCGGAGCTACAGTGTGAAATTAATCAGGCCTTTGCAGATAACTACAATAGAGAGCCATCAAATTCTTGGAAAAGTCACTTTTACTCATTTTTTTTTTTGGTGTTTTAAGTTTATTTATTTTTTTCAAAACCTGTTTTAAAAAGAGAGACGAGAAACTTACTGGGATTATATTTTTTTTTATATTTAGCAGGATTTACATTTTCATGGATGAGAGATTCTTTATTTTCAAACCCCAAATTAATAGATTTGTCAAATTATTGCATAGCTTTTTTAAATAACGTCATATTTTTTGTTATATATAATGAAAATATTTCTATATTTTAATATAGACATATGTGAGTGTGTTTAAATTTAATATATCAGTAAAATAAAAATCTAATAGAAATATAACTTTTTTTTGTAAGTATTGAAAGATTGAAAGTTTCTTTCTTTCTTTCTTTCTTTCTTTCTTTCTTTCTTTCTTTCTTTCTTTCTATATTGCACAGTGCAACAGGTGTAGGCCTACTGTAAAATGAGTAGCCTATCTCCTTATACGAATACATTTCTATTTAAAAAGCATCATATCTCATGCCACATAAATCAAACAACACTTGCGCTGGCCCATTTTAATCCTAAAGAGATTAAAACTGTATTACGAGATTTAAATGAACTTGAGCACACACACAGTTTAGCTACAAACACAACTAAAGTCAGCATAATAATTAATATCATCAGATGTAAAATTCGGCTGATAGATACTATATAATAATATATATTTAAATATAAGTTTAGAGTTAAATCGTGTTTATTTCGTGATTAATATGCAAAAAGGAAACACACATTTGTCTTTGCTCGCTGCAGCCTATTTGCAGATTTATATCACCACTCTCAGTGTGATTTATTCCATATTTTAAATAGTTAAAAAGATAGTAAACTGTCACTGTGTGTGAATTGTCCTGTTTCATGTAGACTGCTGGATGATGAGAGATTTTGTGCAACTCCACGATCAGAATATGAAAAAGCTTTTTTCCACGATCACTCAGTTTTTAATTTGAAAAGGTCTTTTATTAAACTTTTTTAGACCGTAGCAGAGTTTTAGATTGACCTGAATAATCCCCAATTATTTCAGTGTTCTTTTTTTTTTCACGCTCCGATTTCAGAACAGCGCCGTGAATTAATTTGATTCGTTTCAGCACCAAGGACAGAGACTTTTTACTGGAGGTGCTGATCTGGAGTCAGTTTTCTTCAATACGAGATTTTTTAATACAGTTAAACTCAGACATTTATTTTTTTGAACTGATTTCAGTCACATATTTTAGTTTTGATTTGAAGTTTTTTAAAAATTAAAGAAAAAAAGACAAATAATAGATACTTAACTCGATGATGTCATCTAAGCGTGAATCCGGCGTGTTTAACAAGCAGCAGACAAAACAACATGGCAGATAACTTAATTACTGACTGAGTGACGTGTGATTTTTATTTGATTTATTTCTTTATTTTTTACTTCTAGGACAAATATGAGCAAAGAATAAGAGACTGAGCACAGTGTGTACTGCAACAGAAAGGCAGAAAGGTGTTACAGTGTAAGGTGTTCAGCTCGTGCTCACTGCACACCTGACCGTACTGTACGTCTGACAGGACGTGACGCAGTCAGGGAGAGGGCGTGTTCAGATGACTTCACGTGAGGCTGATGAAAGGCAGAGCTGAGAGTCAATCAGTATTAATGTACAGTACAATCATGCAGAGACACAGAGAGGAGAGACAAAAATCACACACACACACACACACACACACACACACACACACACACACTAACTCACATTAGAGCAGTGCAGCAATCTTCTCTTCTTTCTGCTTAAATTAGACACATTTTCATATTTTAAATGAATATTCCTGCTCCAGCAAATCAGTGGTTTCTGATCAATAAAAAATATATTAATATCAGTCTTATTTACAGTAGTTATGGCATGAAATGGAGCTTTAATAATCTGAAATAAAAATCAAATGTCTATTTTATATTTTCAGTTACAAGGGCAGATGTCATGACGCCTCGGTAATAATGGAATCATTGAGAGTGGGGTTCTTATTTTGAAAAGATGTAAAGTATTTCCTGTTATCGAGAAAGACTAAAAAAAATAAAACATAAAAATAGTTCCCCAGCTGTTTCCTGAAATAATTCCTCCCCATATGAGGCTTTATTTGCAGGCCTGACAGAGCTGATTAAAATTCAAATGAGAAAATATTGTAGGTCACAGACACACACACACACACACACACACACACACACACACACACACACACTAATATCAAATATTGACCGACTGTAACTACAGTGAAATTATATATATGAGAGGGCTCTTTATTTCGCGTTGGAAATGAAACTTTGTGCCACCTAAAATTTAAATAAAAGTCATAATTATGTATAAGATTTTAGCACGCGGTGTGAAATGTATGAGGCTCTGCTTAACATGTAAAAAGCTGAGAGAGGATCCGCTAACACATCATGGGCTGTGAGATGTGAGGCATGCAGTCATTCTTTGCGTTTTTCTTAGTTAATCACCTCCCTGAAATGACTAATTAAAACGTAAATATGACGCGTTTCGTAAACTCCTTTAATCCAATAAGAAGGCTACAAAAAGACAGAATAAAACTATTTGTTTTGTTTGCATGAAAAAATATTATTTAGATTTTAATAATAATAATAATAATAAAAATCTGCATTATACTACCCTGCCTTACCTTTAGCTCCTGTAACGTGCAGGTTGTTACCTGCCTCAGTACACGTGACTCTTGCTCTGCTTGCTCAGTGTTTCTTTATGGGGACAAACTTTCTGTCCTTATTTACACAGACAGGGTGTGGCTGAAAGACGGATAGTTTATTGTCAACAGATCCTTAAACGTGGCCAGTCGTGTGATGTATTGCCCAAGGCCTATAATCCTGTCAGGTGACTGTGCTGTTGTTGCACACTGTTGCACTCTGTACCTCCATCTAAGACAAAGCTGTTATGGTTATTATTGATTTGAATATTGTTGCTATATTCACCGTTTACAGCTTTAGTGATATATGGTGAATGCTACATTTATATAAATTGATGTTTTCTAGTGGACCATAGAAATACTATTCCACACTTTCTTGCCCCCTCCCCATTTGATTTTGTCCTCACATTGAGATACAACAACGCTTTACAGAAGCAGTGGCTGCTTATGAATTATGGTGGATAAGTTTGATAGCATGTCAGAGCCTGTAATGCGTTTTTGAGAGTCTCCCAGTGGCTATTCTACCTTATGTTTTCTTCGCATGTCTGTTATGTCTATATCTCTGATGCTCACCCATGTGTCTGTGCCAATGACCATGCCTAATTCTGTGGACACCGCGCGTCTCCCCGAGAAGTCTGACCCGGAGGCCCCCGGGCGGACCTCCGCCTCTTGCGCCCCACATCTGACACTCCTGATAGCCGATAGGCGCGTTACTCCTCACTCCGATTTTCTCTTCCGCTTCGCTGCGGTGTTTTTTGACAGGTCGGAATGGACGTTATTTCTCCAAGAATACACGTGTATACACTAATGAAGCTGTGCGTAAAATGCCCTTTGTCCTCGCGTATGGTGCCGGCATCCCCACATGGTCGAAGCACCATATCTGGGACTATGCTGCATGTTTGTGCTCACTTCCAGACTGTTCAATAGGATATATGATTTGTGCAACATTTCATAACATCAGGTTTAAATAATCTGCTTTAATTCACCTTTAATATCACGAGTGACATCTTCTCATAACTTACTTGTGCCAACAGATCTTAGACACGTTTAGAAAGATGTCAGATATTATCCTGACGTCTGCCCTAATGTTTATCTGTTTTTTTTTTCCTGCAGTAAAATTCAGATTTAAACGCTCAGCATCAGATCTGTCTTGCAGATACACACTTACGCAGAGCATTAACCATGTTCTGATGATTACAAAGGATTATAAAGGCTAGTTTGTCGTGCTTCAACCTGTCAGTATGTCACCGGCTAAATCCAAAGTACACAGTGACATCCAGTGAAGCTGGACTTGTTCCACTAGATCATGTTGTTGACATTTAGCTGGAAGCCCCTCTACTGTACGCTATATGGGCCTTTGGTAGTTTGTCATGCTTTCAAACAATTCATGGATTAATTCACTCAACACGGAAACTGTGGTCTATGGTCTGAAATGGGTCGATGTGAGCTGGCATTTAAAACAACAATAAGCTGGTTGCTTGTGAGGGCCTGTTAGTGTGGAGACAGAGGAAGTAACATTGTCTCTCATCTCAGTTCACATAGGAGCGCACACTGCACACGATGGGGTCTTATTAGTAGTTAAATAAATGCTTTATTAAGGTTATCGGTGGCTAGTTTTCCTTCCTTGTAATCCTGCATATGGATGACAGGAGAATGTGTCATCCTTCCCGTGCAGCTGGATGACTTCACCCTGCAGATGCTCGTCAGCTCACAGGCTTGGAGTGGGAGGAAGTTCACTTCTGGTTTTGAGTAGAATCCATAATCATGTGAGACTGTAAGGAGCCACTTTTGTTTAGAATAACGCACTTTGTGGTCTATTGCCGAGGATGTTCATGTGGCGACGACAGGGGGTCTTTACGCGTAAAGACAACAATAAAACAGGATATTACTTATAACCCTCAAGCTTTGTGCATGCGCGCAGTCGTGTGTGCATGTTAGAGGTGGATAGAGAGACAGAGGGAGCGTAGAAGAAGAGAGAGGGAGGCAGAGAGAGAGAGACAGAGAGAGACAGAGAGAGAGAGAGGGAGGCGTGCGCATGCATGCAGGCGGAATGCAATGGCTCCATGTGACCACAACACAAGCAGCTCCGGCGGCGGCGGCGGCCCCTTTAAGAGACGTGGGTTAGTTTTTCTCTTTGGTTATCTAGCTGTATGAGTTTATGTAATATCATAAAGCTAGAGAACCGAATGTATAAACTAATTCTCCAGTCGTCACGGCGGAGCGAGCCGGAACCGGGACCGATGAGAAGGTGTGTGGAGGAGGAGAAGGAGGAGGAGGAGGACGTGTGTGTGTTGGGGGGGTGAAGCTGACGGAGCGGATGGATGGATGCAGCCTGCACGGAGGATTGGAAGCCCGAGACATCGCACCGAGAAACGCCTCCTGGTTCTTTGGACGTATGCCGGTGCAGAGGAGAACACCGCCCCCCTTCACCAAAAACCGGATTCATAGCGCCAGATTTCTTTCACGGGGGGGGGGGGGATGCATGGAGTGACAGTAGTTAGCAACCGGAGACAGGCTCCATTCATGGAGTGAGGGTGATGATGATGATGATGATGATGAGGAGGAGGAGGAGGAGGGCGACTTGGCAGTGGTGCTTTCTCTTAATGGAACCTGCCTTTTAGTCACAGATAGCAAGCATGTTTTACACGTTTCTTCTGCTTGATTGTCTTAGTTGGATGCTGATAACCAGAACACGGATTGTAGCTGGGAAAAAAAGCACCTGATTGGACGACTCATAGGAGTCACGTGTTCCACCAGTAACCAGTAAGCCCCCCCCCCATCTCCCCATATCCCCTTGGTGCTGGCCTATCTATGTAGTGATTTTGGAAAAGAGATAAGAGAAAAGAGAAAGCTAACACACTTGCAGAAGGCAGAAAAAAAAAAATCTAAGTTGCTTTATTTTGTCTCTAAAAAGTTGATGGGAGGATGATGCAGTTTTTTTTTCTTCACCATACTGTGGATGCAATGAGAAATAATCTCAATCTCAGGTGCATTCACACGGTTTATAGTGCAGCAGGTGCAGCAAAGATCAGGAGAATGAATGCAGGTCGTCAAAGTAACGTGTCACAAGTTATGAAGTGGAGATCGTGCTGTGATGCAGAAGGTTACTTCCCTGGATTTAGCTTCATTGATGCTCTCAACTGCAGCCTTAACCTTTCGTGTCCTTTATTAACAAGTGCATTGCTCGTTTAGCTACATTTTCACACATGTAGTTTATTCTCATAGCTCACAACACGCACACACGTATCACCAATAAGTGTGTTTTTTGGTTGCTGGTGTACAGTAGCAGAGATTTTGGAGGCAGTATTAGGAGAGGGCAGGGTTGGCTGGGTCGTCCAGAGACCGGGCTGATTTTCAGGCCTGTTTTATAATGCTGTTTGGGCTGCACATCATCTCTTCTTTTTCCACTCCATCCGAGTCAGAGAGGAGCTCCTGTCTGGTTCCAGGACTGCCTGAGTGATAGGTTGTACTCTGAAGTGGAGCCTGTTGAATTTTAAACAAGCCAATTCTAGTGTTAGCTGCTAAAGCTGTAGCTGCTCTGTGTGGTGGCTCTGCTCTGCACGGTGGAGAATGCATGCGTGTGTGTGTGTGTGTGTGTAAGTGTGTAGCAGCACAGAGCCTTGGTGCTACTGTTAGTAGGCCCCAGCTTACTGCGTCACAGACCAGGGCAGGTGGAGAAGGAAGCTAGCATGGAAATATCTCTTGCTTTTTGTGGCGACATGCTGCTGTACTGTTGTATCTCA
Source organism: Miichthys miiuy (assembly GCA_036365135.1). Lineage (NCBI taxonomy): Eukaryota > Metazoa > Chordata > Actinopteri > Sciaenidae > Miichthys > Miichthys miiuy. The sequence goes on from CM071609.1 coordinate 9,270,461, forward strand.
TAATACACACACAGGCAGGCGGTGTGAATACGTGCCAAGGTTGTGTGCGATGCGAAACAATAGGTTATCTGCTGTTGTAATTATGATGATATTAATGATAATTTCAGGCTATCAAGTACGAGCTGTGTGGCTATACTTTTGGTAGTTTAATAGAGCGTGGCGCAAATGAATGTGTTCATCAAGGAAACACTGCAGGAGTGTCAGGACACCCATGTCTCAATTTTAACGTGACAGAACCAGTAATTGGTGAAGTCCCACTGAGACAATATTTTAATACACTGTATTGTTTCAGACGGAAGCTTTTTTTTTTTTTGTAATTGCACAAATTTCAGGACTATCTGTGTGCAGAATTCGCCCTTTTTTTCCCCTGCAGATGCACATCCCTTCTGTCCTTTCGAGGGTTCATTTCAACATTGAGCTAAAGCATTAATAATACGGCATATTTCCATTTGTATTTCACAATAGCGTTTTGTGCTACGACTACACCACATGCCATGCCAAACAGCACCACCCTCCCAGCCTCTTGCCCCGTTGCAGTAGAAATGAATGCATTGTCGAGGGGTAATAAATGGAGGATATGGGGAGAGCCCTTTGAGATTAAAATGCAGTCTGAGAGGCAGGATAGACGTCGGTTTTTCCCACATTAATATGTGTCTGTCTGGGCCCTCTCCACCATCAGGAGGAGGCCCTCAACACCAGATGGAGCCCAGTCTAGTCTACGTCTAGTCTACCAACACCTGCCATAAGGCTGCATTACCCTTCCTATTGTCTTGCACAGTGAATTATCTATTTGCAAATGTATTTAAAATGATCATAGTTTCACCAGCTCTGATATATTCTGCGTGCTGCCACAGCGGAGAAATTAACAAATAAAAACAACCCAAAAAAAAAAGTATGATTAGAGAGAATAAGGGTTGAAAATGATGCAGAAGGAATGAGATGAGGAGATGAGAGAGCAGGAGAGGAGATGTGTTTATGGATGCATGCCGTGCATTTCTAACCAACCTGTCATGTCTGAAGCCTTTCCAGCTGAAGCGTAGATATGTCATATGCCCCCCCTCCATCTCTCTCTCTTTTTTTCTCTCTCTCTCTTCCTTCCCCACTCTCTCTCTGTCTCTGCACTGTATTGATAACGTTGAATATTTTCATGTTGTTGCCCTGGTTGTTGCATGAGGGCATGTGGTGTTGGAACAAAGCAGTCGTCCTACACACACACACACACACACACACACACAAAACAGAGCCATTGTTTTAGTTTTACAGCCAAGCTGCATTTCCAAGCAGCACCATCCTATAGATGTTATCTCGCTTGTGTCACGCTAGGCCACTAGATTGCAGAGCTGCTTGTATGGGTGTGTGTTCGCGCACATGTCTTTGTACATGTGCTCCACTGCATGTGTTTACGCGTGTGTGCTACCGCACGCTGTTGCTGCAACTTCAGTGCCTCATTTTCCGTCTCTGCAGAGTACAATAAACATGACAGCGTACTGTCGATTACAGAATAGGTCTTTCTTCTCTTTGCTGTGTGAGATCAGTTTTGTATTTTACTCGACCACAAGGCTGTAATTCAGCGTCGTCGTGTGAGATTTGAATTTTGTATTATTCTGTAATATTTGCCTTTATGTAGAAAACTACTGAATTTCTACTTCACGGTACTTCCTGGAAAGTGTTTTCCCACGCTCGTCTTCATTTTGCAATGTTTGGAGAATGTATTGCGAGCATCGTGGGCGTCATTTAAAGTGAACGTTGATGGATTTGACAAAAAAGAAACAGCTTTTTAAAATTTTATTATAAGTTATACCCACTTGACCTATCATTTTTTTTATCATTATATTATTATTGTTACTTTTATTACGCTTTGATTCACATCTGAAACAATTTATGTTTCACGGTCTATTTGATTCCATATCATCAAAATCCATATTCCAGCGTTATCAATTTTCTATTATCATTTTACCTTGAATTGCAGTGGCCTATATAAACCTTTTTCGCTGAACTTATGAATTCTGGGTTTGGTAGCCTAGCAACAGCCTCTGACCCATGCAAGTGAAAGAGAAAAAAAAAAAAATTGAAAGGCTGACATGCAGGCTTTAAACCCGCAAAGGACATCAGGTTTCAGCGGATGTAATCTTTCAGTATTTTGTGTAATCGCTTGTGAAGTGTGTTTACGTGTGTGTGTGTGTGTGTGTGTGTGTGTGTGTGTGTGTGTGTGTGTGTGTGTGTGTGTTGAAGAAATTGGTATTGTCATGCATCTCCGACTGACAGTTGAAATAGGAAATATAAGAAACTTTCCACACATAAATTGAACAATATAACACAAATTTCTAATATTACAATCAGCGTTAATGTGTCGTAATTAATTACAGTAAATTAACCTGTTTAATTTATTATCTTATTATTTATCCTGTAGTTTGTTTGTTTTTATTTGTCCAGATAATATGAGAATCTGAGAGCGAATGAGGATTTGACACCTTTAATTCACAATTTTATATTTAATCTTATTTTATCTTCAGGTCAAAATATCCAAAATCTTGTTTGCAGAATTATTAATAATGCTAGAATTTTAAAGGTATCAAACCTCAAAGAATTTCATGCGTGGCCAAAATGTTTATTATAGTTGACTGTGTGAAAGAGAGAATAAAGGTGGATCGCACACACTGGCGAGTGAGGTTATGACCTGCTGCAGGACTTGAACCTCTCTCTCAACTTCATGCTTTATGTTTTTGCAGGAATCTGTGGAGTGCAGACAGAAGCTCAGTCACATAGAAATACTCTGCAGGCCTGTGTCTGAATCTGCAGGACATCAGGTCAGCAGAGACACACACAAACACACACCACCTCCTGCTCTGAGGATCACAGACTGGGTCATGGCAAAGCTTCATCACTCCAAAGTTACAGGTGAGACTTCAAAATAATCTTTCACTCACGCTACTATACCAATGATTTGCAAAACACACTTGAACTTGAACTACTTACACACTACTTTCATGTAATTACTCTTGAACTGGTGAACCCGTTTGTCTCGAGGCCTTGTGTTTTCACAAGTGTGCTTAAAAGTCCTAATTTCATCTCCTCGCCAAAGAACGGCGAGGCGGACGTGCCTCTCATTCCTTATGTGCGCACTTCCTCGTTCGCCTTCGTCAGCCTCTCGCTCGCCTCTTGCCCCCTTCTTTATAACGTCTGATCCAATTTGTTAGATTCTTCGGTTTTGGCAGATAAGACGCAGGGAGGCCACTTGTGTAATCTATATTTTAATTCCTTTGTCCATGCTTTTATCCCTTTAAGGATACATAGGGGGAGTGAGGGGGTGCTTGGCCTGGTGTGTGTGCAAGGTGTGCTCATGTGGAAAGACTGCCAGGGTGGCTAAGTCCCTCACGCCTCTAATTCCCTCCCTCCTCCCCGTACTCCCCCTCACAAAACTACTTACTTTTCTGTCCTCTACTCTCTGTCTAGGCCTTGTAGCCCCATCCACTTATACACCCACAGAAAAGCATCTGTCTTTTTTGGGTTTTTCTTTCTGTTACTTTCTGTATTTTTAAGAAAAAAGCCCCAAGCTGCACCTAAATATTTCTGTGAATGCGCTTACTTTTTGTCCCAACACGTTAAAGTTTTTGACTCAGTCGTAAAGCAGCACTATTATTATTATTTTTCCTTACATGATAACCAACTTACACTGTATATATGCTGTCATAAAGTAGTATACGCACAGACCCAGCTGTCATAGTTACTTTACTAAAGAGCTGGCAAAACCTTACCGGCTGCAAGTTTTTCTAACAGCGTATAATGCTGAAGATGATGGAAGGCTGAAACTAGAACTAGGTGACTCACTCACTTCCCTCTCTCAGTGTTGAGTGACACGACTAAAGATTACCTTCGCTTTCCTAACAGCTGCTATAGCAGGCTATCAAGGCCGAGAATGCCGCTCAGCTCGTGCATGTTCAACCTCCTGCGGAGAACAAAGTAGACGGTGTGATGGAGGGAGTGTTGGAAAAGGGAGGAGAGGGAGATGAAGCCCCATCCGCGGAGATTGAGGTCCGTCATCGGGGGAGAAACAGAAGAAGTGATAGGGTTAGGGTTTTTTTTTTTATTTTTATTTCCCTCCAGGGTTAGATGAGCGTTCTGTGACATTGGCCTAGTTCTGTATCAGCATGCCCCCCCAGAGAAAGAGTTGCGTTTGAGAATCAGACAAGGGAAGATCAGAGGAGATTTCACAGCCTGTGGCTATCCTCCTCCATAGCGTTCGACCACCTCTTAAACCTCTTTCGCTTTGCTTCAACTCGATAAGGGCTGCCGGCCTACTTAGTCAATATCATATCCACAAACTAGATAAATCGATGCAAACAAGCTTTGGCTGGACATGGGCTTTAGAAGTGGAGGCATAGCTACAGGCTAAATTTGACGCAGAGACACATCAATCCAGAAGTGACACTCTTCACATCCTCTTTGTATTCATAACAGCAATTAAGAGCTAGCACGCATGGGTCTGCCTTACAGGACCCTTACAGGACCCGTGTTACAATATGTGCATTTGTTACAACTGCTCGTATAGGAAGTGCGGGCCGGAGGATGTGTGATTTCACACATAGCAGTGTTGCTTCCACAGCCGAGCACTCTCATGTATATGGAAAGACTTGAAGAGAGGGAAGCAGTAATCCGCTCATTTACAGTACCTCAGATCCAGTCTGCCATCTCTCACTCTCTTATGCTCTCACATTCTCTCAAACACACAAACACACATACCTCAGTGTACCGTATCTCCTCCCCACCCCTCCACCCTCCACCCTCCATCCTTTTCCATCCCCATTCGGGCTCATCTTGCCATCACCTCTTCAGCTCCGCCACCCCAGAGAAACCAATTCAGACTGCTGCTCCACACCGTCATGGCATGTTGGCCAAGGGAGATGGAGTCCTTTCAGGTTCTCGGCTACAACCTCCCTCCCTGCCTCCCTCCCTCCTTCGCTCCCTCCTCCACCCGTCGCTGCCCCTTGCTGCTTCTCAACATTTCCTCAACACGCCTGGTGTATCAGCAGGGTAGCTAGACAGCACGATAGGACTGCTCCTGAGAATCTGTTGGAGTTATTCTGCACATTATGTGACCTTTTAAAGTTTCTCTAAAATTGCATGTGGGTGTGTGTGTGTGGGTGTGTGTGTGCGTGCGTGTGTCTGAGCCTGCGTTTGCATGGTTATACTGTCAGATTAGCAAGAGTATCTGAAAGAAATGAAGCCTGCGTTATGTGTTTAAGCAGACTGATTGTGAGGTTTATCAGTAATAGGTTATCGTTAATGGCAAAACGAAACACCCACCGCCCACCCACAGCTTCTTAAAGTTGGCAATCTGCTTTTTAACACCCCGCTGTTTACTGGCTCTCTAGATTTGTATACATAAACTGCACTGCTTGGCTGTTCTTAAAAGTTGATTTGAATTATACCCTCCGCATTATGCGGCTTGATAGGAAATAAATCTCTTCAAATGAATACACTGGATGGAGGGAGGTGGTGAATGTTTGACTGTGTGTGTGTGTGTGTGTGTGTAGGGTGTGTGTGTGTGTAGGCTGAGTGTAGAGTGGTGGCGTATGTTAACATAAATTAAAGGCTATGTGCAGAGGTGCTCGAAGGAGAGAAGAGAGAATGTGAGAAACACTGAAGCTGGTTTGAAGAAGTAAAGAAGTGTGAGAAATGAGGCAGGAGCTCTGATCGTCAGCACAAACGTACATAAGCTAATTTAGCTACTTATTTTGCTTTGGTATTAGTGGCTTTATTTCATTAGTCAGTTAGCTGTGTTGTTTTTTCTTTACCTCCTTAAAGCTCAGAGGCCTCTGGCATCTCAATGCGCACTGGCTGAATGGGGAGGTGGCTGTATTAAAGATTGGTGGTGGCTGCGATGGTGGGGTGCAGCAGGGTGACGAACAGAGCGCAGAAGGGAGGGACGGGGGTCCGCTGAAAGGCAGCAGGCTGCGGAGTGAATGGGAAAAGAGAGAGGGGGGCATAAGCGGTGGAGGCAGGTTGAGGGGGTGGTGGGGGCCCTCCATTGGTTCAATGCAACGGCCGGAGCAGCTGTGAAAAGAGGTCTCCCCTTTTTCCCACGCCCAGTACGACGCAGAAACCCTGCTTCAGCCTGCCAGGGTCAAGTCACATTTCTAATATATACACTGGGCCTGTGGACTTGCACAATGCATACGCACAGCTCATTTATTTTATGTATGCACACAGACAGACACACACTTGTATGCACACAGCGAGTAGACAGCCTCTCAGACGGAGACAGAGGTGGGGGCCGCTGCAGAGAGAAAGAGAGAAAGAGAGAGAGAGAGGGAGTATTATGACACTGATTTCTATCCCGTTGGCACCATTGTTTCGTCTTGGAACCTGCAAATTAACAAGCTGCAAGTGACACGCACAAACACACACACACGCACATGCAGATTTCACCATTACACCTGCTAGTTTGAGTTCAGTTTGAATTTTAGTTTGTGGGGAAAATGTCAACAAAAAAAAACAAGAAAAATATTAATATAGATTTGGTTGTTTTTGTTTTTTTGTTTTAAAAAAAACTGATTTTCCATTACGGCATTCATGGATATCCCAGAGTCCTCTTCATATGTTGGACATATATATCATATATATTTGTGGGTGGCTTCACTGTATGCACCCATAACTGTGTCATCCACCCACCCTCCTGCCGTCACCACCACCACCACTGCTGCTGCATCTCACCCCTTTTCTTCTCCTCGCGCATTTACGTCTCAGCCGCCATTTACAAACTATAATCATATTCCAGGGAGGGGGATGTAAACGCTTTGTCCTGACAGACCCCCACCCCGTCCCCCACCACCACCACCCAGTGCCAGATGCCCTGCTGTATTGTGTGGGTGCTGGGGGGCAGACAGACAGACAGCCCCCTTCTTCTGTCTGTCTCTCTCTCTCTCTCTGCACCATGATGTCACCCTACTTGTCTGTCTGTCTGTCTGTCAAGACCTTGACAGGAACTTGAGTGTGGGAAGGAAAGGCGTTCAGGATGGGAAGGGGGAGGTGGAGGGTGGTAGAGGTTCAAGGAGGGGTTGAGGGTTTTTTTTTTTCAGGGGGAGATTTGGGGGGTTTGGAAAGAGAGTGTCTGGCCTGAGAGGTCAGCGAGTGGACTTGAGCATGAAGCAAGTTGAGTTTTTTTTTTTTTTTTTGAGGGGGAGGCTCTCCTAGCAACCTAAAGAGAAGTCAGTGAACAACTCAGTCATTCAAACTCGTTGGTTTGCCACACAAAAAACCTGTACAGCGAAGATATGAAGAAGAAAACGAACAAGAGGAAACAAAAACAAAAGCACCCTGTTTTCACTTTTATTATAGATTTCATCAAGCACTTCCACGATTGCGCTCAGATGTTGTGAAGTCATGACAGTTTGAAGCTGATATAGCCCAACTATTGCAGCAGACAGCGTAATGCATGGTGTGATATTAGATAATATCCAGGATATTACACATAAGAGTGGAATTCAGTGCTCTCCTTGAATGAGTTCACGTCTTTGTGAAGTTACATGATAGAGCATCGCTTCTGTCTCCAAAGTGAAAGTATTATTTCTTTTAGTATTTTTTATTTATTTATTTTTTTTAGACGTAGGAGGTGAGGGAAATTTTAATTCAAACACTCCAGGCTCACTTCTGGACTTGTTCCAGTTACTTCCTGTAAATATTTCATTATAAGAATAAATCTTACAGTCAAACTGTACTGCATTAGCTCTTGTTTTTTTTTTATGTAGGATGAGAAAGGCCTGTAAGATAGACTTTTCTTTTCTTGGAAACAATTAGTAAGTTTTGTTCGCAGCAGGGGTGGCACCAGACAACGTTTTGATATATATAAAAACAATATGGTTTCTCCACAAAAAAGTTCAATTACTTCATTAAAAATCCTTAAATTAAAATGAAAATCCCAATATTATATGTCTATTTCAAAATTTGATGTGTCCTTCCTCACTGATAAGTCCATTCTCAGTTTTCACATCACAGTTTTGTAAATTATATATAAGAAAAATTGATCGATTTAAGTTGAACACAGACAAACTTTCCCCGTTCAGCAGATCAATATGAAAACATCTTTCTTGAGTCAAACTCTGACCATCCATCCATCTGCACAGCGAGGGTCAAACAGGTGAAGTCACAATGAGCAAAACACACTTCTGAGTGGAGGGGAACTTTGCAAGACGTGACCTGACACTCTGTCTGAACATATATATATATATATATATATTTTTATAACTGTCACGATCACCAGCCCAAAAAACCTTTAGGCCAACATTAGCATCTAACATTAGTGGAAATGTTCTGGCCTCATGTCAGTCTAAAATATGAACTTTTTCAAGAATGAAGATTTTTCGTCTGACAGCAGTAATGTGGTTTTTACAGCTCGCTGGCAAACACAGACAACATGCACCTTTTTCTGGCAAACATTTACCAGGACACAGACACATGCCTTTATCATTCATCCTCTCTCTATTTGGACTCCCGCTTTTGTATTTAATCCACCCTTTTTGCTCTTTCCATCTCTTGCTTTAACAGTTCTCCCTCTCTCTCTCTCTCTCTCTGGCTGTGTGAAGAGGTGATAGTATTGGGAGACAATGGGAAAGACTCACTTAATTAGCTGGACGAGAAGATGCATTGTGGCAATTACTGAGCACAAAGGGAGGGGAAGGTATGGCTCTGTAATGTGCTGCTGTGTGTATTTGCCTGGCTGTTGTAGCCTGGAGTGCAGGCAGGCCTTTATAGGGAGTGAAAGCAGTAACAATGGAAGACAGGATGTACCCCACATGTAGAGCCATTTCCAGTCCTTTTACAAACAGGGACAATGGCCGCTACAGTCTCCTAATGGCTGGAAATGCAGAAATTGTATTCCCTCTACATGGATGGATTATGGGGCCTAAAATTTACAGCTATGGTGGCTTTGTGCAAACTAACTTTCCAGGTGTACTTTGTTGTATAGTTTTGTTGTGGATATTTTGGTACCACCTTCTGATAGATTACTTAATAAACAACAACTTACAATTGTTTTCATTATTAATCCATCTGTAGATTATTTTCTATTAGTTTAGCAACCATCTCCAGGTGCAGCAAGCGTTTAAATCCTCCGCATGTTGAAGCATGTGTGTGTGTGTAGAGCTGTAATACTCAGTAGTTTGGAGGGTGGAGTGAAGCAAAAGTGCCAGTGATGGATTAAATAGTTCGTTACAGGGTTCTTGCTTTAAAAAAATAAAAGTCACCTGGAAACAGTCAAACATCAGCCAGGGACGACTGTTCAACACAGAGCTAATGTTAGCTCATAGCTAGCTACAGCTGGTGAAATCTGCCAGTGAGAGTTACTTTAATGAATTTAATGTGTGTCAACTCATTGTTTCAACACTTAATGAGAATTTCAAGTGATAAATTTGCTTTTTTTTATCGCTGTTAAATGTAAATGTGACGTGCAAGATTGGAGATTTGATAGGTGAAGTAATGGGACCTTAAATGGGACAGAGCTAAGTGAGTAGTTGGTCTATTATTACAGAGGACTAAGAAAATCAATAAATATTTATGTTTAAGAAGCTTTTTGGGATGCTAAATCATTATTATGACAATTATCGCTAAAGACAAAATTGTGGACAATTTATTTTCGACTTCAGTCAATTAATGGGCAAATTTTTTGCAGGTCTAAAAATAACTTTTGTGTTGCCAGGTTGTGTAAAATCTCTCTGTGATCTCTGTTGGTGTTTATCCTCCTTCAGCATGACGTACTTTGTCCCTTAAGCTTCTGCAGCTCTACCCAAATGAACTGATTGCTTACCTTCTGTTATTGAGCTGCAGTGCACCTGGCAACCTAAAAGTTGTTCTCATTAATGGCTCAACAAATCAATCAATAAGGCATTAGTACAAAATGTATTCAACATTAAAAGCAGCACTTAGAATAAATAAACTCTTTAATGAATTGTGTCTTCTAAGAAAGCGTTACTGTCACGTGACCTCGTTGTATAACACACAGTGATTAATTTTCTAATTTCCTCTTTCTGTGTCCATTCATCCATCCTCTTCAGTTCTATTCCTGATTGTCCTGTTGCTATGTACCAAATTGGACAAGCTACTTTCTATTTCTGACTGGCTATGAGTGGGCCGCTGCTGTGTGTGTGTGTGTGTGTGTGTGTGTGTGTGTGTGTGTGTGTGTGTGTGTGTGTGTGTGTGTGTGAGTAGAGTTGGGTCTGGCAAAGAGCATCTTCCTCTAGTGGAGTGGCCTGAGGGGATTTCTTTCATGAAGTCAGATAACATCCAGGCGACCCCCTCTTCCCTTTTTTATAAGAGTTCTTTAACCTTGATAAATGAAGTAGAGGCGAGGAGGGAAGGAGGGAGGGAGGGAGAGGAAAAAGTTGCGGGCTGTGTTGGGGGATGAGGGTGTGATGGAGGGTGGAGAGATAGAGAGAGAGAGAGAGAGGGAGAGACACCAACTCCCTGGCCGGCTTGCTCTCAGGATCAATAACGTTCGGAGAGCTGCTGAGCACTCCTGTCTGGCAGCTCTACCATAGGGGATGGAAGGAACGGAGAGAGGGAGGGAGACAGAGAGGGAGGGAGGGGGGAGGATGGAAGGAGAAAGCAAGAAAAGGAGTGTTGAGAAAACCTCTCTATCTCCCTCTTGTCACCCTTTTTTGCGAAGATAGGGAATCGAAGCGGACGTTGATGTAAAGATAGAAGGATGAAGGGGTGGAGAGGAGAATAGATGAAGGGGACTTTAAACCAATGCACCTAAGCGGCTGGACCATGCCACCCACCTGCCTGCCCACCTGCCCGCCAGGAAAACGCACACACACACACACACACACACACACACACACACACACACACACACACACACACATACACATACACACTGTGGTCTCCTTTTACGAAGCCACAAGGTTACAGAGTGTCGATACAAACGCGCACAGCCCTCCAACAAATGGGATTTGGCATGTTCAATCAACAGTGCTGCCAAATCCCTGTTGTTAAGTATTGCAGAGCCATATCTGTCTGCAGTGGGCCTGAGCTATGCTACCAAGGCCCGCTAACTGTCCCCTAAATATCCTCTATTAAAGTCCTCTGTAATAGAATTATCTGCTGTATTTGCCATCAGATCTAAATAGGTGTGTGTGTGTGTGTGTGTGCAGTGGCATAAATAGAGAACAGAGACATAGTTTTCACATTGTGCACCTGTTATAAAAAAAGACTTCCTTCACCAGCGCCTCGAGGTCTCCTGAGCTCTCTTCTTTCTCCCTCTTCTACTTGATTTCCTTGCTTGGAGTTTAAGTCACCGGTCTCCCACCTCTGGCCATCTCTCCTGGCCTTTTTCCTGTCCTCTGTTAGACCTGATCCTTTCATCTTGCCCTCCCCTTCCACTCCTAATCCCGTGCTATAGCCTTCTCTTCGCCCCTCCGCTGCTTCCCATTGCTCTCTTTTTAACTCCATGCCTCTTCTTATTTTAGCGTGTCCCCGTGCTCCTTGCTCTGATTTCTTCTGCTTTCACTTTTCCCTTCTTTATCCCCTCCTTCACCACTGCCTCTGCTTCTTCTCGGCCTCTCTCTGTCTTCTGCGTCACCCTTCTCCTCCTCCTCCTCCTGCTCCTCTCTTACTTTCCTCTGTCCTTAATTAAGTTAGTGATCAGTTGACTGCCCCTATCGTTGGTAGAGAGCAGGTTGGTCCTCCCATCCCAGAAGGGGGTTACATTGTCTGTGCTGGTTGACCGGTGTAATCCCCCTACCAAGGACAAAGGGCAGTACCCTTTCTACCTCAGCCACCCCTGAAGGGCATTAGCCCCCTGACGAGAGCCGTGCCCTGGCCTGCCTGACAACCCAGCATCACACCGCTGGCTCTTTCCTTATCTGAGGAGGGCAGTTTGACTCCAGACTGCTGAGAGTGAATGCAGATGAGAGAGAGTAGTTGCTTTTAGACATCACAGAATCAGCCCAAGTTCACAGAGGATTGAGGTGTACATTAACGGGATCCATCAGTTCTTATTTCCACCGCCCCATCACCAACGCACACACGCACACACTCATAAACACACACACAAGCGTGCACATCTGTTGTATTAAGATCAGGAAGTCCTACTCTAAACCTCTACACAACCCCACATACCTCTCTTTCGCTTTCACACACACACACACACACACACACACACACACACACACACACACACACACACACACACACACACACACACACATTCACACAGGGAACAAGTAGGGAAGGTTGCTATGGGAACGGTTGGTCAGAGTTTACCAGAGGGGAAACAAACAAAGTACTGTTCATGAAAGCAGGTTGTTTTGTGCAGAAGGAGCAGTGATACTGTGTGTGTGTGTGTGTGTGTGGGTTGTGTCATGTCTGGTGATTAGCTGTGTGATGTGTATGAAGCCGTGCATACTGCATCCTTTTATATCTTATGTCCTTTTCACCAGCACCATACCGCTACTATAGACCTGCTGTTCTTTACAAGACCATCATAAAATCTTTGAAGTGCTCAGTGGGAAGCTGACATCCAGACAGGAATTTGATGAGATGTCCAGGAGCCCATATAGCGATGTTGTGTTTTATATTTGAGGTGTTATCATCATCAGGTTCATTTTAATGACATCTGAGAATTCATTTCATAAATGATTAATCGGCAGTTGTTATTTTCTTAAGCGTGTATCAAGACTTACTTCCTTAGGTGGCTAACATGTGGCTAATATTCGCCATATCTCTTTGGCTTGCAGCATTCTCTGTGAGCATATTGCAGGATTTGCAAACTGCTGTGTGCAGATATCCTCTTTGACATTTAAGAAGTCACTTTCAAGGAGTGTGTGCTGTTAACAGTGGCAAAAAATGTAATTAAGTTTGGTATTTAGGTTTTTTCAGTATTTTCAGTTCACTGTGAAACTGTGGCAGGACAAACTCGACATCGTTAATTGATTAATATGAAAACACCGGTGACCGCAGCTGTGGTCTTGACCAGTCTTGAAATAAAATCCTGAGTCCTCTTTGTCCGAGACCAAGACAAAACAGAGTAAAAATGCAGTCGATTCCGAGTCAAGAACGAGACCTTCAAAAAGTGGTCCTGAGACTGGTCTTCAGACCGAGACCCATCTCGAGTACTACAACACTGATTCATAGTTTTGTCTGTGTAAGAAGCAGATGTCTTGTTTTTGTCAGTCGCAAACCAAAAAATATTAAACTACTAACATGTTAAGACAAGCACCAAATGTTTACATTTTACTTAAAATAATTATTAAATCATTAACTACTTAAATAGTTCATATTCTTCTAACTGACTAATCCATAAATGGTCACAGACTGACATTCAAATTGTGAGCAACACAGTCGTCTGTATTGTAAGTGTGCAATATCTGTTCATCTTAAGTGTATTCAAGATTTGATTCTTGAAATGTAAAAATGTTTTTATGCTAAGCCGAGGTGGACATTTATAGATAAAAAAAAAGTGATGTGATTAGGTTTAATGGAAACAGACTTAGTGAATAAATCATGACATACATAATGGACTTAAATGTCCACTGGAGACATAATTATCCCACATATTTCACAATATATTTCACATATTCCAAATATTTCTATTAGCGATTAACCAACAGCTAATATTTGCATAGCAGTAGTGAATGGAAACGTGCATTAATTTAGGCGATTTTCTTGAAGATTCGTGCTACATTTGGATGGAAACCTGACTTGTGTCTATGTCTAAGTAACAGCCTGCATTCCCCAGTGCCTACTGTGCTGTTTCAGCTGTCTCAGTTCCTTCTCCCTTTCGAATTATATACTGTATTTCCTCTCCTCTCTTCTCCCTCTCCTCTGAAAAAGTAGGTCTCATGGTAGTTGGATGTCACCTCATCCGAGTCACAAACAGCAGTAACCTCCACAGTTCTCATTTTCTGTCATTCGCCTTTTCCTCACTCTTCTCCGCTCTCCCTCTTTTGAGGCGTATGAACAAAATGCATCTAAACTGCAAAGCAGCATACAAACCTGCAGCGTTTTTTTCCCATAAATATGCCACCATGCCTTCCTCGCTCCGTCTGTGCCCCCCACCCCTTTAATGCCTCTTTAGACCTGCACTCGGCTGCTTGAGTAATATTTATTGCACAGTCTCTTTTAGTCTCAGTTTCTCCTTTTATTTTTTCCCCCCCTGAAACAAACAAGTCCAATGCCATGGGGCAAAAACACCCCTCCCGACGCCACCACCTCCATCGCCCCTCCCCACCTTCTCCGCCCCCTGTTCCCTCTGCCCCTCGCTCCTTCAGCACTGACAGATAGACAAACGTACTGTTCTCTCTTTCTTTGCCTTTCACCTCTCAAACCTCCCTCCATCCATCCTGCCGGACGGGTACAATGCAGGCGCTCTATCCTGCGGCAGGGAGAATGCAGCCCTGAACTAACAATATCACCAAGGCTGCCTGAATGCCGCCGAGTCCCATTGTGCTCTGTCAGAGGGGAGTTAACACCCATGTCTGAGCCCAATGAATAGTATTATTGTGTCTGAGACATGCACCGCACCCCCGGTCCCCATCCATGTCCCCCTAACTCAACTCAGCCCCCCTCTCCCAAACTTGCCTCTCTTGTCCCAACAGTGTAACCCCCCACGCCACTCTCGCACCCCCTTCGCTCTTTCCTTAACAGACAGCTCTAACTTCCAAAGCCTCGCCTGCCCACCGACTCTAAACCTCTGCGTTTTACTTCTCTATTCCCCTGGCAGTCGGCCCGTGGGTTTTAGTCTCTTTTTCAGGCTTGCGGAGGGGTGGAGAGAGGTGGACAGAAGGGCTGTCAGAGCTCTGTGGTGACTGTGGTTGCGAGGATATTTTGGGGGATCGTGTGGTTGGTTGCGACGCGGTGCAATGATGTGGGGTGGTGGGGGGTTGAATTTGGCCATGGCTCTTTCTCTGTTGAGGAACACAATGGCACCATGAATCCTCAAAGAAATGCCCCCACCCGCCTCCAACTGCTATTATCATAAGAAGAGGGCTGCTGAACCCATTTGAATAATTCTAGATGATACAAAAGCTGAGATGTTTTCTTTGACAAAGTTTCTATAGAGCACCACTGGTCTGGCCAAAACATTTCCATTCCTTCAGACTCACTATGGCGCAAACAGAGAAGAGGGTGAGGGAAGGGCAGTTTGAAATATCCTGTCAGTTTTAAATGTTGCTTTTGATATTTATAACCATTAAGGGCAAATAAATATAAAACTCAGTGGGCTTGTGCGGCTAAGAGAGCGAGAGCAAAAGCGGGTGATTGTTGAAGAGAAAGTTTTCCTGTAAATATTTCTAATGTATTCTATTGACGCAGTGGTGATTTTTATAATGGGCCCACTCTCGCTATATTTTGCTATCTGCAGCACATCAGAATCTAATAGCTGAGAGTACCTTTGGCAGACAGTTTCTCTCTGCCTGACACACTTAACTCTCAGGCCTCCAATCCCAGCAGTTTCTGCTCTCCAGGGTTAGCAGGTTCACATTACCGGCTGGGAGAGGATGCCAGAATTCTCACCCCTGACTTCTTGCTGATCAAAGACCAGGATTGACATTCAGAGTGGGTAAAATGCTGAAAGTTAAGATTAACTTGTTTTTTCTCCATCTCTGTCTCTGGTTGTTTGTGTACAGCAGGAGGAGGAGGAGGAGGAGGAGGAGGCAGTGGAGGAGGAAAAAGAGAAGCAGAGTGGGTGGAAGGATGGAAGGAGAGAAGGATAGAAGCAGTTCGAGGAGGTGGTTCGAAGCGGGTGAACCCAGAGCAGGTGAACACAGCTGTGGATCGCCATGGGCTCTCTGGCTGCCTTCCTCCTGTGGCCCCGGTGCTGCATACAGGGGTCCCGGGGAGCCGGCAGGGGCCAGCCAAAGCTGCGGCAGAGTGGGCAGGCTAGGCCAGCCAAGCCAGGAGAGAGGCAGGTGAGGCGGGTGAGCCGAGCTCTCATCCCCGCCGGCTAGGAGCCTCCGCGGCAGAGCGGAGCAGCGCGGAGCAGCAGAAATCAATACAGAGGAGAGAGGCTAGCAGAGGTTGCCCAGCACCGCCTGCAGGCCTCGGAGCCCAGGGACCAACCACCACCACTGCTCCCAGCTTCTCTCTCCATCTCTCTTTCTATCTTTCTCCAACAGTCCCAGCATCAGCCAGGGCCAGGGCCCTAACCCTGCAACCGCCCCACACGCAGTGTGTGTGTCAGTAGGTGCACATGTGTGTGTGTGTAAAATAGAGAGAAAAAGGGAGAGGGATGAGACAGAGAGATAGAGAGAGAGAGAGAGAGAGAGTCTTTGTGTGTGGTTCAGCCGGAGGGGTTTTTGCTGCGTCCAACACCACTTGATAAAACTTTGTCAGAAAGACACAGAGACAGCGAGGGAGGGAGGGAAACAGAAGAAGAATAAGACAGGACGTCGAAGGTCTCTTTTCTTCCAGCTCCCTCCCTCTTATTACTAATTCCACCTTAACTGTTTGAATAAGGATCCATCGGAGATGGCGCGCAGGATGTTTCTGCTCAGTCCTACTTCCAAGCACGTAGCTCACAATATTCCTAAGATCTCATGAGCCAGGATGAAAGGACAATTTGAACTTTTTCTCTCATCCACTGTATCAGATACAACCTGTCTTTTCGCCTTAGATTTTCTTACCCTTACTACAGCAGCTCCCATCAGAGGATATGGCAGTGCAGTATTGATCTATAAGGTGGAAGAGAGGAAGGCGGGCCTGAGCTTTCATACCTCTCTGTCTATGTGTGTGGAAATAGCACCTGAAGTCCACTTACTGCTGTGCAGCAGGGGTCCCATGGCAGCACAAGTGAATGGCTGCTAATTGAATGAGAGATGAAAAGGACAGTAGTTGTACCTGTTCAGTACTTGCCCACGTCCCCCTCCTGTCTGACACTACTTGATTTTTCATCTGACGTTTTTCCTCCTCCACATTTTACAAAAAGTCCTTCTCCACACAACGAGACCTGCTCTTCAGATGTTTTAGCAAATTGGTGATGACTAAAGAAAAAAATCCGGCAGAGACATCCGGCTTCGAGAGGTCATGCCACAAAACGTACTGTACTGTACACATTTGTGGACTCGGAAGGACGTTACAGGACAGACGGAGAGAGTTTTCAAGCGTGAAAACTTAACCGAGATTACAACTGGATTCATACCTCTTGGTGAGTACAATAACCTCCTTTAATTGCTTCTTTTGTGGTGAATAAAACCAATTATATGATTCAGAGAGATATATATTGAACTAAACAAGGAGAATCACAGAAATAAGAAAGATTTCCCCTCCTGGTAACACAGTTATGATGAGATACCATCTCTGCTCAGAGGTGTGTGTGTGTGTGTTTTTAAAGTGAACACAGACACGTTCTGTTGTAGTTGATCTCCTCAGTCAGCTCTCAACAGGAGCCCTGGGCTGTGATCATACTGTCACAGAGTGTTGGAGGAGTTCGTTGTTGTTGCCTGTACCAGGGAGGGTATTAAAGCGCAACTCCCCCTCGCCTGCCAATCTCCTGGCACACAGAGAGAGACTGGCGCCTCTCCACGCCTCAGCCTGGCAGCGACCCATGCTTACAAAATGGCCGATTCCTGTCTGCCAGCTGTCTCCCTCAGCCAAGATGGCGCTCGGTCGCTTTTTAATGCCCGCTGTTTGCCATCTGCCCTCTAATTGTTAACGGCTATGCAAATATCCAGTAATTGCATTTGCATGCGCTTGATACTTAACCCCTCCCCCTCGGTTGTAAATAATAGCGCTAGCGTAAAAAAAGGAAAAAAGGGAAACACAATCGTGCGCGTTTGCTGATTGAATACGCAGCGGGAACAATTAGCCCTGTTGTTGCCCTCCTCTTTACTTTTCTTTAAGCTCACCTTATGCAAATCATTGATGCCGTGCTCTTGCTTTTGATGCTAGCTGAAAAATGGAGCGTCACCCTGGCTTTCTCCGAGCGGCTCATTCGGAGACGCTCATGTGTCTTCTCATTGTGCCATATGTGACATCTGTGGTTGGCTGCATTACCAGGGTACCCTGCCTCCTCTGACAGGCAAAGCCCACACTGTAAAGGGGAGCAGGAGCATAACATAATGACCTCATTAGCATGCTCAGCACTCCCTGCTATAGGCCCTGGTGCGCTGCTGCGCCGTGGGACCCACGGGTGTACGCCCTTCTCACAGCACTCAGCATGCAACATTGTGTTCTCCCCACACAATGCGGCGCTTCATACAGGCTTTATTACGCCTTGTCAAAGCGCAGGGGGATCAGGGGTATCAGTGCAGAAGCAGCAGGATACAGGCTGTGTACGTGGAACAGGAGATGTATTGGTGCTTTATGGTCTTAATGTGGTGTTAGCTGTGCTGATGGATCCTCTGTTGCTACTGTTGTGCATTGACGTGTGTGTTTATGTTTGTGTGTGCGTCTTGGGTCCGTAGTTGTGTGTTTGTGCAATTGTCCGTTTCATTGTGAACTCCCGTTGGTATTCGTGGACGTTTTCACCTGTCAGTGCTAATTATTGAACAAAGCAGTTTTGGTGAATTGTCTGTGTCCTGAAAATAGGCTATCATCCACTCTGAAGAGCTGCTCTGTGGTATCTGTTGTCGGTCTGTAGTGTAGCCTTGAACTTCACAGCAAAGACTGGAGGATGTCACACACACACACACACACACATGGTCTCAGGAAGAGCTTCAGGAAGAGCCCAGCTTCTTACAGTACAACAAATCACAGGCTATGTTTTGTCCTTGAAACCTGTGTGAGGATTTGGAAATAAATTATCATTTAAAGTCCCGTGGTAACCACCGCTGTCATCTACCCGTCCACAAAAGGCTGGTTCACCGCTGTTATCGTCTTCTCCATCAGACTCAGGCAGTTTTAATCAAGCTTCTCTGTCTAATCAGCCCATACTGACACTGATGAGGCTAAGGGGTAGAGTAGGTTAGTGTAGAGCCCACGCTAAGCTGTAGTTAGCCTGGAGAGTGTGTAGGCTACTGTATCCTTTTGTAGGGGGGAGAAATGGTAGTCAAGAAGACAGACAGGCAGGCTCAAATCTGCTCTCACGGTACGGTGAGGCAACAACAGTCCAGACGAGCTAGATTCAATTGATTCTGTGTGTAGATTTTCATTTATCTTTTTCTCCAGGTTAATAAATCCTGTGGAAGTTAGGGCCAGAAAGAGTTAGAAAAACAGGCTGACAAGAAAGCAGACAGAGGGTGAAAATAAGAGAGACCGATAGAGAAAAACCTGTTAAAAAATGTTAAACCCAAACCTAAACCTGTCCTATCTTGAATGTGGATGCAAGTGCGGGCACTATACAAGGGTGGGGCTCTCTTGGCAGGGGGAGAAGGATGGAGGACAAACCCAGAGAGATGGGTGTTAAGTCTTTGAAAGAAGAAAGAGTAGTTTGTCAGGATCATAAGGGATAAACCGGGTGGAGCCGTTTCATTCTTCATTTGCATATTCAAATCAAACACGCAGGACCATATGTTTTATGAAGCTCCCGATGAACATAATACCCAACCATGTATGCCAGTGAGCCGCCATCACTGTTACACACACACACATACCATATGAACACAGACACACACACACACTGACTTGCATGTTAATCCATATCACATGGATACAAATGTGTCCATTCACACTTACTCACAGGAGAAAAAAAAAAAAAAGGACACGCACTCCAACACCATCTCCTACAGAAAGCTTTTATCCTAATAACGGTTATAGCCATGTGTGTTACTACGCTGCTGCAATTATGCATAATTCAACACAAAGAGAACAGGCGGGATGGTACAGTAGACCTTGCTTTAGGTGGACATATTGCATGTGCATGAATATAGTAGTGTGTGTGTGTGTCTCTTTCCATTGTTAAGACCTTCATGAACAAAGCCACATAAAGGACTCTGTCGCAGGCTTCTTATGTTGAGTTTCACCAAATGATTTCCCAAATATTAGGGAAATCATTACATAAATTATGTGTGTTTAGGTCATATATAATTTGTATAATTCTATCTGAATATTAATGCAAGAATAATAACAACAGGCAAAAAAGTTATTCTAATATGATCAAAAACATATTTTGTTAGAGTGAAATGTAGAAAATTAGGATACGGCGTCAGTTTTATCAGATTATATAAACTGCGTATTTACGTGCGTATACACTAATAATTTCCGCAGAGTGGCTTGAATGTGGACTGTTCATTTGTGTGTGTGATTGTCGTCCAGTCCACTGCAGCTTTTCTCATTCAGACTGCCCACTGCTTTTTATTTGCTTAGGTATTGATTGAATGTGTTCCACCCTCTGAAGTAATAGTTGCTGAAAGCATTTACAGCCATCGCTCAATTCATCCTGGCCCATTCCACACGTCTTTCTTTCTTTCTTTCTTTCTTTCTTTCTTTCTTTCTTTCTTTCTTTCTTTCTTTCTTTCTTTCTTTCTTTCTTTCTTTCTTTCTTTCTTTCTTTCTTTGTTGAGACCAAACAAATATGTGATCGTTTTTTGTGTTTTTTCTTTCTTCTGGAGACACTTTATCATTCAAATGAAAAATGAAATTTGAATAGGTGTGTTGATACCTATTAAATAAAGTACACAAGGTAAATTGGTAATTTTTGATTTGACTCCCTCATATGAAGATTTTCCTTATATGACGTTAAAATTGCAGTTATACGGCAGTTGTTACATTTTATTTTTGAAAAGACCGAATGACATTTTATTTTGGAGAGATTGCTGAGCCCAAATAATCAGATTTTCTTGCACATTTTTCCATATTTTTCTTAATTTTACATTTTTCACACATATACTTTTACACATATATCTAAGATGTTCAATTTCTTCCATTGCAATAAAAGCTAAAGATAACTGTCCGTTATTCTTTGGCACATTACAGATTTTGTATTTGTAATCTTTCCCGACAAAATATAAATTAAGATATAAATATGCTAGAACAGGCTGTGGAAGAGAAGGCGGTATGAATATGATCCATGTTTCTTTTACACTTTTTTATGCTTCCGTAAGTAACAAAAAACATTTTATTCGTGAGATGCACAAATAAATTCATAGCATTGATACTCCAACCAAATTCCTTTTGTGAAACCACCCTCCTTAGGAAGTAATTCCTGAGTCAAGTGTTGCTGCTGCTGCTGCTGCTGTTTCCTCAGAGCTGCAACACTGAGCCCCAAGTCTGATTATAGACTCAGGGAAAAACAGTCAGGCATTTATCCAAGTCACTGATTATGTCATTTCAACAGGCTGCAAACACTCAGACGGGCTAGACAGCTCTGAGGGGAGAATTATGAAGCCGGAGTGGAATGGAGGCTGTATGAAAAGGAAATGAAAATGGAGTAGTGCTGTATGTGTGATTAAACTGCCTGCTCGCCAGCAAAAGGCCACGCTGCCGTAGCACAGGCCTGAGATTTGGCCGTAATGAAAATGTGAAGGTGGAGGGGTTTGAACCCCCTGAATGACGTGTATGAGCATGCACACACACACACACACACACACACACACACACACACACACACCCTTGCACATACATTATATAGTGTACGTATGCGCTCAGGCTGAGTGAGCCATTGAGAGAGAGTGCAGATGCAATTTGAGACGTAAAGCAGAAAAGAAAAAATATTGAGCGTAAAGAAAGAAAAGCCTCCTGAATTGAAAATAAAACATTCAGATGAATGTTTAGCAGGTAATTCATACGAGCCACAGATAATCTTTGAATTGTTGTCGCCCTTAGAAACAGACAGAAAGGACCATGGTGGCAGCATAAATATTAAATTGCACCATTCAGATGCAGAGACAGCATCCCAGTCAGCAAGCGTGGGAACAGGCTAACTGATTAGGCGATGAGGGGTCTGTGCGGTGGAGGGGGTTGCGGTTAGTTCATGGCTAGACGCCCCAGCTGCACTGACTTCCATTCAGAAACAGGTTAGGAAGGACCTCAAGGGTCAAGGTCAGGGGTGTTGGGGGTATCAGTGCAACATTGAGCTGTGTGTGTGTGTGTGTGTGTGTGTGTGTGTGTGTGTGTGTGTGTGTGTGTGTGTGTGTGTGTGTGTGCGTGTGGTTCATCTGCTGTTCATCCCCGGCTGGCTGACGGACTGTCTGTAAGCTGCCTCTGTGTTTGCTTATTTTATAAGCTGCTTCTTATTGCTTCGCTCCAGGGACAACTTGAGCTGAGAAGCAGGGGAACCCAACCCCCTTCAGTCAGCCTCTGGCCAGTCTCCAGCCGGCCCTGAGCCAAATCGAGCCAGAAATCAGTCCTGCAGCCCAGTCAACCCCCTGGTCAAACAACCCCCAGCCAAACACAGTCAAAGCCAGTCAGACACTTTGACAGCCCCCCCTTGTCTGTCTCAGTCTGCTGCCTCCTGCAATTTAACATGTCGGCTCAGGGTTCATCGGACGTGCACGCCACCATCAGAAATGTGTGTTGAATGATTCGGTTGGATCATTTTAAATCATCACATTTTTTAAAAATTCTGATCAAATATCTGCTCTGATACAGTGCTCTGTATCTAAGCCTGGGCCATTTGCTAATTTTATATGTTCCTTCGCAGCGTGTCGCATTTTCTTGATGAAGCCGCCCATCAATAGCAATCCTCTTTATTGGTTGAAATGCTGCTGGTCACTGTATCATTGCCATTTCATCAAATCATCTGAGAGGCGAGTGCGGGAGCTTGCGGCACGTTACGCCTCTTTGAAATAAACAGTGTAAGCCCTTTAAGAGGAGGGACTGCAGCGCATGAGGAGAGGAGAAAGAGGGGATCTGGAGGGAGATGAGGAAAAGGAGAGGACAGAGGGAAAGAGGAGAAATGGTGAGGAGAAGAGACTCAAGCTAACCCACCCTGCGGTAGCCTGCCTCCATTCTTCATCTGGGACTTATGCTTCATTAGACTGTCTGAAAGAAAGACCCGCTTTCCCTCATCACCTCAATAGACTAGTCCCCCTTCTCTTCCATAGCCTGGAGGGTTCTCCTATAAAAACCCACCTCCCTTACCCCCTGTTTTCCTCCTCATTTCTGCCTCCGTTTTCTAATCATCTCAACTCGCGCTGAAATCAAGCTTAGTAACAGCAGTTTTGTGAACCCCTCTGGTCTGCCGCCTCCACCCCTCCCTTCACCTCCTATCATCCTCCGATCCCCACCAGCTCTCCTTCTCTGCTCATTCACTCACCTTGGTCAGACACACCACCCACCCACTGCTTAAATCCCTATCAGCATGTCAAGTAAATGTCTGCCCAGCTGGGGTTGACACACATATATACACACACACATACACACGCGCACACATGCTGAAATATAAATGCGCTGCACACACAATCTTTTGCTTGCTTGTGGGGTTTAGCCTTCCTCCCTGCTGACCCTTTTCACCCGTGTTTTGCTCTCTTCCCTTTCTCGCCGCCTCTCTTTTCCCCCTCTGCCTCTCCTCAGGCACTGATCTGACAGGATGGTTTGGCTAGCTGACTATATCTGCAAGAGGTTTATCACAGGGCTTCGCAGCGGCTCCTTCTGTTGCCTACCTGTTTTTATTTTCAAAATTAAAGTGCTTTCTCCAACAGCCACAGCGTACCTTAGGCCATGCTCACCTTTACATCCCATCTATTTGATTAAAAGGTTACTGGAATCCCATCCTCTAAATTTGTTACAGTAAAACCTGGTCAGTTTATCTCCTAATAAAATCTGGAGCTGAAATATCTGTGCTGTGTGTTAAGAAATAAGGTCTCATATCTGCAGTATTTTGAAGTCACTCTACTACCAAATATCCTTGCAAGGGGTTTTTTTTTTTGTCCCAGAAGTAAGTAAAAACCCACCTGGGAACATTCTTCAACTCAGGTTTTCCTTATATTACATTTTTTCAAGATAAATCGTGTTTAAGATATCTTTGCATTCTTTTGCACTATCTACCTCACTTGTGTCGTCATTTTTTTTTTTTTTTAACAAAACCAGCAGGATTACATTACGATTAAGATATTTATTATATGTAGAGATCAGATTTGCCTGTCGGAGAAAGAGCGTTTGTGTTTGTCTTGCATATATCTGTCCGCAATTGTGTTTATCTCAGCATCTCAATTAAAAGTCAAAGTGATTTAGTTGTTTGTCTAAATTGTCGCAAACTTATTATCCTCTACGTCTCAGTATCATGGGGTTGTAATCCGCTGCGTGCGTCTTTGTTTCATATACACTACTGATGTCATAAATTAACATAAAGGAGGACAGGGAACACTGAGCTGCTGGCAGACTTTAAAGAACACACAGCTCCCGTGTCTCTTTGCAGAATAAAGTGACCGTTTCCGTTTACCCCGACCCCCAAACACACACACACACACACACACACACACACACACACACACACAAACACATCTCCAGCCCCTTCTGCCGTGTGCCACATTTCAATCATCGCTCTGATTTTTGGGGACAATGACGAGCTCGGTGCATTCTCAGCAGTGCCTCTGTCAACGTGGCACAATCTTTATGTAAATGTATTCAGATGCATTCTCAGCCCTGTAGACCATCCTCTCTGCTGGGTGGTGGTGGTGGTGGTGGTGGTGGAGGAGGAGGCTGTTCAGTCACATTTCCTCCTGTAGCAGGCTAGCAGGCTGGAAAACATGCAACACGGCATAGTGAAACGCACACGCCGAGGTGGACCCCTGGCAACACGCCTGAGAAACCCCTATTAAACCCTATGTTTATATTGGGGCTGTGATTTACAAAATGTGCGTTTTCGTGCCTTTAGGCATGTGCACCCCCTATGTCGTTCTCCTTTTTCATCAGGCGCGCAGCAGACAGCAATAGAAATTGCGAGGACGGGGTCCTTGCCTGCATGTGCGCGGCAAGATGGAAAGGGGAGGGGTGTAAGAGAGCGAGGAGAGAGGAGGTGTGTGTGCATTTCAATATGAGCAGTGCCTCTGCTCATATTGAGATATTTCCTGATCACGCTGACACAATTATGCACACACACACACACACACACACACACACTGTTCCTTTGTGTACAGCTGTGCTCCTCAGCTCTGGTTCATCTCTAATGTTCTGAACTTGACTCTCAGCAAGTTCATTGTTATTCATTTCACTGTCATCCTGAGCACCTTGTGAGTCTCTAGCCCAGGTTTCCCAGGCAGGACTGTGTTTGTCACACTCACACACACACACACACACACACACACACACACACACACACACAAACCCATTGTTTCAGCAGAAGGATGTTTGTAGTCCTCTGGGTAAAGGTGTGTGCTGACTGTATCAGAGGACACCGTGAGACGGTGCAGTTTGTCAATGACCTGGTTCTGCTGCATCCAACTGCTGCAAAGTTCAGTCCTCATGTGATTAGATGCAGCGAGAGCAGCTGTACACAGTGTTCTGAATAGGATTGCATTGTCTTTATTTTTTTTCGCGAGGCATTGAGGGTGCATTTGAAATATTAAAATCCGATTTTAGGTTTGACGGCTATTTTCGTCTGTGTTCATTTCATATCAAATAAAAGCAAATAAAAAAAAAAAGTCTCTCATTTGAACTTTCTTGGTTCTTGCTGTCATTACTTTAAAGTTTTCTTATATCCCGTGAAAACCAACCTCTTCAGTCTTCTTTTCTCTCTCTTATTCTATTGCCCTTCACTGTCTCCTTTCTTTCTTTTTTTTTTTTTACTTTCTCCTTCTGGCGCAAGAAAACCAGGGGCTGCAGTTTGCTTAGCTGAGTCCATAAAGAGGTGTTTTAAAAAGCTGTGTTAACAGACCAACAAAGCTTTAAATGTGCCCCCCTCTGTGAGGGGGTGGTTCCCATAGGGATGTAGCGTGGCGCTCCATTGGTAGGCCTCTATCCGGCCTCTCATTCAGCCCAACGCTCAGTCACGGCCACTTATGGTAGGAGGGAAAATCACACAATTCAACCCAGGCCTGATCCAATGACATGTTTTTTTAATGAGGTGGCTCTATGTCTTTGTTTGGGCACCAAATTCAAGTCCAGACCTGCTCGAGTCTTGCTGAATAAGATGCAAGGCCATGGCCAGGCACAACTCACATGAAAAGCACAAAGAGCTTGGCTTCTGTTGAGCCCATGAAAAGCTCTCTACTTTGCACTGTTCCTCACTAAAACATCACTAGTAGCGAGCGCGCAGGTTTTGAGAACGTATTCACAAGTTTAGATTCTTCTTTCTTTTGTGTAGTGTCATCCATACAAATCTTTTCGAAAAATATGTAGGGTGAAAGGTGCAAATGTGCCAAAGGACAAGCTCAAAACTCGTGTTTACTTTTAATGGAATGGAGTGACGGTCAAAAGAAGCAGCTGTTTGTCATTTCGAACTCCTCCAGTTATTTTTTTCCAGGGTCACAAACAGTGAGATTTCTTTTTCTTTCACTTTCACGGGTGCAAGTGTCTTTTTCAGAAAACGCCACACCATATATCACACATACATGTGCACATGTCATACGGTGTGTGTACATCTGCGAGTGGGCCAGGCGCTCACTGGCTTGTATGTTCAGTGGTGAGGATTGTCATTAAACTGTCTACCTGCATCACCAGACTCAACCATCACCCTGCCTGGCTGTTCGTTTTACTTCACGCTGGGGCCTTGAACAACACACACACACAGACACACACACCTGGCCATCAGCCAGGATTCACATACACAAAGCATACAGTATGTCTCCTCACATTTGACACACAAACTGATACAAGATTTGAAGGGCTGACATTAATACTGATATTTTGATGTTAAAGCTACAGAGGGCTAATGCTTTGTGCCACTATTCAATGTATTCATTCCAAGAGTTCATACAGTGTTCCAACATTGAATTTCCTTATATGCAATGAGAAATGTCACAGTGGTTTAGATCAGTGGCACCTTGCAGATCTTTACAATTAATGAAGGTCCCGTCAGCAGATCGCTTCTTTTTTTTCTCAGATTGTTCCATTTGACGAATATTTGGAGCCAGAAAGAAATAAAATGTGCAGAATTTCAAAAGAAAAATTTGAGAAATGTTAAAAAAAATTGAATTTTGTGCAAGAAAGATTTTCATTTCTTTCAGATCCCTTTACGCACCTGGGGACACTTACGATTTTTATAGAGACCCCTTTGAGGTTCCTACTCATAGGTTTGGATCATTGTGTGACACTAGAGGTGAAACCCAGAGTCACAAAAGTCCTCTAGGATGTATTAGTAGCTTCATAAGGGAAGGTAACTACATCCCATTGCGATATTTGATTGTGTTTTTTGAAATAAATAATAATAAAAATAAGCTAAATTCATTCAAATAATTATCTATCTATATAAAATCTAAATAAATAAAATACACTGTTAGAAAGACTCCATTGTATGACACATACACACACACACCCCATGAATATGCCTGCCTGGATGCTTGGAAGTACTCTTCTAGCCTCTCATACAACCAACCCATCATCCAGGCTACTTGTCTCTGATTTAGTCCGACTCTGTTCTTTGCTCACGTTGAAGGTTGTGGTAATGGGGAATTAGTATGCAGAGAAGCAGACAGACGGCCATGTGGATCTAATAGGTAGCCAGACTGGAGAAGAAGACTGGAGTGGTGTGAGAGGAGGAGGAGGAGGAGGAGGGTATCTCTAGCAGAGAGAGAGTTAAGCTTGGCCTCTCCTCCTCCTGTCCTCCCGCTCCCTTCCCTCTCCCCTTTATCGCATCGTTCCCCATGCCCTGTCCCAAACCTTAATGGGACGTCAGACGGACAGCCTCGCCTGAATTGAGCAGGGAGCGCAGCCTCCACCCCCCCTTGTTGTCTCTCCAAAAACAGACTGCCCCATCCCCCCCTACCTTCCTCCATGCCCCTCTTGCTCTCACACTGCTAGCACCCATAGCTGCTCCCCTTGGTTCTAAAGGGGGTATTGAGGGGGTCCCA
Source organism: Miichthys miiuy (assembly GCA_036365135.1). Lineage (NCBI taxonomy): Eukaryota > Metazoa > Chordata > Actinopteri > Sciaenidae > Miichthys > Miichthys miiuy. The sequence goes on from CM071609.1 coordinate 9,298,282, forward strand.
GACACCCTCCACTCTTCAGCCCCACAGCCTAACTCTGCATAAATTAGACACGTCTCCCTGGTGTCTCGTCAGCCGGTCGGGGCACCCCTGGCCCCGGGTCTGCCGTCTCCCAATCTGCTGCTCTTTCTCCCCCTCATGCTGTCACCTTCTGTCTCCCTCCACTTCCCCCATCTACTGTATTCTGTCAATCCTCAACATCCTCAAGCTAATAGAGCGCCTTTCTTCAAATCTCATCTCCTTTTCCGTGTTTGGTATTTCTTCCAAAATCACTATTGCTTCCTCTCCTCCTCCTTCTTTTCCACCAGTCCTCCACTTCCTCGTTTTCTTTTTTCCCCCCTAAATCCCTTGACACACTCACTCCTACCTTACCTGCTTTATATTCTCCACATTCTCCCTCTCTATCTCTACTTTTCTTATCCTTCCACTTGCAGCACTGTGTTACTCAGATCAACCAAGGACTCTCCTCTCCTCTTCTCTCCTCTCCTCTCCTTTTCAGCCTGGATATTGTTTACATCTGTCTTGCTAATCACTGGCAGAGCCTCTTTAGACCTCACAGATGTTGCAATAATACAGGGATTAGCGGGCTTAACACTCTGGCTTATTTGGGGAGTTTTCCCGATGGCCTGGCAGCGAAGCCCCGTCAGCTTCTCTGATTTTGACCTTCTTCCTGTTTCGCTCCGTGCTGAGATCCTGCAGTCCCTCTCCTCTTTGATTTGTGACTTTTTACAAGCATCTGGCATGCTGGTGTTGTTTTATCCAGATTGGTGCTCTGGGCTCTCACTTCCTGCAGCTACATCAATGCCTGGGTTAAATGCAATTACAGAGCTAAACTGCCTGACACATGACAGGGAGCTAGTTTAGCAACAAACAAGGCTCTCTTTTTTTTTTTTAGCTGCTCTTTTTACCTGGTGCATTTTTTTAATGCACATAAAATCACCTGTGCACATTGATATCTTTCACATTTTAGAATATGTGAGCTATTTTGATGTTTCTATTTGCATTTCTGGGTCTCCTTTATCCACGCGATGTAGCCAGCTTAGCCAGCTAGCACCGTGCTAGCTGCTTTCTCTGCTCACCATGGTGACGCTTGAATCTCCTCCGCTCTCCTCTTTAACTCAGTGCTGAAAGATAATTAGATGGCCTTCTCAGACTCAGCATCCCTACTGCCTCTCTCTGCGTCATGCAGTACAGCCGAGTCCTGTTTTATGACCAAGCAGATCCAGCGTCTGTGTATGTGTGTGTGTGTGTGTGTGTTTGGGGTCAATGTATTTCTGTCTGGATCCTAATCCCAAAGGTGATATTAGTCTGGTAGGGGGGCAACCCATCCCCCCCATGTGTGTGTGGGTGTGTGTTTATGTGTGTGTTTGTGCTGCAGGCGTTGTTTTCAGCCAGGAAGCCCAGACAGGCTCTACCTTGACCTCTGACCCATGACTGTCTGCTAGCTCAGGGGTCATGCTCACCATTGATGCAGACAGCTGATAGACGCACCAACAAACGCACATGCACACACGCAAAGCTCCCCCTCCCCAATCCATGTAGTAAACATTAACAGTTTGGTGTGTCTGGAGATATGATGACACAAACAGCGTCATCACCGGCTAGCTGTATGTAGACAGAGCATGTGCTTATGATTTAAGCACAGATAGTGATTCCTCATTTTAGATGCACAACTACACCTGTCTATTCAAGCCTTTAGATTCCACAGGAACGCCTCCTGTGATGTCTAATTTACGTTAAGAATTAGAGGAACATGACTGGATTTATTGCAGAATTTAAGGAAGTCTCCTTTTACTGACCACTGTTTTTTATTTGCTCATGTCTTCACAGATGTCAGCGACGCCACCATGGAGATGAAAAGCAGCGACTGAGCTTCCAGCGTTGGACCTTACTCCAACAGAGCACACACGCTGCCTTGTAGCCAGTCTCTCTGAGCATGTTTAGCCTCGGCCACATATGGAAAACGCCACCTCTAGACCTGCAAGAACAGTCAGTTAGACGCACATCATTAGAGTCTCATTATGAGTTGTCTAGTCTGCAGTCTTTGTGGATGGTGGATGTGGACAGGTAAGTCGGAGTCGCTTTTAAAAAAAAAGGTAAGTTTAGAGAGTCCATTTAAAAGTTGTCTGAAGTGCATGATGCCCAAAATTAGTTTTATTAGAGATGATTTACTATATTTGAGACCAATTTTAGGTCACAGATTGGATGAGATCCCAAGGGGTCCTTCTTTTCATTTAGTAATTTACATTCAAGTATTTGACTGGAAAATCTCTTGACAAGAGTTTGTCACCGTTGAATTACTATCCTCTTATTTTCTGTGGGATATTAACTCCACATATATATTTATACAATCTCTTTCATAGTGTAATGATCTAATTTATCACAAAACGTGAAAATGAAATTGCTGAATGCCGAAAGTGTTGCCCTGATATGATATATATTTTCAATAAAGTTGAACTATTTCTGAAATGAAAATCTGTCTTAGTTGTTTTTTTTTCCTCTTCTATCAATTTTTTGTTTCTCTGTATATCCGTAATGTTTATCGTTGTCAAGGATTATATCTGCACGTTTGGTGATATTCTATATCTTTCTTCTTGTCAACAAATCCCATGAGAAGACCAAAACCAACAATGAAGTGATTACTAATAATAAGAATTTCCTCTGTATCTAAAGCTCGATATACAGTTACTATTCATCAAAGACACATCATTGCACTGGCTGACATGTTCCTTTATTACTCTGAACATGGGCACCGTATTTTAAGTCAATCCCACGTACTGTCCTAGAGCCATTCATATTTACAAGACAGAATATGTATTCAATGACAGCTGAAGATCACAACATGTACTCCTGTTTGACTGATATTTGCTAAAAACTACAGTGACCAGCTGTAAAGCAATTAAAAAAAAAAGAAACTATATATTTGTGACTCGTTTTTAAAGATTTACGTCTTCAGTAGGAAGTCGGAAAGTCTTGAGAGACGGTCTAACACACTGTTGGTTTGCGAGAGAGAATGTTGCTAGTCACTGATGCTTTAAATATCACCTAAGATGTGGTATGAGAAGCTCTAGGAGCCTGTTCACTTCGATTACTCTGATTATTCCAGCAGTGGCTGAGGGGTTGGAAGAACAGTTAAACCTAGTGGCCTAAATCTGTGGTGTCAATTAGGTGCCTTTGTGTATGAGCAGCAGGGGTGTTGAAGCGAGTTGCTGGAGCTGAAGGAAACTCTGAACAATGATACACATTCATAACACACACACACACACACACACACACACACACATACACATTTGTCCTATGTTTTGTGGGGATCACACCTCCTTTTGTTTTCCCTCAACAGCCAGTAGAGGCGATGCCCCAGTGCCCCCAGTGTGCTCCACTGCTCTGGCTGAAATGGGCTCCTTGCTCCCCTCTGCTCACCCCGCACCCCCTTACTCCATCCCAACAACACTGTCCCTTCGCCTGCTCTGGGTTCCCCAGTCCTCAGCCTCCCCCTGACTGGTCCTGACCTGAAATAAGGGCAAGGCAAGTCTCCATGGCCAGGCCTGCATAAAAGAAGATCTGTGTGTGTGTGTGTGTGTGTGTGTTTGCGTGTGTGCACCATGGCCCTGAAAGAAAGTAGGAGATTATCCCATTCTGTGTGTCCAGTCACCAGTGCAGTATTGACCATGGTGGGCCACCCAGGGAGCGTCCAGCCAGCCGTGAGATGGCCTGATATACATGCTTACTGGCCATGCTAGATTCCCCCACTCTCACCAGGGAGAAGGCCGAACCCTACGCTTTCTAAAGACACTGGAGTCTGAACGCGGTGTGACCCACCCTCCATACACAGATGCTCACACACACACACACACATTTGCACACATGTTCCAGTGCGACCTCTGTACAGTGAAAGACATTGCCACCAGGTCGTTTTCTGTGTCCTGTGAGGCGAGGCGGAGGTCATTGGGAAGGTGGAAAACCTCTTTAATGGTGGGAATGATACCATAACACCTATAGATAGAGTTACGGATCATGTCACATACAGTCTGTATACAGCGCACAGCTCTGACAGCGAGGCCTGCTCATTGCTGATGGTGAATGTGAAGACGAGCGTGAAAAAAATGTAGCTTGTGTTGAAAGACAGAATTACTTGTTTCTCTTGTTTTTTTTTCACTGCTTAGTCATCCGTGTTTATTCTTTGCCAGGTTTTTTTTTATGTTTGATATGTCCTTATAGCACTGTTTTAATCACTATAAAATTTATAATTTCCCCATATTTTTTTGTTTTTCTACTTATTCTGATGGTGCCTCTTATAAACAAAGCAAAAACACATTCATATTTAAATTTTTGTGCATAAACCTTTCAAGCTTTCACCTCACAAACATACAGATCAATGATTATTAACGAAAGCCTCTTAGAGTTCATTAAAACTCTTTCTAAACCTGCCCACCGCAATGATTTGCAACAGCTCTCTGAGTTGTAAAAGCAGCCCATTGTTCACCTTAACAAACCCTCAGGGGTCAACTAATTGTCTGCTAATTGCTCAGCTGTTTGTTTGTGGATACAGAGTCTCTAACATACTGGTCCTTTAACAACACAAAGGCCTTTAACAGCAGGACAGAGCTGCACAAAGCTCACCAGCTGTAAAAAAAAAAAACAACAAATAAGAGAATTTATAGGCAGTAGTGTGTATTCTTTTGCTGCATGTAAACTGTGATTAAGGAGTCAGGGTGTCACAATAAAGCTTAATTGGAGATGGAAATAATATAATGTCATTTATTATTTGTTTTTCCTAAAGGAGATAAATGTGTTGGAATAAACAGGCTGCAATAAAACAACAGACTCCTTTTAAAATGATCAAATTCTTTATTTTACATGACCAAAGTTGAAATCGTTTATATTATGTTATTTCTGTGATGTGAAGAATAAAACACGTCCAAATATTTTGCTGTAATAAATGCGGGCCTTTGTTTTTTTTTTTAGCATGATTTTCTTTTTTATATGCGTCTTCTCTAAATTTGCCTATGAGGCAAATAAACAGCGCAGAAAGATTCACAGAGGAAAAGAGATTGAATTAATTATACGGAAACATCTGAACACTTTGAATGATTTAATAAACAGTGAGCTCAAATTGCAGTCACATTAGCTTTAATAACTCGTCCTAAATTTTTATGGTGATTTTATGGTGTTCCATCAAATTCTTTTTTATTTCTAGATCAGAAATTATATGTGTTTTTTTTTTTTAATTTTATTTCTACAGCTGTTGAATATTATTGCATCTTTAAACATTCAAATGACATTACTGTAATATTCTCCAAAATACAGTACAGTTTCATTTTCTAAATTGAATAGCGTCTTAATTGTCTGTGATAATGCAGAAAGAACACATTAATGTGGAGTGTATTCACGGCCCTCGGTGGGTGTGTTACACAAACACTGCAAGAACTTATTATAATATACAACTCTGATTAACAAGAGTCCATTACACTCACCATACTATAAAGCATCAGTTCACATAAAACAGTCCAGTGTTAATTGTGTCTATTTATTTTGTACTTACGCTACGGCGATGCTGACTCACTATGAGTTCATTAACACAATAAGCTTAAACGGCTGATTTTTACAAGCAGGCATAATGAACACGTATGACAGTTTGTAAAACAATAGAACAGAGTAGAATTAGGTGGGTTTTTTTGTGTGGAAGTAATCAGTAAATAATGTTTTTGGGTTTTGTTTTTTTTTCACTTTGTGTTGATGCATTAGCATCCAAAGTGTACGAGTTCAGAGAGTTCAGCTGCGCCCACTGATGTGCCATCCCAGCATGCACACATACAAAATTAAATTCTTATGTAAGCGTTCTAATTTCAGACCACACTGACTGTTCTCACATTCATGTGCGATGAAAGGCTGACTTTGGGAGCGTGCTGATGCTGTGTTTGAGTGTAAGCGAGCAAATATTGCAAGTAAAACCTGCCCCCAAAAGATTATGGATGAAACCTGCAGGTTTACAAATTGTGTGTAGTTTAGATTTAGTGTGTGAGGGTTTTTTTGAGGTTTGAGGGAATAAAAAAATGTGTGTCTATCTATGTGTGGGTGCAGGGGTCACCTCCCTGGCTCCCCTGAACTTGGTACCCCCCCCCCCAGACACCTCATAAAATCTGTAGGTTCAGCCCACAGTCCACACAGAGGAGCAAGTTGAGGGTAAAAGGGGTTTGCCAAAAGGGGGTTATGGCGGAGTCAAGGATATGGATGGGTGGGGTCGACGGAATGAGACGGGAGGAGGGGGGGAGGGTAGGCTGCTTTAAAAAAAAGTCCGAGAACTTGGAGCCTAGTTTGTCATGCTAACTGCAGCGATGCCATTGAATGTGGACACAGGGAGCAGAAGGTTCACAGGACCCCGGCCATTCTCATGCAAAGTCTGTCAGAGCCTTCTCCTTCGTCCGTCCACCCACCATCCAGCCACCCACTCCCCCAAGCCTTTACTCTTGCACAACAAATACATACGTGTTTATAAATGGGCACACACACACACACTCCACTCACTGAGGCCTGGGTAGGGTGCCCCTTTCTTTATATGAGCTCGCTCTGCAAATATTTGAAGTTACATGGAGTAACAATGGAAATGGAATTCGATGGTAAAAACAGAAAATGATAATCACTCACAAAATGTGATCGCTGGCATGAAGATTTATGAATAACACTGTTATCTTGAAGTTTCCATTTGCAATAGGGTATATTTTAGACACGTTATACATTAAACATGTTATATTTTAAATATGAAGTCACATGAATTAACATCTCTCACGGAAATTGTCTTTTTTTCTGGTGCTGAATTGAAGCCCTGCATCGCAGCAGTATTCAGACAACAGAAAAGCCTATAAAAAAAGGAAACTACAGTCAGATACATATTCTTACTACAGCATCTTAATTATAACATCCTACTTATGAAAAAGGAATGCACCATACCTCACATTAACACTCATCTTAACTTCCTATGACCTTGACACCACCTTGACGGACAGTGGCAGAAAATTGACCTCATTTCCAGACTGATTGCAAAAAATAATTTTGCTCCACACAAACACAAATTCTATTTAAATTTCTATTCTGGCATCTCTATTAAATCAGCTTCCCTCCCTGATTCTTATTTCTGCTTGCTGCTAGTCCCCACCGCTCACCTCTCATCTGTTTCACCTGATCCAGAGATCGTTGGGAGGGGGGGAGCTACATCTCATTCAGTGTTGAATCTGTTTAAATGCCAAGTGGTGAAAATGTCAGTTGCAGTACAAGCACACACACCTATACATTTATTCTCTTTAAATGCAAACACTCCATGCAAATGAATGTGTTACCCCCCTGCGGGCTCGAAACAGTAAGGACAAGCACATACTGTGTGCGAGTGTGTGTAGGTGCCTGGATTTATGTGCTCAGATTTATGCGTACTATAGTTTCACAACCAGGGATTGAAGGAGTCTCCATTTGTGTTTGTGTATGTGTGAAAGTGTGTGTGTGTTTGTGCCCCCTCATCTGCACTTGGAGCAGCCGTTTGGAGCCTGTATTTGATTGAGTGAAGGCCAACGCGGCCTGAACACTCCCTCTAATGGAAGAGTGGAGCAGCTCAGTAATGCACTGACCCCAGAGCTTTTACAACGCTGCCAGCCGATAAGTGGCAATATGCTGGATCTTATAAAATTAACAAGACTGAGCTATGGGGAGAGGAAGCTCCGAGGTTGAGCGGTGGGAAAGGATGACGTTCCAATAGCACTTGTAAATATCAGCATGCATGCATGGGGGGATTATAGCTGTTCTTGACTGAGTTTTATAGCCACGGCACCATGATTAGGTATTTTTTCACTCGTTTCTTGGCTTTTTTAAGGCAAGTTTACGGGTAAACGTTTACAGGCCCGTTTATGTTGGAAAAAATGTCTCTCGAGGCGTTTTAATGGTGGTGAATTTACGAAAGATACGGTGGAGCCAGGTGCTTGAGAAGCTAACACTGAGCTGACCTTCAAAGTGGCGGCAACTGGATCCCAGCCAGTGTGGCTTTTGCAGGGCACCACAGGGGTGTGAACATGTGAGTATATGCATGTGTTTGCTATACATTCTCTCCTTAGCCTTCTCTGGTGTGACATCCACGGTATAAGCTCAAAGTCAAACAGCACCTATGCCTGGTTATGCACAGGCCTCGCCTAAACAGAGCACAATGGCTCTGGAATACATGCAAAATGATATTACAGCCGCCGCCACCATCTCACCGCATCCGAATCTGATTTAGTTCTGAGAAAGGCTTTATCCCTGTGTGCCTCCCAGTATAACCTCCTCACCTTTCTCACACAGGATCAGGCTGGGTTTGTGGGTGCGAGAAAGCTGCATTCGTGTGCATTTTTGCCCATATACTGTGCATTTATGTGTGAGTGTGTATGTGTGGAAACAGCTATTGTCTGCCAGTGCACCAGCGGGGGCTTCAAAGTGAATTATTCATGCGAGATTTGAATACATGCAAATGGTTCACTCCCCTCTCCTGGCACAGATCCAGGTTACCTATGGCAACGGCGCCTTCAAGAAGCATCTTTCCACCGCTCCTCCTCCCCCTGCTTCTCTCAGGCACCCACCCTCCGACCATGTTATCCACCCAGTGGTATTGTTTCGATTGTTGCAATACCAGGCTGGGTGGCTGCACACTGTGGGGTGGCAGGATATCCCATAATTCACAGTCAAGGTCATATAGGCAGGAAAGGATGAGAGATGGAGGGATGGAGGGATGGAGGGTGGACAGATGGAATCCCTCCATCCAGCTGCTCGGACGTGAAGTTCAGGAGACGACACTCTGGTAAAGAAGAAGAGACGCAGCTGGTAAAGAAAAGAAAGCGGTTTCAGGTGGTGAATGATGCTATCACCAATGCAACGGACCGGGCACACACTCACCTACTATTCAGATTTAGTCACGGCTCATGCGCAGTAACCAGTGCAGCAAAACAGGATGAGCACGCAAGAAAATGACTACCTTTGAATGCAGCATACCGTTTTTTAATATTTGAAACAGTAATCAAGATTCCACTTATAAAAGACAAAATATTTCAAATGTTTTAAATAATATTGTACAGTCTAAAGCAATGTGTTATCAGAAATAAACTAATTTTGATATTAGGGTTTGGGTGGATGTGTGTGGCCACCTTTGTCTTGTTTTATATATTTGATGGAAGTGTAAAAAAAAATTAATGTGTAACGTGTGTGATTAAGATTTTCAATAAATGTGGTGTGAAAAGTAATTTTTCTTTTTTCATGTTTATCTAGAATTGCTCCTAATTTCTGGTTATTTTTGTTGACTGTGTATCTATTTTTTTAAATTCTTAAAGCAGCTGCTTTGTGCATTCACATAAATAATACAAAGATAATAAATAAATCTAATGCAAAGATACGGCACGAGTTCTGTTTTCTGGCAAATTTCAATGATTATAATTCTCTATCACCATAATTTTGACATCATAACATCTGTGAATTAAAACAAACGGAAAAAAATGCATCAATTATTTATACAATGTTTCAGTGGGCATTTAGCCTTTCTAGGGTTTTGAAGTCTGAATTAAATAACTCTGTTTTACATAATTTTGCTGTGTAACATTGACAATGTAAAAAGTAGTATTTGTAGAAGATTTTTTTTTACACAGAATGTTTTTTGTTTTTTTTTTATAAATAAAACACAGAAAAGTAAAAGAACAATTAAAGTTGTCTCAGTGAGCAGAGGGCAGGTCAAGTTCAGGCCACGAGGTGATCAGATCCTAACTAACCTCCATAATGGTTCAGGATGCACAGAGAAGAACAGCCACTCAATGCTGCCATCTACTGAAAGTGAAGGGACAGGTGGTCACACACACACACACACACACACACACACACACACACACACACACACACACACACACACACGTGGGTCAGATATGATTAATCAAACTGATGCAGTATGTTCACTGTAATTTTACATGATCATATATGAGAAATTGGATAACATCATTTATTCATATTCTAAGTTTAAAATGTCACAGTCTTTGGGGGAAACTGGTATAAAACACTGAAACAACACATCATTATATCTTGAAAATGTAACGTAGAGGAACTTCTTATTTCTGAAAAATGATTTTAAAAAAAAAGTCAGTGATCTTACCATTAAAAATTGAAGATCTTTGTGCGGCCAGTAAAAACCTATTATGACCATGCCATTCCAGTTCAAATGTCCAAATTAAGAGCGGTCTTTCATGTAGCTGATGCTGTGATTAGCTTTGCTTATCACATGGCCCCCTCAAGTGGACAAAAGGACTCATTGCTCAGGGTTCGTGGATGAACACTTTATTGTATGGTTGGTTTTAACTTGAATCAACTTTAAATTCACATCTTTGGAAAGACTGTAGCTTTAAAATGTACCTTAATTGTGAAAGTATAATAGCTTCTTATTCACATGAAAGTTATGACTGAGTTTAGTGCTTTGGCATATTTAAAATGTTCAGGTAAACCATGCCTTACAATCATTAAAGCACTGACAGAATCTGTACAATATGAGCACAGTAAAAAAACAAAAAAACGAAATCTTAATATTCACGTGAACCAAAATTTGTAGTATATATTTATATATTTATTTCTCATATTTGATTAGGCTTCACTTATTTTAATATTGCATCACACCTCCTCGGTGCTGGATGGACAGTGAAACTGTGCAGTCCTGCTGACATGATCACCCTCCTGTTTAAATTCAATCCACATTGGCACCATCGTAAAATTGAAAAATTAAAAACACATAGTGCATAATCACCCTTCCGTTATAAATCATAAAATTGCATCATCGAGCATCTTGAAATAAGCAAAAAGGAGAGACAAGAACAATGTGATTAAAAGAAAAAGAAAATCCCACCCCCCTAAATTAAAAGCAATAAAACTCATTAAAAAGTACTCTCTCTGTTAATAGAGGATTAAGTTGAAAGAACATTGTAGGTTTCATAAAGTGCAAGCATTATCATATTCACAACACAAACAAAGTCCTCCGTATCCATCTGTCGAAAACACAAATCTTTATCCACCTTTAAATCACTTGAGCCGCCCTAACGGTGCTGCGATTCCAAAACAAAGTTGTGATTGTGCGAGCGACATTTTTTAAGACACCTGTTCTTCATCTCCTCTCTCTAACAGTCAACCCTGTGCTTTACCAAATTATGAGATACTGTGTTTCTTTGCGTGCAACAGATCTCATGTCCACTCACTCCTCTGACATCCTGTCTAAAGGGAACAGAAATGTGCAGGAGACAATCCTGCACTGACCAGAGTGCAGAGACTTATTATTGCCATATGACAAAGTCGACCGCCTCCCTCACATCAGAATCATCTGTGCTTTTTGTTGTCCCGTTGTCCGTCAGTCCCAGCCGATTCAGTGGGTGAAGTAGTTCATCTGATGCAATTTGAGCAGAAGGCTGTGCGTGATGTCAAATGTGGTGAAGCTAATCCCCACTGCAACAGGCCCTTTCACCCAGTTCATGCTTAGGCCTTTGTACAGTCCACGTATGACTCCCTCGTGTGTTACGATCTCACGCATGGTCCCGAGAATTGTAACGTATGATGAGCCGGTAACACCGGCTGTCTGCATGCGCCGACGTACCACGTCCAGAGGGTATGAGGCGGACTGTCCAATGAGGCCTGCGCAGGCGCCAAAAGCCAAGCGTTCGTAGGGGTACGGTTGGGATCGCTTTGTTTTTTCTAGAGCGAGACAAAGAAAGAGTTCATCTGAATGACATCTTTTATTCAGCTAACTATCTAAAATGTCATTTTACTGAGCTGAACTGATCGCAGACATTAAAAGAAAAGAAAGAGCATCAGTACCTGAGTGCAGCTTCTTGAGGGTCTCGTATGTGAAAAATGTGATCCCGGCATAAGGGATGACACCCAGGATAGTGGGAGTGAAGCCTCTGTAAAGGGTCTTCACACCTTCCTCTTGGGAGATCCGCACAAAGACGTGCATGATGTTGCTGTACCTGTCCGACGAAAAAAAACAAAATGGACTAAACCATTTGCCATTGTGTGTAGTATTGTATGACTGCTTCATTGTAATGGTAGGACAACAATGCTACTAAATAATACACACAAAGGATGCGTTTGTGCAAGAGACACAACCCTTGGTACACAGTAACAGATGCTTACATTTCTCTGGCTGTGACTGCCATCCTGGCTCGTACCATGTCCAAAGGGTAAGTAAGCATAGCAGCTGTGGTGCCGGCCAGCGAACCAGCCAGGAAGCGTGGGAAAGGAGGCAGAGCTCTGAAACAAACAACACAATATTCTGTAGTAAATAATAACAATAATGATGAGAATAATACATAACACACATTTTGCTGATTAAAATACATGAATAAGAGTCTATATCCACACTAGAGCCTCAAACCAGATTCTCCATCTTAGTTTAGTGTGATAGCAAGCTAACATTTGGTAAGTAGCACTAAACAGAAGGTAGTCTACAGCTGAGGTTGTTTTGAAGGTATTTGGAAAGAAACCAAAGTACTGGACAAATTGAAAAATTTACACGAGGGGCAATGGTGCTTTCTGGTACTCCAGTGTGGACCAATAGACATTGTCAACCGCTAGAGCCTTGGCATGACTACAAACTTATCCATATTTTATTTACATAATACATAAGTAAATATAATCACTACTACTGAAAGAATTAAGACAAATACCATACTTACTTTCCCTGGTAGCCGTAGTATCTTCCCAGGTGTGTTTTGTACTGTTCATGTGAGAAGAACTGGATCGCAGCATACGGCATGACCCTCACCATGGTGGCAGAGTTGCCCCTCCACAGACTGAGCAGCCCATCCTTCATGTAAGTGCAGTAGATGAGCCTGAAGGCCTCCTGAGGGTAGTGAATGTGTTGGGTTAGGAGCAGCATGATAATCTTAATATGTGGTGCATGTGGCTGTGAAGTAAATTAATACTAGAGCAGAAATCCACTTCATACATATATTAATAAATGTATTATCTTTAATTGTTTAATATATAAAATGAAAATTCTACATTTCTAATGTTAGTAGTTTCTTAAAATGAATTATTGTTTGTAGAAGAAATAGCAATATTTCTTATTTCTTTGTTGATGACAAACGCTGGTGACTGCCAGCTGTATTTATACTCATTTATAATGAATTAAATACTGAATACATCAATGACTGACTGTTCTGTACTCACCTTAGCTGAGAATCTCTTTGAGGACACTGTGGAACAACAACAAGAGACACCAATGTCAGGGTTAAACAACACACACTCTCATGCAGGCTAAACATCTACTAAGAGGATTAGTAACTAGTTTAGAACTGTTTAAACAGTCAGAGATTATTCTGGTACAAACAAACATATAAAGGCAGCCGATTGTGTTGATTTTATATTTGGAAAGTAATCTTTTGGTGGTGTGTTGTTCTTGCCTTGGAAAATGATCTTGGTCCGATCCAGAGGTGCAATAACTGTTTTGGCTCCAGCTCCAGCAAATGCCCCACACAATAGGGAGTCCAGTGCAGTCCATCTGGGCCTCAAGTCCTGTTTGGATACACCGACACGTTCAGAAGACATTTCTACATGTGACGCAGGTACAAACTGACCACAAAGAGATCCTCACAACCTTACACTGGATTACTTTTTAACAAGTGGACAAAGGATGTTGAATAATGTATCTGTCGTTATGTTGACGTTTGATGTTTTATTATCAGAACAAACACTCCTCTATCTATCTCTCAGCAAAGTTATTGCAACAGTGCAGTAAATTTTTACCGCACGTGGATGACTCAACTGTTCAGAATCACAAGAGAAAACACCGACTGAGCTTCACTCACGAGCTCTCATTCAGCTGGAAGGGACAGTTGAACCCAATAAACAATCCCATTAATTGATAAGAAGGCATTTGGCATGAATAGCAAACATGTTTCACAACTTCAAATTATATATATATATATATATATATATATATATATATATATATATATATATATATATATATATATATATATATATATATATATATCCTTATTCTACCATATTATACCACTTACTGTATTACTTTGTGTATTAAGACCAGCTGGCACTTGCCTACTATTTACAGCTCTGTACCAGTAGAGGCATGACTTTCAAAAAGTATTTATCATACCAGGAAGCACTCTATGTCACAACAACAACAACCACACAACGCTGACTGTGAAGACATAACAGCTCATGGGGATAGCAAAATATTGCACAAATGTTGCCTTTAAAAAGAAAATTATGTTTGGTTATTGTTTTTTTTTAATGCACATGGCCTAAAAACAAAAACAGGAAGAGGTTTTATTACTCTCTGGTCCATGCCCACTTTTTGCCCTCCATTTCCAACATGACAACAACAACCCAACCCTAACTGATAATGTGCAATAACAAGTAAAACATTTACTCATTTTACAGAACGTGTGAATGAGTTATAGGAGAGAACAACACTCACCTTTGCTTGGTTGGGGGGTGGCAGAGCCAGCACAGTGGCCTGAGCCACTGGCAGACGGCTCTGATGGTCGTTAACATGGGCCATGTGTGCCCTTCACAGATTACCAAGGCTGTCGAGACACTCAGTTACTCATCCAGGAGGATCCGCTGCAGAGGAATATGTGTGACAATATGTGAAGCAGGCACTTATGTAACAAAACAAAACAACAATCCGCCGTGTCGCACTGCCTTAAATCACAACGCGAGTGTACGTGATTATACGCACGCCCATATCCTACACAAACAGCCTGTCTTGTAAACAGGGTATTGCATTACAAATGCTCTGTTGTTCAATCCGACGATATGTTGCAGCACATCACCAAATACGTCGTTTATATCGACCATAAACCATCCACCTGGCGCACTTCCTAAAAGTAATGTGTGCACGCAGTAACTTAAAGACCACACCTCAGATGAATAAACTGCGAATCATAGTTACACTATTAATTAAAAACATGCATTTGCATCGTTATTGCAGTTCAATATGGATGTTCACTGATTAAATATTTGCATTTTGTTACCTTGACTTGTGTTTGAAATGACCCCGTGTTTACAAGTCTTCGATGTGCTATATCAGTCACCAGCCTGCCCTGCAGATTCTTGCACACATTTCTTGTTCGCTCGCTGGAGGCTGGTCAGTCCCTCTTTATAACTTGCAACACGCTGCGAGGTGTCTCCACGTCTTTTCACGTTGCTGACGTTTCTGAAGATGATTTTTAAAGACAGGTGTCAAGCTGCAGCTGAGAGTCTGTGTTGTCTATTTATAGGCGACGCCTGTGAGGAAATTTCTGTCGCTGCCTGTTTATGCGCACAAGATTGTTTGGGCTTTTCAAGGTCTTAAAGAAACTGGAACAACGTATTCCAGTATTTAGGACTACAATACCCATGAGCGAGTTACGTTATTTGGGTGGAATCTCGCGAGGTTATGTACAACATTGGGTTGCCAGGTTTACTCATATGTAAAAAAACAAAACAAAACAGTGATCATACACAGAACATCATCATTTTAGAGCAGTTTCGACACACACAGCGACCACAATTGAATTAAAAGAAAATTTAAAAAAAACAAATTTATGATTAAGCTCATCAAGTAAAGTAAAATTATTCAAGAATGACCCCTTTTACAGTGCTAAATAACTGACTTTAAACTTTAAGAAATACTTTTAAAGTAATGGGTGACTCAAAGTACTCCATGTGGTTAGTTAAAATTAATCTATTGAATGTACTGTATGTTTTCTATGTAAAGCCTAATTCCTATATATAGATATAATAAAATTATCTTTTAAGTGTCCTTGTCCCATTCTGTGTTTTATTTTTATTATTTTTTTCTACCTCAGTATTTTATTCTATTCTATTTTCATTGTATTCAAATATACCGGACTGCTATGATGACCTAATTTCCCTTCAGGGATTAATAAAGTTATCTATCTATCTATCTATCTATCTATCTATCTATCTATCTATCTATCTATCTATCTATCTATCTATCTATCTATCTATCTATCTATCTATCTATCTATTTAATACTAATACATAATGTATGTTTCCCTTTTTTTGTTTTTGTTAAATGTACACTTTAGACATACAAAAAATAAACTGAAGATAATATACTATAAAGTAGGAGTACAATGTCTCATAAAGTACTTAAAAGCATCACAATAAAATAGCTGCAACCCTTAAGGAAATTAATAAATATGTACATTGTATGCTTTTTTTATATTAAATTATTCTAATTGATACAACGCCTTTTAAACCGCGTAACAATTATTAGTCATACAAGATTAAATGTTTACTAAAAAGAAGAAAAAACAAAAAACAAAAGGGGTGGATTGGTGGCTTTAGACGCTTTGTTTGTGGGTTCTTCATGACCGAACCTGGCAACCCGGGAGACTGTCCATAGCGCTGAAAAATTTGTTGTTGTCGGGGAAAATGGCGTCAAACGTAGAGGCCCCGGAGCGCTGGTACCTCGCCCTTCTCGGCTTCGCAGAACATTTCCGAACCTCCAGTCCGCCCAAAATTCGTCTCTGTGTGCATTGTCTACAGGCAGTGTTTCAGTTTAAGCCTCCACAGAGGATCGAGGCCCGGACACATCTTCAGTTAGGCTCGGTCCTCTACCACCACACCAAGAACAGCGAGCTGGCCCGCAGCCACCTGGAGAAAGCGGTGAGGGATGTTCGATGTAGGAAAGAACGGGGATGCGGCGGAGAAGGGGACGGGTGTAGGCCACAGGCGGCGAAAACGGCCAACGGCGGAAATCTTTAAATAGCTATTCATTCAGGAAGGCTAACTTTGTAAAGAAACTGAAATAAAATGTTGGTTAGCGCCTTGTTAAATATTCACACCGAGTCGGCCGCTGTATGGGATTATTATTGGTTGATAAAGATAGCAAACACCGACAATATGACGCCGCTAATATTTTGTATCTTTTGTTTTGCAGTGGTTTATATCTCAACAAGTCCCTCAGTTTGAAGATGTCAAATTTGAAGCTGCCAGCATTTTGTCGGAACTCTTCTGCCAACAGGTAAAAGCTTTTAATTTTTAGGTTACATTTGCTGTAACGTTACTTATTGTGAGGTAGAAGTAACATTAGCTTAGCTGCATACACGAATATATGAGTATGACAGTGTATTAGAGGTTGTGTCTGTCCTGGTGCATACAGGGTATGATGTGCATTGATATTTATTATTGATTATTGATCCCTTTTTTAATCAATTTCCTAGAATTTGGTGGACTCTGCAAAACCCCTTCTGCGCAAAGCCATCCAGATTTCCCAACAAACACCATACTGGCACTGCAGATTATTGTTCCAGTTGGCGGTATGTATTAGTACAACAGTATGATTGTGTCCCTACAGGGTGACATTGTTTCACGCTGTATATGAGTTGATATGGCAACAATTTCACAGCAGACTTAATAATAAAAAAAAAACAAAAAAACTTGGCACTTAGTCTGAGTGCTGTTTGCAAACACTTAGACTTTGTATGTTTTAGTTGGATTATGCCAGAGCCCAGACTTTGTGTCCAAATAGCACATGAGTCGCCAGTGACGACAGGAATGTACTCCTCTCTTTCAGCAACTTCATACTCTGGAGAAAGACTTGGTGTCAGCATGTGACTTGCTGGGCGTTGGAGCCGAGTATGCCCGAGTAGTCGGGTCAGAATATACCAGGTAAATGTCACCCACTCCCTCTGTTGACTGTGTATTTAAGTGTTTGAATGTTTAGGTTTAGACACGTCCGACTTCATCAAACGTTTCTGTTAATCTAGGGTGTAAAAAAAACAAAAAAACAAAATGTTTATAGATCAAGTATGAGTAATTTATAAGTGCTTCATTTACACCCACAAGGATCCACTTCCCTTAAGTCTGCATGTGTGTATACATGGTTATTCTCAAGTCAAATAATGGGAAGTGGACTACGAAGCTTCAGGCAGGAATTCTCTTTTCTTGTTGCTCATTCCCAATGTTCCTCAGAAAAATATTTACATTTACCAGATTATGTACCTTTTTAAATCTAAATTATGCAAAATGTATGTTTGACCTGTAAACAAAACTACATTTTTCTTACATTCTATGTAGTGAATTAAGGACAAAACGTCACAATGGTCCCATTGCACAGTAAATAATTTTGTTTATCTTCATGAAAATGTTGTTCTTATATAATGTTTTAAACAAATGCGCTCTTCTCCACTGATATTCCTGCATCCCCTGACACATCTCACGTGCTCTGTGTACATTTTAACATCATATTTTTCTTGTGTATCCTTGCTATCAATGCAACTGTGGCATAAATTGTTTATGCATGATGGTTGGTTGTGAGAACTTGGTGGTGATTAAGATCGCTTGTTGTGTTTTTTCTTTTTTAGGGCATTGTTTCTCCTCAGTAAAGGAATGGTGAGTCATCTGTTATGCTTTTGTCTGTTTATGGTATTTGTTCTCAAGACAGTACACCACCCACAAATCTTTCCTGCACCTTTTTATATATTAAAAAAAACAACTGTATACAACAGTCATACTAATTCAGTCAAGTTTTGATTCTGTTTTTAATCTTTTAGTTGCTGTTAATGGAGAGGAAGCTTGGGGAGGTGCATCCTCTGCTCACACTGTGCGGAACTATTGTCGAAAACTGGCAGGGAAACCCCATCCAGAAGGAGTCCCTGAGGGTCTTCTTCCTGGTCCTTCAGGTCACACACTACCTAGATGCTGGACAGGTAGGAAAACCAGTGGGGAAGTGTTAGATAAAGGTGGACAGAATTATTTCTAGGTGTTTCATAAACCTCTTTTGATGTCTGGTTGTCTCAGACTACATGAAGCTGAGATGGGTTGTATTGCCGTGTCCGTGTCTCCAGGTGAAAAGTGTGAAGCCGTGTCTGAAGCAGCTGCAGCAGTGCATCCAGACCATTTCTACACTCCACGATGACGAGATCCTGCCCAGCAACCCAGCTGACCTCTTCCACTGGCTGCCCAAGGAACACATGTGTGTCCTCGTCTATTTGGTAATGCCACTTCTCTTTCTTTGCCACTCAAAAGCCCCTAAAAATGTAAATATCCCACAACTACACCAGTGCTTTTTTTTTTCCATCTCCACTGTGGTCATAGTGCAGTCTAAGTGGTTTCTCACCTTCTAAATGCTTTTATGACACCACTCTGAAATAAGGCGAGCACAAACTGCAGCTTAATGTTGAAGTCTGTTTCCCAGACAGAATCTAAATGATGCATTAGGGCTAGTTTTCAGTGTAATTTAGTGTAGTACATAAGTGAATACAAGTCATGTAGTCAAGTACTTCCCATACAACAGGAACAGTGTCAGTCTAGTTTTCAGAAAACTTAAAAAGTGTGTAACCTCGTATTTGGACCTTGTGAAATGAAAAATCTATCAAATATGTTTTTATTTTTATTTTTACTTTCACTCGTCACTCACTCTGCACATTGTTTTGGTGTCAAGACTGTATCGGCGAGGAGAAGATAGATGTCTATCGAGGTCGTTGCACTTTGTTGCACAATAATTTGTTATTCAGATGAAAATAATGCTTCGAAATAATAGTAACAAAACCCTATTTATGACACCCGAGTCGAAATGCATTTAGAAAGGAGAAGATGAAAGCACAAAGAGAAGAGGCCTTGTTGCTGAGATTTGGTATCATACAGTTATTGTTCGTTTAGGTCGCATGTAAGATGCGTCTAATAATTTAGTTGTTTGTATAATGCCTAAGGGTAGCTTGATGTAACTGCGCCGACTGTGGAGCAAACCAATTGTTGTTATTATTATTTTTTTAGTTTAATATGCACATTATTAGGACTTGCTTCACAGTGTTTGATGTATTCTCTTTTTATTATCGTTTTATAGGTGACAGTCATGCACTCCATGCAAGCGGGCTATTTGGAGAAAGCCCAGAAGTACACAGACAAGGCTCTTATGCAACTCGAGAAACTAAAAAGTGAGTTACTCAACTTGTTGCTGTTGTTATTATCTAATTGCAAATAACGATATAATGTGGAACTGTAAAAAAAAAAAACGCGTTATGCACCACATGTTTGTGTTACACTACACAATTTTATCTCCATGTTTCAGTGTTGGACTGCAGCCCCATCCTCTCTACCTTTCAAGTCATTCTACTGGAGCACATCATCATGTGTAGGCTCGTCACGGGCCACAAGGCCACTGCATTACAGGAGGTATATTGCTTCAATGTCCATGGTCATTTCCTCAGTTGTTATTGTGTTTAATATATTGCAGTTGATAGTCCAGTAGCCTTGAGAGCATTACTTTGTAACGCGTCACAAAAATCTATTTTCATGCTTGTGAAAGTGAACGCTGTGTTCTGCTTCTCAGATCTCGCAGGTGTGCCAGCTGTGCCAACAGTCCCCTCGGCTATTCACCAACCACGCTGCTCAGCTTCACACGCTATTAGTGAGTATTTTCAACCTAAACCCTCTTTAACCTTTTGTGTTTTCTGCTCGTACAGCACAGACATTTTGACTTGTCAAAGCCGGACTTAATAACAGTAACAACTGCTCTGTTCCATGCAGTTACATTAGAGCCACATTGCGTACCATGAAGTGTTACGTACTTACGAAATTGTACCCCGAGCACAAAGCTGCATAGTGTGAGAAGTGTACTGGGCACAGAGTGGGAATGACAGAGGCATTCACTTGATAACAAAATGTTGCTTTAATGCGCCTCTGAGTTTCCTCCTATGACCTATCAAAACATCTTCTGCAACCATAAAAAAACACCAAAAGTTTCCGAACATGATCAGAAATTCACAGGAAGTGTATTTCACTGTGACGTCCGCTGAAAACAAATCAGTTTGAGACACATTTCAGTGGTCATCTCTCTTGGACTTTGGGGTTTTTATAGAAATTGCTTTTGAATTTTGGTTTCATCACTTACAGATGTATTGTTAAAATATCCCTTATTGTTTCAAACACTATAAGGAGTTCCTTAGATGTTGCGGTAGGTAGCTAAATCATAAAACAAACAAGTGTGGGATGTTAGCAATGACATGAAAGTAGTCATCAGATTAATAAACATGTATTTAAATATTGTATGTTGAATGTTTGTTAAACAAAATTTTAACATTTAAAAAATCTAGAACAATCCATAGCAACACAAACTAGCCTGAAATACACATATTAAAATGATGAAAACACAAAAATCCACCCTGAGAAACACTGTCATACGTTCATTGTATTATACATTATACATATTGTTCGTAAATAACCAAATGGTTTTGATGATAAATTGACATATAACGGTCTTTTTCTTTCCCAGGGTCTCTACTGTATCTCAGTGAACTGTATGGATAATGCGGAGGCACAGTTTACCACAGCCTTGCGGGTGAGTACATAATCATTTTGTACCGTCACCAAAAACCTCTCTCCTCTCTTTCACTCCTTTTCTTTTACTCTCTGCTTCAGCAGCTCTCTCCTCTCTCTCTCTCTCTCTTTTCCTAAACCTGTCGATGTTGTTATGTTTCAGCTCACCACACACCAGGAGCTGTGGACATACATTGTAACCAACCTGGCCAGTGTCTACATAAGGGAAGGAAACCGACACCAGGAGGTTAGTAAAACATAATGGCCACATCTTCACAACAACAGAGTAATAGAATGAACCACTTCTGAAAGTAGTGTTTACTTCTTTAATATATCCAACGTCTTATCATGGATGTGTTGGTTTTGGCGTGTGTGTGGGCCTCAGAGTAAGAAGAAAATACAGATATAGTGTATGTTTATTGCAATTTAAGAAAGTGTGGTCATTACGTAGTTTGTCCACCAGAGAGTGCTGACGAGTTACTTTATCCTGCTGTAAAACATCTCACTCAGTACAATAATTTGATAATCAAATTTAAGCGATCCCTATCTTCTTCTTCCGAGAATGCAGTTGGTGGTTTGAAGTTATCTTTGATGAAAGCACACTCTTATTTTGAAATCAAGGAAACGAGTACAGACAGCCCACTAATAACTAAAGTTTAAAAAAAACAAACTTATTTCCTGTTTTTATCCTTTTTTCAGTTGTACAGCCTCCTAGAGAGAATAAACCCAGACCATAACTTCCCAGTAAGGTAAGAGGGATATATATATTTTTTTTTACACATTGCTCTATATATACATAACTATCTTCCCTCTCTCTATTAATTAATATACATATATTAATTAAAGAAGTGCATCTTGTTAAAAGAGGTTCACATTTTGCTGTATGTAACCACTGTCTTTGTTTTTCATTCAGCTCCCATTGCCTCCGTGCTGCAGCCTTCTACATCAGGGGACTCCTGTCCTTCTTTCAAGGACGTTACAACGAGGCCAAGTACGATGAATCTTAATTCGTTTCATGCAAATGCACCCACAGATCCACCCCGCACCTGCACCTAATTATACATATATATGTATTATTGTGTTGCAGGCGTTTCCTCAGGGAGACCTTGAAGATGTCTAACGCTGAGGATCTGAACAGGCTGACGGCCTGCTCTCTGGTTCTGCTGGGCCACATCTTCTATGTACTGGGCAACCACAGAGTAAGGCTAAATATGTGACAAATGTGCCTGATGTTCATATAAGAGCAGATATTGGTCTTGTGCTGTGGATTGGGTTGAACAACGAATAACTAGTTCACCAGAACAGAAGGTTTGGTCTAATCTCTTATAACTAAATCAAGGTGAGAAGTAGATTCTGGTTTGTTCCTGTTCTACAGTTAACCTTATATGGATAATGAGGTGTCGCTGGTGATTACAGATATGCACATAAATCATCTTGTTATTTAGACTGAGGCCAGGTGAGCTTTAAACTTGCTGTGGCATGACCAAATAAAAGTGCGGCAGCGGTGAATGAAGCCACTTCAGGGGAGCTGAATCATCTAAAAAAAAAAACAAGTGTTCACGTCACAGCTGAGGCGAGGTAACATGTTGAATCTAGAGACTCTTTCACAGAGGGTTGGGACCCTTCGAGTCTTGTGGTCATGTAAGATGACAAAGTAAAAAGAACATGAAGCCACTAAGTACAGATCAACTGACAGAGAAACACTGAGATACTGCAGAATTTTAATCTATTGAATGAATAAATCCAGTCATTTGTCAACGCCTCTACACTAAAACATAAGCAGTGTCTGCTGCTAACAGGCTAAGCGCTTCTACCTAACAACAACTGTAAACTCGAGTTTCTTTTGCTACAATAACTAATCTAAGGCATCGATTTTATTGAAGTTGTTTAGGAAATGTTTTATGCCCATGAATGATCCTGCTCTCTAGGATGTAATAGCATGCACATATTTTAAAACTCTTAACGCTATGTCAATTTCTTTTCTAAAAAGTTGCCCTTTTCTTTTTTAGGAAAGCAACAACATGGTTGTACCTGCCATGCAGCTGGCCAGCAAGATCCCTGACATGTCTGTTCAGCTCTGGTCTTCAGCTCTGTTGAAAGGTACATCCATTATTTGAGTAAAACATTCCTCGTGCTCCTGGGTTGTTTACTTGTTAACACGTTTTTAACGAAAGCTCTTACAGTGGAAATACTCAAATTTGCTTTCACGTTGAAAACACAAAGTCTCCGTTCTGAAGAAACAAGTGTTGTGGTTGAAGGGAGATTTATTTTGACCGTGTTGTGCTTGCAGACTTGAACAAGGCCCTTGGGAACACAATGGATGCCCATGAAGCAGCCCAGATGCACCAGAACTTCTCCCAGCAGCTGCTGCAGGATCACATCGCTGCCTGCAGCCTCCCTGAGCATAACCTCATCAGTGTAAGTTTCCATATCGGATTCAGATATTTATACTTGTTCTGTTGTGTGTCTGTTGTTTGTGTTTGTGTTTATGTTTTGTAGTACTGAGATTACAATATTTCTCTGTGTGTTTTTTCAGTGGACTGATGGCCCTCCTCCTGTCCAGATCCAAGCCCAGAACGGCCCGACCACCAGCCTTGCAAGCCTGCTATGAGAAACCACCTGTCTGACTGTAGCCGAGATTTGAGAGGATTTTACAGGTCACAGAGTTCAGGCCTTCACTTTATTTGCTTCTCAAGATTGCTTCCTGATTGTCTGCTATCACATTTTTTTTTGAATTGTTGTAAAACAATTACTACTGTTGTACATGTATTTCATGCTCTGATGGCATGGTTGCTTACGGAGCATAAGGGCAGGGCTGGACTCTTGATTAGAGTAGCGAAGGAAACACAGCGATGTATAAAAGGGCCTCTCTGCCTCAAATATAGAGAAGCCTTCTCTACATTTGCCTACAAGAGGGTAGATGGAGGGGGGGGCAGTAAAGAAATGTAGAGGAAATTAATTTATTCATGTTGATATTTTTTTAACTGTTGGTAAATATTTTACATCTTGCCTTTTTTTTTTTTTGTATGGATCCTGTTTGTTTGTCTTGGGTTTTTCTTTTTCTTTTTTCCATGCATGGAAGTTACTGATGTGGACTCCCTGTACACTAGTTTATGACCTGGGTTGCTAACAATAAATTCTTGGTAGATGATTTTTTTGCACAAAATCCACATTAGAAAGAATAGAGACATCTTGTAATATATTTTCACACCGTAATCCATTTAAAGGTTTCATGATACGGATTGGCATTGGGTTAGGACAGCGCACAGTCACCTGTGTGCAGCTCCTCTATGGACCAGGATATGCCTGTGTCGGGTCTACCCTTTAAAACAACACTTTTAACTGATGTGTTCCCTGTTGATGTATTCATTTTTACAAATTATGTTTAGACCTTTTGGAGCTAATAGTAATCTTCAGATATTCAAAAAGTGAATTTATTTTATTTTGTTATATTTTAATTTCTCTTGATAGTTCTACTAAATGGTTTCTTTACAGTATGTTTGTATAGACTTGCCACTCGTTGAACCTTTATTGTACAGTGACATTTTATAAAGTCAATTTAGTAAAGTGTGATATGTATTTTTAGCTATCCTATGTAGAAATCTCAATGCTTGGTATTTAAGGCACTCTGTAAGGACACAGTTTAAGCTTAAGTACTAGCCATATTCTATCCAATGCCTATGTTTTTAATGCTTACATTGTTTTCAATAATTTTCCAATAAAAATCCGATTTGAAATTTTGTAATTTAGTGATCAAGTTTGTAGACATTATTCCACTGGATTGAGTTGTTTGTTTGTTTATAAGCCCGTAAGACACACAATTGCTTAATAATCATCTTTAGTAGAGCCGAACTGGGTCACTCATAGTACTGGGGACATGCTAAAGTGGTAGACACTACAAAACACTAGGAAAGAAGCTGAGTGATTACTGGTAGCTGTATGATGCACAGGAGTTACTCCTGCAGAATTAAGAGTTAAGAGTGATGGCCATGTTCTTTAAGTTGCCTTTAGGTGGTGCTAGTTTTCCGGAGTTGTCATATGTTTACATGCAGGTAAATGTATTATCAATCTTTTCTTAAAGACATAATCTAATCAAAATTTTAGTCCTAAATACTGTAATCTATTTATGTTGTTGTACACCATAAATAAAAGACAATATAGCTAAGCAACCAAAATGTGAATATTTACATGGCAGCAAAACATTGATATACACATGATTTTCTCAGTGGTTATGGCAAGGTAATATAAATTACAATAGTAATATACAACAAATACTTAAATAGTAAGAATTATATACTAAGAGTTAAGTAAGAAAGTATAAAAGCAATAAAAATAAGTGTTTAAATAGTGGATGCTTCTCAAAAATAATGTATAATGTGATTTATTTAAAAAAAAAAAAAAGCTGTTTAACAGTTTAGTTTCCAGCAGTTTGGCTCTCTGATTGTTTTGTTTCAGATGCATGAGTCATTTAAATCTCTCTGTATCAGAGAACTTTACAAAAAACTATTTAGTCTAAAATACAGTAGAGATGTTGCACCTTGTTTCGGATGGGTCAAATTTTTGTTGTGGTTTAAAACTTGAGTGGAAACTGGTCCCATCTTTTGCTGTGAGTTTCTGTCTGGCTCCTCAGTGATATCGATGTCTGTCAACATTATCTGTAGTGTACACCAGTACCCATCTGTTGTCCATACATCTAAACTTTGAATCAGCCCCCTCACCCCCTGCTCCCTTTTCTTTTTTTTTTATCTTGTCCTATAGAACCAACACCATGAGTAGGCTTCCACCGTTCACACAGAAAACATTTATTTACACCACTTAGAAGTGCATTTAACAAGCTATTTGAGTCTTGTGTGGAGCCGTAAACTAAGTCTACACTCAGCCTTTTATATATCCTCTGGGGTTAACGCTGCACAGATACAAAGCAAGACTTGGACTTTGTGCTGACTACGAAGCAGCATTGAGCTCTCCCAGTGGCAATGACTTTTGTGTCTGCACCTGTTCGATGAGCTAATTGAGAGGTGAGAAATGAAAAGAGAGTTGCTGCTTATGTGCCTCCTCTGCCACATGTAGCAGGCCCCAAAGAGCTGCTTAGAAAGAGAGATAAACCTGAGAACACCTCCTCTATATTGTAGCTAAGGATGCCTTGATCTCCTGCATCGTTATTTCTCCGACTTAAACCTCTACAACAGGGGTGTCAAATACACAGCACACCAAAAGGTCCAATCCGGCCCACTGGATGACTTTGCAAAATGTAAAAAATGACTAAAGTTCTTCAATAAAACATATTATTGATTCATCTAACAAATTAGCATCAGAGGGTTAGTTTGTGACGACATGAATACATTCCTCTGAGAAAGACAGTGAAGACTTACTGTGTTCATGTTTTAGGATGTTGAACATTGTGCGTAGATGGTTCATTAATCGTGTTCAGATAGCACTTCAGTAGACGGACTGAACGTGGAAAAACTCAGACATGTTGAAATTGCACATATTTTTCTTAAGATTCAGGCTGTTCATTGGTTTCGTAAATGGATGATTAATTAATTGCGAACGTTTTCACAATGTGGTTGTCGACACTTCAAGGTTATGCAATGTTTTACCGGTACGGCCCACTTGAAATCAAACAGGGTTGTATGTGATTCAGAGGTGACTATTATCAAAGCAATCTGTACAAACAAGGGGATGGTGGTCTCAGTTAGTGAGCATAACCACAGGAATTTCCAAACCAGCACTAGATCACAAGATTGTGGCAATATGAGTAGCCCAGAATGGTTACCGAGTTGTGCAGTCCAGCTAAGTCTCATTGGTGTCTCTACGTCTGGAGCCGGCTGATCAGGTACATCCTAAGGACAACAACGTACCTCAGAAAAGGTTCTCAGGGAGGTGGCGGGGGTTTGTAGTTTGACACTGGACTCTTCCAACAAAAGTTTGGGAGTCCTATATGTATTGACCCTGGAGCTGCTATACAGTCCTCTTTGGTCACTGGAAGGCCCCGAGTGGATGGAGGTGGGCCAGCTCCACTGTAATGTCTACTATGCAAACAATAATTATGTTCTTCCTCAACTGCCACCCCGTGTAATGCAGAGTTACTGAAAGGTTAAATAAAATACACCAATACAAAGTCAAATAATATACACTACATTTATAGACTTATATATTTAGATTCAGCATAAGAATCAGAATCAAGTTTATTGCCAAGTAGGTTTTCACATACCAGGAATTTGACTTGGTGTTATTGGTGCATAACAAAAATTAAGTAAAAGTGTATAAGAAAGATAAGCATTAGAACATATAAACAATGTAAATATATATACAATATGGTTCTAAAAAGAAAAGAGCTGAGCCAGTTTGTGCAGAAATATACAAAGTATACACGAGGTACTGTGCAAATGCACAATAAGACCTGATGACATCTTCACTTATGATGACAAAATTGATACTGTTAAAAAAAACCTCTGGGTATTTGTTTTGTATCAGTTTGGACGCATTGGTGCACAATAGCAAATAGGAAAGTTACCAAGTATGTGCCTGCCCGCACAAAGAGACAGACACATGCACATAAGGAAAATACTGTACGTGAAAAGTACATACACGCCAAGACGTTGCACTATACTGACATGGTAATGAGCTTTGTCATGAAAACAAGGAGGATCATATGGACTCTAATACACCAAATGTAGGAACTCACATAGATGTGACATCTCAAATTTAAAGGTCAAATGTGAATATGACTTTTTATGTTTGCCTTATTTTCTATATGGTAGGTTGCAGTGCCTCAGTAATGATCGCAACCAGTGTAAATGAGAGATTATAAAGCGTATTTATTATTCAGTGTAATGTAATGCATTGTTTTAATTCATTATTTTCTGTTCTTAGCACACATAAACAGAGGAACTGGAAAGTTTCTGTCACAAACAGACACACCGTTGTTACACAAGCATGTAATAAAATCAAATTCAGTGATAGGTTGTCATACAATTCACTTATAGTGTTTATTCACTTATTTATTTAAATGTAATGTATGCAGGAGTTTAGGTTCCCATTCATGAGCTGCCATGTTATTGTTTTTACTCTCCTTTACAACCACAGTACTTTCATCTAGTCGCTCTAAACGCAGCATTTTCCCTTCATGTATCAGCGGTTGGAAGCTTAACATTTCCGAGGTGTGTATGAACGCAGCATGACGCCGCCTGTGGTGGCTCATTACATTATCTGGCAACCGGAGTGGCAGCGGACAGAAGAGAGAGGGGATCCCCGGGATTTTTACACCGAAGCCAGCTAAATACTAACACCAAACATCTGAAAATCGCGGGGGGAAACTCGGTCAAGCTCCTCCTAGACTTCGTAAGTTCACGCATTTCATTATCACATCGGCATAACGGTAATCTAATATTTTTAAATTTTCAATTAAATTATGACGACGGAAGGGAAGTTTCTCTGTCGATGTTAAGCTAAGTTAAGCTAGCCTAGCATAGCTTGATCTCTGCTAAGGTAACACAGTTTGTGTGTCGCTCGGCTACACGCATACACCTACCGAGAGCTACCGAGGGCTGTCTCCAACAAAACCGCCTCAAAAAAGTCTACGAATATTAAAACAAACTTCCCCGGACAAACTTGTATCGGGGATGCACTAATCGTGAGATAATATGTAAGTTGTTCTTTTCTATTCACCCGCAGTGGATTTAGAACATTTAGACCCAAAGCTGTCATTTGTCCGTGTGTAATTAACTGATTATTTGTGAATAAATTTAGCGACTGTCTGGGCGAGCGAGTGTCCAGGGAGTTAGCAGTTAGCAGGCTAACTTAGCTCGCTCGCTCGCTACCTAGCCTTTTAACACTAGCAGCAGCAGCAGCAGCAGCAGCAGCAGCAGCTCACTGAGATGGGGTCGGTTTCATTGTCTGTCGTGTATCGCTATTTGGACAACCCGAACTAAATATATCACAATCCACATAATCACATTTAAAGTGTGTACATGCTCCAGTGTTTGAGTGACTTTCTCCAAACAATCTCCGTAACCGCTGATGACCACAATTGGCTAGTTAGCTCGCGTTAGTTAGCCGCTGGGTTTTTTTGTAGCCGGACAGATGGACAGGTTGTTGTTGGCAAGCCAAGTTAACGTTAGCATGAGATAGCTTGTTGTTGTTGATGGGTTAGTTTGGAAATAGGTAGCTATTCTTTTGGGTAAAAGTTGGCTCACTAAAGTTTATGAACATCATAACCGGTATTGCCACCGGTTATTGCTAAGCCGACTGTTGTTCATAGTCGTGGATGGGGTATGATTATGGCTTTATGAGCCATTGATCTCACAACTTTGTCAGATTAGCTCAACCGTGAAAAGCCTTTTTATGGAGGCGTAATGGTGGACGGTGGTGCCTCCGTCTGGGTGTGTGTCTCTCAGTCCACGACGGGTTAGTATCCATCATCTACGCCATACTATAGACAGTAGACAACATACACTTTATGTTTATAGCAGAATAACAGTGTTTCTGTAACATATCAAATTCAACACTTAATGCATGTAATGAGATGTCATATTCTCAATGTCTAATGGCATGCTCCTTTAGCTGTTATAATGTCCATTTTCATGCTCAAAACATTCCTCTGATATTCATCATTTTGATGTTAATTGTGAGAGTTATTATTTATGAGATTTATATCTTGTCTTATAATGAGTCTTTCAGGTGGGGTGGTGGTGGTGGTGGTGGGGGGGCTCAGCGTTTGATGATTTTTCTTCGGTGGTCACTGCATCAACAGCAAGCCATTGACAATGAGCGGTGTTGTTTTGAGTGGACACTTCGAGTCAGTTTTGTATTCAACAGCAGTTTGGAAGTCCGTACCTCCGCTGAGGTCGCCCTCCTCTTTAGAGGAAGCAGACGGTTGGCACCCTTGGCTAGTGATGGGGGACACATGTCGCTTTGCATTTTATAATGGACCTTGGATTTGCCTCTGGAGGGGTTCCTCTTATGAACCCCCCCCCCCTTGAGAGTGATGTAATCAGACAAGCATGACTTAATATCCCCCTTTTATTCTGATGCATCAGGACCGAACTTTTTAAAGACACCTGTATTCCTCTAACCCCCTCCTCTATTGTTTTTTTTTTTTTTTCATAGGCTCAAAGATACTCAAGTTGCCATCGTTTAGTTTATTATGGTGTATTAGTTTGGTATCTGTAGGGCCTTTTTTTATTTTTTTTTTAGGAATTTAATCTTGTAAGTGTTTTTTCAGTTGTGCCGACTTACACTCCTCGTATCTGAACTCTAATCTAAATCTACATTTACTCCCACCATGTTGTTACTTTTTAAAATACAATTTATGAATATGAGAGAAACATCTGTGTCACAACAGTAAATCACGATGTACCCCCCCCCCACCCCAGAGAAATCTAACATTCCCATCATTAGTCCTTGTGTATTACCTGTTCTAATGATTAACAACAATATGTCCTAATACTGGTTATAACTCTCTGCTTGCTGCTAGTATGACAAAGCTCTTATTGTTCCCATCCATTCACATCTGGCTTTGGTGTTATGAATATAGCGTTTGCGTGGCTCAGTGGTAGGCTACAGTTAACACAGCAGTTAAGAGTCTGGTCGCTTGTGAGTCATTGTGAAAAGGTAAATGCTGGCGAAACCACAAAATCTCTCCAAAACTGACAAGCTAGACGGTGTCTGTGGACGAGAAATGCGAGTCCTGTGTTGTACTGTAGTTTTGTTTTTTTAAGGTTAGGATTAAGTCCTCATCAGGAAACGTAGGTAGGTTTCTTAGGCCTGTTTAGACGGTGGCAATCACTTGTTGTTTATCACGTAGGATGCAAAAGTGAAAGTAAAAATTGGCCTCTTGCTCTGTAGGGGCAGTTCACGTTGTAGCGTTGCGTTGTTAGAAACTGCTTGCTACACCGAGATAAGTACTTTATGTTATATGCCTTTTGTTGAATTACTAATTCAAATTTTCATAAATATTTGAAAGTGAATGGATGCTGTGGCTAACTTCGGTTCAATGTTACATACTGGCCTTAAGAGGCCTTACAGTCTCTACAGCATACAGCACCCTCATTAGGACAAGGAAAAGCACCCACACACATAGTAAAATTACAGTACACAATCAGGCCGGTATGTTTACAATCCATCCATATATGACAAATCTATATCTGTAGATAGATTGTAAACGTATATGATGAATGTGGATATGAGAGGACGTGAAGCTACTTCAACAAGACCTGAGCCACACGATGTCCTCTCCACTATGGACACCTGGAAAGAAGACAGACTTCACAAACACACGAGAGCCAAAGCTCAAACACACCATTTACACAGATAATAAAAAGGACACGTACACACAGAGGGAAAGAGAGAGAAAGAGAGAGAGAGAGAAGGACAACATGCACACGGGGGGAGACAGAGAAGATGGGAGGCAGGACAAAGATCCAGATCAAAAACATCTGGTATTGGGCACAGACAGCACAGGGAGACACAGGGGTCCCAGGATACCCAATGGTCTGACACAGAGAAGTCTGAGTTAAGGAAAAAATGGGAAGGAAAGAGTGATAGGCAGCTTGGATGCTCTTGTGCTTGTGAGAGTAGTAGTTTTCAGAAAGTTTACAGTATTCTCATTGGCTTATTTACAAGTTTTGATGAAAAGTTTTAAATTTTGATTTCATCACCTCAACAATCAAGAGAGGGTGTGAGAAGAGAAGGCCCTGCAGCCTTCAGGGGGACAGACAGGAGCCCTGGGTGGGATATAAGGCTTAAGAAGAGCAGGCAGATATGAAGGGGCATGCCCAGTTTATAATTTTGTGAGTCATCAGGTATGATCTGACACGATGTTGTTTCAACCTAACAGATCTACAAGATCTGAATATTTCAAACTGTTTGTTGGATCAGACGCCAGAAGACAGGACTAGTTGTACTGGCTGCAGGGTCCCACCCAAAGGCCTTGGGCAATTCTTCTTGGAGGTGGAGGAGAGGAGTCCTTCGAAGTTTGACTGGCTGTTTCTTGTTTACCCTGTTGGATTTCATATTGACTTAGGCACGTGGGCTAACAGCATTATCAACCTCTTTTAGACAGTTAAAGGTACATGTATGGAGAGATGACTTGGATATTGTGTTTAATAAACAAACTCACTCTGCTATTTGTGTGGCCAATGCCTGACCGTGTGGATTACAATAAATGGCTTGTTAATAAATAATAAAAAGTGGTAGAGGTCGAGGCACAGTTTTCAGGAGGAGGTAGAGAAATACATAAAGTAGAAAAAGCATCGGACAAAACAAAACACCAGGCCAGCTGCCACAGGTGTTTTGGCAGGTAGTGTGGGCTCTCTCATCGCACAAGTAGCTGGTTAAAAATGCCTAATATCCATTTACAGGGGTGTTGGATGCTAGCTAAACAGTCACCTGCTTGCCTCTGTCAGGCCAGAACAGCTTTACATCTTTATATTTTAATGTTGAGGCCAGCGATGGGCCCTCCAGGTGATGACCCACGTGACCGGTATCGCTTAAAATGGCATCTGAGCCGACTGAAGTCTAATTGCGCATTTGCAGGTTATGGAATCCATGTTTCTAAAGTTGTTCTTTCAGTCGGCTCGTAACAATTGCTTCCTGTGTGTGGCCAGTGCTGACACGGCAACTCTCGAACTCTCAGTTCAGCAAACAGGCAGACCGGCAACTTGGATACATGCAGCATCAAGGCATGTGTCCAAGAGGGGACAAACTGTCCTGCCTGACTCTCTGCCACATGGCTGTTTTGTGCAGATTGTATGTATTCCATCAGTGCACTGTTATGCCTGACCTTTTAAAAAGTCATCAAAACAAGGGTTAACTATATTGGCTTTGGAAGTTTGAGCCCATTGGTGACCAATTCATTATTAGCAAAGTCACCCGTTTCTCTAGTAGAAAGTAGGCACAGATAATGTTTGTGACCTCACAGCTGTGGACGGGTCGGGTAAAAACAGACCACATGAAGAATCAGGTGAAATTTATAGCCTCCCTCCACATGAAGAATGGTAAAAATAGCCCTGAAATGGTCTTTGTGCCAAAAGTACTGTGAGGTGATCCACACACTGCATTGATTGTCTTCTATCACGTCACAGTACATAGGGAACATATTACCTGATTTTCATTCCTGAAGCTCATTGTCATTCCCGCTGCCCAATATCTGTTGGACGAGTCCATTATCGGGCTGATATGATGTAAGCCTTCGGAGGATAATGTCCTGAGTTACTTATTTTTAACTTCACCATCATGACTTCAGAATTTAATATTGGTGTTTTGTATTTTAGTCATGCTGGCGTCATAACACACTAAAAAAAAAAATCTGTACTTGGAAACAAACAAGAGATAAACAACTTTCTCGTCTGGTGTGGCGGCCATGTCAGATATCCAGTCTGAGTAGAGTATGCCTAAATTACACACAACACACACTAGGGCTGCACCAACAATTATTAATTAATTAATTAATTTAATGTAGCGATGATTGGTTTGATGAGTTATTTTTCAATTCAACTTTTATGACTTGATTAATAATTAACGTATCTCTTCATACGTCGATATTTTATTTAATCGTCATCATCCTGTTAAAGAGACGTATGAAGCTCATTAGAATAATGATAATAGTGGCATATTTTAAATTTAGGCTGACGTCGCTGCTGTTATGATATTAAAAGACCAATAATAATACCTGGTACAACAACAAGTCACAATTGAAAGCAGCTGAACTGAACTGGAGAACCAGTATTGTAGTGTTTGTGACAGTCATTTATTTTGGGAGTATTATGTCGTTAAGATAATCACTGGCAAATGTATTTTTGCATCAGCATGGGGGCAAGCGAAATAACCCAAACGATTTACAGATTGTAACAACGGTCTGTCTCGACAAAGCACGATGGGACGCTTTTGATTTAATTCATGCAACAGTTGTGATGAGCTTTTTCCAAGTTGCAGACCTGACTGTGCACCACAGGATGTGTTGGATCTCTGTCTAAGATACTGCCACATATTAAAATATTTAATCTTTTTACTGCAGCCTGTTGTAAGTCGTATCTATGCTTTGACCACGTGCGGCACTTTATAGTCAAGTGTCGACATATGTTATATGTAAGATATTTTACTGCCTGCCTTCCTTGTATCTGCATGGGTGAACGCAGCATTCGTCTGGTGCATTGAGGTGGTTCAGGGATGGATTGGCTCGAATGGTACTCTGTCCATGACACTCATGTCTTCAAATCTGAAGATGAGATGAACAGTACTGCATATAACCAACTAGGTGAAGTCAACTTTCGACAGACTCATGTAGACTACCAGAAATGATGTTTTCATATTGGCACCTAATGGAAGCATTAACGTTGATAGATCTACAATAGACCGATAGTGCTCGATGATATTGCCTGACTCATAAGTTGGGTCAGGCACTATCTTTTATGTTCTGTTGCTCTTATGTGTAAATTACCCACCATTATCATGCTTTGATGCCATTATCATTTGATCCACTTCCAAAAAACATATGCGGTTGTTACTGCTGCGTAATGTCAGTGTTTGTTTATGTGTTAAGTCCCGAGTCACACATCCTGTTGTACAGATTGCCCTGTAAGTGTCAGTGTGCATGGGCCGTAATGGAAGTTACCTTATGAAGTCTCTCCAGGCCCGCCCAATGCTCATGTTGGGTGTGGCTTTTAATGAACTTGCACCAGAGGTTCTATTTTAATCCGCGTCTTAAAGCATTATCATTTCTTGTATGAATGTGCCCGTCCTCCAGTAGGTGTAGCCCAACTTCATACTTTAAACAGGTGCAACCTTACACTCAGTGCCAGCCATGATGGTGAAAAGGAAGGCATGGCGTGATAATTTGTAAAATGATTAACAGTTGCTGACCTGGGCCTGAATTATTATGACCACGAATACCGACTGAACACACTGACCTCACTCTCTGTCCTTATGTGATTCGTGTGCATAGACTTGAATTAGATTTTTGTAACCATTGACCGTTAATAGCTCCGCTTAAACATGCCACTTGCTGGCCTGTAGCTTCATAACCTCAGCAGGTGAAACGTCGTGTGTCGTCCATCATCACCAGAAACCAGCTTTGTAGCTGACTTTGCTCACTTGCCATGTTTAAACACTCGAAGCCTCGTGGAAAAAAACAAACACTTGCCACAGAAGCTGCATTCTTGTTGCCTAAACATTCACCTAATCAAGCTTAGCAAGTTATGGCACATCATCCCACTTAACCAGCCGTTCATTGGATCTGATACAATTCTCATTATCATGGTTCCTTATTATCATGACTAATTGAGGTGTTGTGGTAAAGAATGTGGCGTGCTGTTTGCCTGTGCTATGATACTTTATTTACAGTGTCATAACATCTCTCATATCACTTAATTTGCATCTTGTTAATCTGTAATTAATACCAGGAGTGTGCGCATCTGAAATCTGTGGGGGTTTTTTAGATGATTTGTGAAGCATGTTTTATTCTTCTGTGTACTTACCTCGATTAACCTCTACTGATAAAGGACCTCTTGAAAGGTACAATTGCAGACTTAAGTCAAAAATATGAGGCAACTGACCTACTTTACCGAGTTACGTTCTTCAGCTATGCACACCGATGATGTGCTCAGATATTAGTTGTCGTGTCTGGTATGCCCTTTTTTTTTTTTTTTTTTTTTATTCCCTCCTACACTGGTCACTTCCTGCTACCGTCCATTTCTGCGAAGTGTAATCTGATAGCAGTCTGCGTGTGTCCTGGCCCTCCAAGTCTGTATGTGGGTATGGGCTTCTGGTTTTTACAGGATTATGGAGTAACCATTTGGAAGCAATTTGGCTGAAATTGGAGATTATCCCTGTCTAGGGTTTTTTTTTTTTTTTGTAAACATTTAGCTATTCCTTTTTATTATAGCTTGTAAACATTTGCGGTTGAGAACGTATCCAGTGATTTGAGGCTAAAGGACACTACTAGAGAAGGTCGACGTGAGATGTTAAGGTGCTTCAGGGCTTCATGATCCAGACGTCCGTCGTGTCATTTGATTGTCACTAAGTTGTGTCCTGTCAATGGTGTGAAGACTAAAACATGCACATGCTGAAGTCTAGATGAGATGTTGGTCTGTGAGAATGATGTGTGCTTTTATCTGTGTGTTCTTCTGTCATAAAGGCACATTAACAAGTACATCGGTTTCTCCGTGTGACCCTAGCTTTATGTGTTTTTGATGTGGCTACACGTTCACGCGTACATATGTTCTCGTGTACAAAAGTCTGGTCTGCACTTCCTAGACTTACTGCTGTTGTCACGTTGCTGAGGGAGAATCCAGGTGGAGACATGCGCACACAAACATACACTCTGTGTGGCTCTCTCTCTCTCTCTCTCACTCGCTCGCACACACATACACACACACACACACTCTCACACACACACACACGCCGAGGCAGTCTGGCAGATTCAGGGTTAAAGGCTTCCATTTTGTTAGGTAACACCCTAATGGTCTGATCTGTCAGTGGCGTTAAAATGGCAGGGGCTTAACCCTTGGCGTTCGGGACACAACCAGTAGGGGCACACACACACATACACATACACACACACACACACACACACACTCTGGGCTGGCCGAGCCTGCAACAGAACAACCGAGGAGGAGGAGGGGGTGTGAGGCAGGGAGGGGTAGAGGGAAGGACGAAGACTGAGCGAGAGAGAGAGAGAGAGAGAGAGAGAGAAGACAAGGAAGAGTATTTTTCACTTGGGTACAGTTAGATTATGGCTCAGCTAACCACATGCGCTCTGCACCCTTCTCCTCCCCAACCATGGCACCACCTCAGCTGGGTCCCTGCCCCCACTCCTAGCCTGGTGAGCATGATTAGCATAGGTAGTCTGATGTTGTGTTTTTTTTTTTTCCTATTTAGACAATATTCCAAAGGGAAAGAACTTTACTCCCTGATGGCCTGAAATGGGTCCATAATTGAAAAAAAATACATTTTTATAAGTCAGATATAACCTAAAGAAAATAATAGGATGTTGGAAGCAGTAAGTTAATCATCCGGATTTAAGATGATGATCTCCTGGTCATGTCTGCTTGTAAGATTATTGGCAGTCTGAGCGATTAATTCAGTATTATAAGAGCCGGTGCCCCTTAGCCACACAAGAAGAAGAGTTATGCCTTTGCTGTCGCTTTTATTGGGCAATAATAATCCATACTCGTATTGCTTTTATTGGACAGCATAATTGTTGTTTCCCCTCTCATTGAACCCTAAGGACATAGTTGGAAAGCCTCAGTTTTTTTTTTTTTTTTTTTTTTTAAATGGCTGTTAATGTGTTGTGCTGGCTGGGTCCAGTCCCAGTGGGGAGATCATTACAGTGGTGGAGATGAGAGTCTAGCACGCTACCTGGGGTGGGTGGGTGTGGAGGGGGTGGATGAGCCTTCGCCCATTGATCTGCTCTCTATGAACTACTGGACACAATAGGAGACCGACTGAGAACGAAACCTGTAGTGTCAGACCAGGTCACAAGATTTTGCTTTTTGATTTGCTTTCGGGCGAGCATCTTCCCCCTGCCACATATTACGCACAGGAAACGAGAGGTCCTCTGTCCTCTCATACACCTCATTTTAAAGACTGATGTTAGCAATTACAGAGAAATGCAAATTGAAATGTATTGATTGCAGAAAGGCTGCTTACTGTGTATGAAATCGAACCACTTGCTACAATCCTTCTCATAATCCTTTTTTTAAGATGAATTTGAATGGCAGTGTAGTGATAGCTTCTTATTTGCAGCCCCGAACCCCCCCATCCGCTGTTATTTTTCTATGTAAGATCTGCTCTGCCCGTAGGCCTTATTTTTCCGAGGGAAAGGAGAAGGACATGCATGTACTCCTCCTCCATAGTCTCCTGAGAGAACCAGACACAGATCACTAATCACTGGCTGCCTTCTTCTACTCTCTCCCTCTCTCATCCTCTTGTTGTTTTCAGCGCTGTTGCAGGTAATGCATTTGTATATCAAAGGTTTGATCGTGACGAACAAGAAACGTTTGCTCAGTGTGTCCCCAACATTACGGAGATGTTACGGATCGACCAGTCGGAACAGTGAGAGGAAAGAAAATGTATGGAAAATGAAGACACTAAGAAAATGTGCTGGTTGTATGATTACATCTTTATGCAGCAATTTGATGATTGCTGATTATACATGTTTACAGGCAACACATACTCACCTGTGCTGGTGAGGTACACCTGATTTGATGTGTGAAACTTACCTTCAACTACATAAAAACTTACAATTCCTCTATTTTTTTGTTGTCAGTTGTTCAACTTGGCAGACCATTTCCTGCATTCCTCTGATTGAACAGCAGAGAAAAGGCCGTGATGACGTCGTAGTGACATATCTGCTCAGAGATCAGATTTTTTTTTTTTCCGACTCGAGGTGTTTCTGAGTTTCTTCTCCAACGACAGGAAGCATGCCGCGCAGTTACCAAGAAAATACCAACAGTAGACTTTAAATGGTAAAATGTAGCGTGTTAAGACAGTAGATGGACTTGCTGATGGACAAGTCAGACTTGTTTGTGAGATCCAAGTGTCAGTTTTCTCATAGCTGTTGTGTAAGCGCGTTAGGAGCAGGTCATTTATGGACCAGATTTTTTTTTTTTTAATCAGTCAGCATTTTTAGTTTCCTGTAATGTTATCTGAGCCCCGCCTCGAGAGTGCACGGGGCTACGCGTGTCTTGTAAATCAAAGTGCTTGCCATGTGACATGGCTAGCAGACTTGATAGTAGGAAATGGATACCAGTAGAGTTCTGTTCGAGGATTGTGAGCAGTAATAGGCAGAACTGATTCTTGAATCCCGGGCAGCGAGGTTTGGGGGTACCAGCTCCCTCCAGACATCTCCCGATGGACTTGTTGATGGACAAGTCAGACTTGTTTGTGAGATTGTAGTGTCAGTTTCATTTGGTTTTACAGGCTGGATGGATGGAGCTGTGGGAGCATTGAAACTGCCAGGAATGCTAGAGGCACTGCTCAGGATCTTTTCACTGTTGATTGTCTGGCCATAGAATACAAATTCCTGATGTCCACCTTCAAACCAAATTAAGCAAAGAGTGCTCTGCTCCTCTGAGATGCTCTGTTTAAACACATACGCACACTGAAACCTGGTAATCTGACATGCCTTTTTAAATTTTACAGGCTCAACCGTGATGGATAAAAGTAGCTTTTAGTCATAATGAGTTATAATTTTGGCTCTGTTTGCCAAAAATACTCAATGTCTTTACATCTTTAGGATGCCTTTCTGTATGAAGAACAGTTTTGTTCTTTACGTGCGCGATAGCTCGTACTGTGAGTCTCCCATAACCCGGAGGTTGTGAATGACCTCCTATCACACAGCGGGCCCTCAGGGCTCATATTGAAACCAAGGCGCTGAATAGAAAATGCGCTCCCCTGAGTGGTGGTCCTTCAGTGAGGGCTTAGTGACACTGAGTGTGATGCAACAATAAAGAACTAGTACACGCATCCATGTTTAGTCCTTCTTGCGTGCTTACAAAAACACTCACTCACAATATATGCACGGACGACAATTTTACTTTACTTGTTGCTTAGCAGCCGTGCATCCAGCGCATGAAACATTGGATTCATGATGCCATCCATCTCTTCTGGGACAAACGTGTCTGCAGACCTGAAACTAGCAACCACAGCCATCCGTAGTAACGTGCAGGTCTGACACTGCACCGTCCCCCCCAGGGGTTACAGTCATTTTGTTCCTTACACGGTTCACCGCCACGCCGTTACAGCCAGAGCAGTGCACACAGCCACCATTTCTATCTTACAGGGTGAGGTATGGTTTTTCCAAAGCACTGTGTGTGGTATATGGGTATGCACACATACACACCCACACACAAGCTGTCATCTCTGGCAGATAAATAGCCTTTGTGTCCAGGGATGGTACAGCAGGGCACATCTGTCCTTGTTGTGTACCAGAGCAGGGTGCATTTTAGGTTGCACACGAAGCTCGTATGCAAACACAGACCTGGATGTTTTAGCTGTGTTTGTCGTTGCATTATTCACAGCTGTGAATTGTTAGAAACAAACTGCAGCCTTTGCCGCAGACAACGATTTATTGAAATTGCTGAAAAGCATTTTTCGTTTTTCCCACCTTAGTTTGCAGTTCTTTCAACACTTTGCTTTACAGACAGCAGACGTGCAGCGGGAGTTTCTGTATGACCTTTCCTTTTTTTAATCTTTGAGATATCTATGGTGTGCAACAATACTGAAATATATATTTATAACAAGTATGGAATGTCATAAAAAAGGTCAAGATTTTAATGTTTGTCAGCCATTGTTAGCTCTTGACTGCCATGGATGTTAGTCATGTCAGTGATGCGTCCGCTCCCCTGTTGTCTGGTAGACACGTTTTTGGAATGTCCGAAGACGACATCATTTCCCCCCCTCCTTCTTCCTCCTCCCCCGTGTGGGACGTGTCTGCGGCCTCCCTCCCTCCCTCGCTCCCTCCCTCCACTCCCTCTCTTTTGCCACTCTGTCTCTCCAGGGGTTAAACCTGCGCCTTCTCTCAATCGCAGACCAGTTCAAACCGGTTTTCAGGGAAGCGCTGTTTGTCTCTCATGGAATCTTGGGATAGGGTCATGTGGCGCTGTGATGATGATGATGTCACGTTGGACTAGGAAGACCTTGAGTCAGCTTTCTGAATCAGATAGACAAGATGGTGGCTATGCATACACATCATCCATTAGGTTGTCATATCAGAATTTCTAAACGTGCAGTCGTAGACGTGCGCTCATCCTTTTGTCCTTATAAGCATTTTCATAACGATTATTATCAAGTGTTTATTGAAGAGAGCCTGCGAGTG
This sequence comes from Miichthys miiuy, assembly GCA_036365135.1. Taxonomy (NCBI): domain Eukaryota; kingdom Metazoa; phylum Chordata; class Actinopteri; family Sciaenidae; genus Miichthys; species Miichthys miiuy. The sequence continues at coordinate 9,339,425 of CM071609.1, forward strand.
CCTGTTCCATAATAAGTGCATGGCCTACATTGGTGTCAATGTTGCACAGTGTTGGTGCTGTTTTTCTGCTGTGTAATAGGTTTTCCCAGAAATCTTAGTGAGCGAGATTTGGGTCAGCATCTGGGGCACTGGCAGTAGGACAGTAGACGCCTATACGCATCAGGGTTGTCCCTTCTTGTACATCTAGAAATGTCAAGACAGATCAAACATAATAGTGTAATATCAGTATGATTTTTTTTTTTAAGGGGGCTTACGTCCCTCAACAGCCGGACTCTTGCTTTGTAAGGCGGGTGTGTGGGTTCAGGGTGAAACAAACACATTTCGGGGGGGTTCTTTATTTTTATTTTGTCCTGGTGGCCCTAAATTAAATTGAGGCGGTTACAACTTTCTGTGTTCCTTGCAATGGATGCTCCGCATTGTTTACTGCAGAGACTGTAGGTCCCAGTCGTACCTCAGCCGGTGCAACTCGACAAACAGTTTATTACACAAGATGTATAGGACTGCTTCTGTCCTCACTGGACCTGTACTTGTATTCTCTATCCCCAAATTAGATTCCCGGTTTCTGCCGGCTTTACTGACCATGGACGAGGATGTCTAAAATAAAATTCGATGAACACTCGATGTCAAAAATATATCTCATTTACTGCCCGCCCGAACTTTGCTGTAGCACAACGTTCGGGCTTTACTATGTGGTTGTTATGGTAACGTGTTATTGGAAAAAGGCAGTTCCACATTGGAGACTCTCCTAACTCATAGGAATCGACACAGTCGTGTAAAGCAGAGATTCGGATGCTTAAATGTGCAGTGTCATGATTGAATCATGAAAAATAAAATTCAGTTTGATCTCGATTTGAACTTTTACTACTACAGTAGCAGTGTACTTTATATATCTCCAAACCTGTGACAAGTTAAATTATTTGGTCTATTTGTTCTGTTTTATAAATGTATTTACACTATTTTTTGAACTGTTTCTGTCTTCTCTTTCTCTAGGGTGAGAGCAGCCATGTCAGAGGAGGCGGTGCGTCAAACGCGCAGCCAGAAGCGGGCTCTGGAGAGGGACCATGCAACTAATACCGAGTCCTTGGGGGACCTGGACAGTAAACGGGTAAAGCTGGAGAAAGTTGACGGAGCCGCAGCTCCCCTGGCCCTGGTGGGTTCTGGAGCCGAGGGCGTCAAGCTGAAGAGCGAGCAGGCTGCAAAGGTGGCGGCCAGCATCCTAAAATCCGGGGAAGTGAAGGCCACCATCAAGGTGGAGGTGCAGACCGGAGACGAGCCTGTTGACATGAGCACATCCAAAAGGTGAGACAAGGAAACCGACCACAGGATTTTAATTTAGTCACAGGCTGTTATTGTGCTTTGAACTCTTGAACTAATATTAGCTCTGCTTTACGGTGCTCATGTAAAGAAGCGGAGAGCTTGGTGGTCATAAAGAACACATTGTTCAGTTTACATGTTACTGTCAAAGTCATTAGTCCGTGAACAACAACGAGCGGAATAGTATAAACACGTTAACTTAAATAGTCGCATCTATTCCTGTACACTGGGCCTCAAGATTGCACGGTCAGCCAATTTTGTCCACAATAAACCCTTTTGTAAGTATTTCCAGCTGGACAAAATGCACCATAATCTCCTTACAAACTAGTTTATATCTGCGAGTGTATAAAATGTAAAGCATATACTGCTGCTGTATTCCTATTTGGTTATGCTTGACTGATGTTGACTCATCGTATGAGGTTGATGGGATGTGAATGGCAAAGTAAGACTCACAGTATTTTTGCATATGAGTTTGTTTTTAAACTTAAAGTTTTTTTTTGTTTTTTTTTAAATGCACGGCAGGCCTTGGATTTCATGCTTGCATGCACCGTGCACGGCTGTGCGTAGAGACGTCTACTGGAGTTTCAGGTTTCTCTCTTAACTTTTTGCACTAGCAAGTGGTCTGACAGGAGTCATACAGGAAGTCGCTGTGTGGTTGCTGACAGCCTGCCCCCATTTTGAAAAGTTTGAGGCTCCTTAGGCCTGGGCTCCATTTTCTCCCACAGCAGCACCTGAACTCTGCCTCACACTTCACACAAAATGAAAGCTATGTGTCACAAACTGGTTCCAACTGGCCGTTGCCATGGTTTCCACATTGGAAGGAGCAGTTGGAAGAAGGAGGGGCCAGGAGGGGTTGGTGGGTGTGTCACATGACCACACAGAGAAATGCCTGATGTCATGTGACGTGTTTGGTAGAGCAATAAATACATGCACTGATGTAATGGCAGCTAAAGTGGAACAGAGCGGTGCTTAAGCAGAAGGTGCGTTGCCTCTGCTTCTGGTAGATCATGAAGCGTCACCTTTGGCCCCTGTTTAACCCTTGGCACGTGTTTGTGTGATTACTCACTGCATGTGATTATCTCATTGTTGGATAAAGAGATCTGTGCAGGTCAACTTTGCAAAGCTATCAACAGAGCCAAGTCTCCCGTGCCGGAAGATGATGCAGCAACTGGACTGAACATGTCCGGTGTTGATTTGGTTCACTCCCCCATTCTCTTCTGAAGCGTTTTGAACGCTGTGCACAATTTAAAAAAAACAAAAACAAAAAAAAAACAAAGTCAATATTGAGCACATCTTCTCCAGGCCTCCGTCGCCTATTTATAGCTCAGCTATTTCATTTACACGAAAGAGACATACGCAGCTTAAAATGGCAGTTAGCAGCGTCACCCTGCTCGCATTTTGAACGGACCGTCCCACTGCGCCTAATAAAAGACTGATTCAGCAATCCTATAGTGGGGTCAGTGTGAAGCCATGATCGGAGAGGCCGAGGCATGCTGAAACAGTGGATCTTACATAACCAAGCTGCTGTGTGTTGTGATGCTTGTGTAAGCCGTTCTCAGTAGAGTAGTAGCAACCATCACAGGCTACTCCATGGCGTTTTGTCAGAGATGCCAGCTCAGTCAAGGCACCAGACTTCTGTTTGCGAAAAGATGATGAAGCTCTTGATCTCTCTCTAATGCTGCTCGTGTCTGACATAGTTTATCATATTGTATGTACGTAATGTAAACAAGAGCTGGAGAGGGGGGGGGAAACTGCGGTCTGTTCAGGCTTTCTGCTCAGCTTTAGACGAGTAATCCTTCTCAGAATAGCAGCATGCTGAAAATACCAGGCCGTTAGACATCTTTCTAGATTTGGATGAAACATGTCTAGGAAGTGTTTTGTTCAGGAAGTGGCGGCATGATCTGTTAACAAGGTCTGAGCATGTTTTCAGCCGCTGGACAAAAGGAGCACGACAGTCAAATGTTGTTGCGGTTTGTGATTGCTTAGTCTGCTGAAACTCTCATCTCATAATGTAAGTCTAAACAATATGGTTATTGTCATAGTTGACCTTGTTGAACTGAGCATGCAGTGTCTGTTTGGGAGGGGGGGTTAGACAGCTGTTGAGAGGAAGGAGAGGAGACCGAGAAACGCATGCCGAAAAAGTGTAGAGAGAACTGAGTCAGTGAGTTGGAGTATAAAAGATGAACAAGTAAGTAAGGATGGGGGAAGGGTGTGTGAAGTAGTGACTGAGTGATTGACTGAGTGAGAAAGAGGGAGAGAGAGTGTACACAATGGGTTGGCTCCTGGCCATGTATTCCCCTCCCCCCTCACTGTCACCCTCTCCAGTGTCTCCAGCGGACCTCCGCTCTGCTCAGCTTGTGACTCTGGTGTCGGCAGCTGGGAGGGAGGGGAGAGCTGAGAGCTGAGGCCCAGGCTGTGCCGATCCGGCTAGGCCATAGGCCTCGCCACGGAGGTAGGGGAGGGGTGAGGCCCTGTCTGGGTGGTAAAACCGGGCCTAAGCTGTGAAGTCCTGAAACTTCCACTCGACAGCCTCCGAACAATTATACAACTTTGGCTGCATGTGTGCACGCATAACTCCACATTATGACCCAAACCTCTACCTCTCACACACTGTCATATATCACAGTCCCCCACCTCAGCTCAGCCTCCAGCACTTCTCCTCACCACTTCTATTTTATTCTATTTTCTAACGCACCAGCCCTCAGGACCTGACAGGATCCCCTGTTGTGATAGGCAGATTTATTCTTCCACCTCACGCTGTAAAATTACAACCACCCTCTACTTCTTCTCTCCATGCGTCTCCAGAGTGATGCATATGCAGCTTGCCACTAGTCGCCTTTGTTCTCCACAGTCCTCAGGAAAAGCCACTTAACATTGTAATGCTTTAAGCCTTTTCCTCCTATTAAAAAACATTAAAAAATGCTGTTAATTTGCCCCTTTTTTTTTTTGCATGCATTTTGACCGTGCTGTGTACGTTGGACGGAAGAGGGCAGGACGTCGCCGTTGATGTTACCTTTCGCTGGAGATAATGTGTTGTTGCGATCTTCCCCTGCCGCCATTACTCCATTATTGATCTCTTGGTTCTTGTCTTGTGTGTCCCAGTGCACATTTGCACTACAACACGGCTGATGAAATCATAATTACTTACTGCCATCTACTGGATGTAAGACAAAACAACATGTTAGATGCAGTTGACGGTTACTGTGTGGTAGTACAGACTGAAACAGATTCTCAATATTGTTGTCTTCTGTCTTTTTTTTTTTTTCTGTTGCTCCCCTCAGTGACATCAAGAAAGAGCGGCAGCCACCATCGCCAGATGATGTGATCGTTTTATCAGACAACGAGCCATCCAGTCCTCTTATGAATGGCCACTGCCTCACGAAGACTGACACAGATAAACTTATGGTAAGCTTTGCAAACAACACCGTCTTATTTTATTGACCGGATTAGTTCATCCTCATCTTTTTTTTGGATGGAACTTGCGTGTCTACTAAGTCTTATTTTTATTCTGATATGGTGTATGTAGAAGAGTTCTCCTGAGGAGAGGGAGCGCATTATCAAACAGCTGAAGGAGGAACTGAGACTCCAAGAGGCCAAGCTGGTGCTGCTCAAGAAACTACGACAGAGCCAGATTCAGAAGGAGAGCACTGTGCAGAAGGTAAAACCACACAGAAGATGATGATGAGTAGATCATGTTTTGTTTGGGTCATGAATAAAGAACATTTATTCTTGCCTTCATGTACGAACAACTCTTTATACACCCTTTTACTTTCTAGTCGACTGGCTCTGTAGCCACTCCTCCTCCTCTGGTGAGAGGCAGCGTTACTTCAAGCAAAGGAGCCCTCCAGGTAGATACTACGCTTTTCTTAGAGCCTGTGCTATGTTCTTGTTATGCTGTCGTGTCGTGTCATTCATTGCATTATTCGCATTGCTGTGTTTACAGGTGACAGGTCGAAGCTCAGGCACGGTGATCCCTCCTCCCTTGGTGCGGGGTGGGCAACACGTCCCGTCCAAACACAATTCTCAGATTGTGATGCCACCCCTGGTCAGAGGGGCCCAGGTTAGTGTCGGGGGAGCCTATGACATAATTCAGATGATAATTATCATCACACTGATCTTTGCTAATTTCTTATTTTGTCTTCTCTTCATGCGTCTCTGATGGCGGCCTCTACAGCCTATTGCAATGACTCCTCAGCAGATAGCCAGTCTACGTCAGCAACAGCAGCAGCACAGCGGTTCAGGCCCCCCTCCGCTCTTGCTGGCTCCCAGGGCTTCTGTGCCCAATGTCCAGGTCCAGGGCCAGAGGATCATTCAGCAGGGACTCATTCGGGTGGCTAACGTGGCCAACAGTAATGTCATGGTCAACATCCCTCAGGTGAGAGGATACAATCCACAAGCAAACGCTGCGCACGCGTATGGAGAAAGCTTCTCACAGGAAGCAATGAGAAATGGATAGCTCTCCTCATCCTCGTGTGTAGTTGCTGAAAGTGGTTTCTGTTGTGGTTGTGTTTGTGTCAAGGCCTCTCCAACCAGCCTCAAGGGCTCTTCAGCGTCACCCAACTCCAGCATCAATGACTCCCCAGCCAGCCGGCAGGCAGCTGCCAAGCTCGCACTGCGTAAGCAGCTGGAGAAGACGCTGCTGGAGATCCCTCCACCTAAACCTCCTGCTCCCGAGTTCAACTTCCTGCCTTCAGCAGCCAACAATGAGTTCATCTACTTGTTGGGGTTGGAGGAGGTGGTGCAAAAACTTCTGGAGATGCACGGCAGGGGTGGGTAGATCTTTGTGCTCAGGTATATTGAATAGTATAATATACATGTCTACATCTAGACTAAAGAAGCTTTTCTTCTAGGTAACCTGGGCCCATCGGCTGCCATGGCTAGCTCCATTCCCAAAGAGCCATACACCTGCGCCCAGTGTAAGACAGACTTTACCTCCCGCTGGAGAAAGGAGAAGGCTGGGACCATCCTCTGTGACCAATGCATGTCGTCCAATCAGAAGAAGGCCCTGAAGGCTGAGCACACCAATCGGCTGAAGGCAGCATTTGTTAAGGCACTCCAACAGGAGCAGGAGATTGAGCAGCGTATCCTCCAGCAGGCAGCCTCCTCTTCCTCTTCCTCCTCTGTCTCCAAAACCACCTCGTCCTCCTCCTCCCTCTCAATGTCCAAGACTGAGATGCTGGTGTCCCAGCAGTACAAGCAGGTCAGGGCTGCCATGCAGCACAGATCTGTGGCTGGCCACCACTCCACCATTAAGCAGGTGAGCACGGGGTTTCATTGGGTTGTGTGACAACCCAACACTGTGCGCGACAACCAACTGACAACACTTGCCTCTCTCCGTACAGAATCAGCTGTCACACAGCCTCCAGTCTGCAGTGAGCTCTCGTGGCATGGCTCACTCGTTCACCTCCTCCTCTCAGCTGCAGAGCGCAGTGACGGCAGCGGCGCTGGCCGGCAGGCCAGGTAAGCACGCTGCGGCGCGCCCGCTGCAGCAGGGGGCAAAGGTCGGCGGCGGCAGCAGCGGCGGTAACCAGGGGAACGTGGCCGCCTGGAGGAAGCAGAGCGGTGGCAATACAGGTAGATAAACGCGAGATGAGCTTAGGCCCGTTTCACTCCATAGGTGGCGAAATATGTAGAAATTTTCATTCATCGCCATCTTTTCATTCATCGCCATTCTTTCATTGTCTTCTTCCTCCATTAATTACTGTGAGTGTGAAATCTTTCAATCTCCAATACACTGACAACTTTGTGTTGTGTTTGTCTCCTGCCTGCAGGTGTGACTATGGCCTATGTGAACCCCAGCTTGTCTGCCCATAAGACCACCTCTGCTGTCGAGCGTCAGCGAGAGTACCTGCTGGACATGATTCCCTCCCGTTCTATCTCCCAAGCAGCCAACACATGGAAATAATGCAATCTTACTCCCTACTGACATCATAACTATTACCCCTCTTAATATCAATAACAGCCATTCTCATTATCATTCTAATCCTTTCTATGGACCCTGCCTCTGGCCAAGATGGTGCAGGGGAGAATCAGCCTAGTTTTTTGTTTTTTTTGTTGGATACAGGCGTTCTTTCACTTCTTCCTCAGATATTTCTGCTACCATCTTCCTTACCTGAATCTTTCATCCCAAATTGGAGTTGTGCTGCGACAGCTTGGGCTTCTGGGATACAAGGAATCTGTCAGATAGAATTTGGGTACCTTTTTTTCTTTTTTTTTTTTTGAGGGTTGGGATTTACATGGGCGTGTACAATTTTAAAAACTTCTCCAGCTGATGTTGCCTCTCCTCCTGTATATTGGTTGAACTTCCCAGTTGCACCAAGAGGAAAAAAAAAATCCCTGAGCTAACCTGCCTCTGGATTAGGCAGGAGAAATAAAATCACTATTATACACAATAAAATACTCGCCTTACGTCCCCCCGACCCCCCCTTCTCCAGTCTGAGCCATTCAGACTCAGGCCCATGTGGTGGCCGAACCGAACATAACCGAAGACCTCATCACAGGGGGCTGTGGTTGAGCTTCGAGGACCATCCACGAAATAATAACTGCTTCAGCTTTGCAAAAATGAATAATTAAAAAAAAAAAAAAAAAGGACTGTAAAAATGATCTCTATCTGCACACAGACCGCCTCTTCTCTCTAACCCACAGCGTGTATGGTAGAGAAGTCGTCGTGTGTTGGATTATTTTGTATGGCTGAATGTTAGGATTTTGTCTTTTCTTCTATAAGTCATATACTGTGTTTGGAATATTGTGCTCCCTGATACTTTGGAAGTGGCCTATTGTCGAGGTCTGAATTTACAGGCTAATGTTACTGTTGAGGTGGTTTTACATCTGCTGGGTTCCATGTTGTGGCCTACTTTTAAATACTTTGTTTTTTCTAAGATGAAGAGGAAGAATAAAGATTAAAGTTTCACTGACTCATGTAAAGACACGGAGCGTATGTTTGGAGGACTATTCTTATTGAATATTGTAAAAAAACAAAAACAAAAACAAAAACAAACAAAAAAACCTTCCAAAGAACTAGTGGAGCCCAAATGGAATCCCTTCTGCTAGAAGGTTTCTAGTTTATTTGAACCCTCTCTGGATATAAACATGAATTCATGCTAAACTGAGGGGGTGTAAGGAATGTCATATTTCTGACATTGTTTTGCTTTTAGTCTTAGGTTGTGGTGCATTATTTTTCTTCTATAGACAAACTGTCTCTGGGTTTATTTATAGGGTCATGTTAGTAAAGATATATGCTTATGCCCTAAGTTTGAATGGATCTCCACTTAAAATGATTTGTTTTCTCTCGTGTGTCCAGTGGCTCCCGCTCACCTTTACGATTGGTCTGAGAGAAGCTGGACAGCTTTCAGAATGTAGTTATGCAAAAACCCCTATAGCAACAAAATGACATGAACTTCTTAGTCTTTAACATTAAGGTGTGTATGATTTATGTCAGGTCCTTGAATTGAGCTAACTATGCCTTTCACGAGCTCTAGTGCATTTTTATCAGGTTGCAGCAGCACAGGATAAGCTAGTGAAGTACAATATGTCCTACATTAAACAGGGGAATTCCCATCGCTCACGAGTTATTATTTTTTTTTTTTAAAACCATGTGCTGTTTTCTTTAATTTGAGTCACTGGGGTGGTCTAGTTTCTCTAAGCCTACCACTTAGCAGTGGCTTTTCTCAGACATTTCTGTGGCTTATTGGAAAATGTCACTAAATTAAATTGGATGTGTTGAATTTCAGCAGTAAAACAGCGGAGGACCACCCCAGCATATTTTCTCAACATCCTGTATCTGTCCCATTTTAATCGTTTTCACATTGAAACAATAGTGGTGGTCATGCCATCACTGTGTAATTACAAACCTTGAGCCTTGCTGCCCTGTTGCATTTGTGTCCTGTATCCATAGTGCACTTTTTTAGCTCACTGATTATTGTCAGTCTCCATACTGAAAGATGGTGCACTGCATTAGGTAACTGGGCATCAGTTGAAGTTTATCCCGCTGTACTGGGGTATCATCACTGTACATTTGGGTTTCATTTAGGATGGTGCAACAATGCAGTATGTGCATTTTGCTGATAGAAATACAAGCGTACAAAAGTTAATTTAAAATTGCGAAAACATTTTTGTATTTCTGTCTCAAAAGTAGCATTGGAAATCTTCCAGGTTGTCTGTACATTCCTGACAGGCAGAAGGTAGCAGCCCGCGTCTTGTGGATGCAAAATAAGCAACCTGGAATATACCCATCATTTTTGTGCCCTGCTAAGTGTAACCCTGTGCTGTCCTGACTACTGCCTGCTGCTGCTGCTGCTGTTTGACAACAATATCACCATTCCGTTTGTTTGGGGTCGAAGCTCTGCTAAATGCAGCGTAACCCCAATGGAAAAAGAAAACATTGTATGAGAAATATGTTTGTGTGTTTTTTGTTTTTTGTTTTTGTTTTGTTTTTTTTGGTCTTTTTCTTTTTTTTTTTTTTTTTTTTGATTTTTATTTTATTTTTCTGCTCTATCAAATAATAATAAAACTAATTTTAACCCCTCGTTCATAGCTGGTTTGCCTGTTCATTCACAATGTTAAAGCACAGTAGAGCTGCAATGGTTGTCAATGAATTGATTTTTGTAATCTGTTGTATTTTTTTGATTTTTCTTTTCTTAATTCCTTTAAACACACTGGAGGTGGAATACACAAAAATTTAGTGGTTTGCCTGAAATTATACTCTGCATGGCCACTACATACAATATTGCTTGAGTCCATGTCTGTAAAAGATTGAGACTTTTGATAAAACTGCACTGATAGTGCATACAAGCGTCTGCTTGTCATAAGTCAGTGTGAATATAGAAAGCTCGATCATTTCTAGCAGTTGCATCATCACCAGTCAGGAAAAGAAAGCAGCTATGAATAGAGAGACCACATTTTTAGCACACACTGATTCATTCTGACAACTATCCCACTTTAAATAGCAAGATAAGAAAAGAAAAATTCAAAATGTTATGTTTTCTCCCTCTGGGGTTTGTATCAAGGAGCTCAAACGTGTACAAAATGGGGTTAAATGATAGATGAACTCTTAAAAAACAATAAGCACTTACCAATATGTACTTGTGCCCACAAACTGGATTTTGTTCCATGTCTCTTACCTTTAAAATGCTATTCTGAGGATTGTCAGAGCAGGTGGAACAGTTACAGTAATGATTTCCATGTAAGTGTTTGTGAGTATTTAATGTAATAATTTAAAATGCATGGAAAGACAATTCTGAGATTTCTTTCAAAATACATTAAATATGTTGGAAAATAGTTGCTGAAAACATGTGAAAAGACTTTAATGATATATTACTGAAATGTGGAGTTAGAGGTTAAAACAGTTTTTCACCAGTTTTCAGTCCAGGATTTTGTGGGCGGTCCTAAAGGCTGGCTTGATGACACGCTGAGGCCACCCTGAGCATACTCCTGCACCCCTTAGCAGGGAGACAGAGATGAATTCATCTCACTCAGAGTGTTTCAAAGTTAGTCATGTCATTTTCTGAACTCATCTGACAGGTTTCAGTCGCTTCAAAATGGCTGCGTGACTGCTCCCACGAGTGGGCGTGGCTTCGGCACATTCAGCGGACACGCCCCCACAGTCACCCAGAATACTGCTCATTTTTACCCGATTTTGACACCTAATTTCATAAACTTGTTGATATTCTTAATGATTCAAATTTGGCTGGTTGGTTAATAACACTTTCTTCTCTGACAAACTCAGAACACATATTTATTCTTACTTTACACAGACTTTAAAGGCAATATTTGCTGTTGCTCTCAGTCGTTAATGGTAAAGGCACATTACTGTAGATGCAACATATTTGTGAAGCCTGGGTTTGAGTGAACGGTAGCCTCTAACAAAACAAGCATGTCATGATGAGTTTTCAGCCACCAGTTTGTTTACAGTGACTCTCTTGCTTAAAACTGCAATATCAATATATAACCCCAAGGTGGCAGACTACACCAACATACCAAAGCACCTATGTTTTTCTTCATTTGTCCTTACAGGAATTCAATCTTTCTACACAGTACAGTTTGTGTAAGGCATAAGAAAAACAAAGACTTACAACCTAATCCTTGATGTAAGACCACAGACTTAGCTCTGTTAGCTGAGCTGCAAGGATCTGTTCATGAACTCTGTATTCGGAGCAAACTGGAGGGAGGGAGGAGGGAGGGAGGGAGGGAGTGAGAGACCTTTACAGAAGAAAGTGAGCTATTGTTTATCACCACGACCCACTTATGAGCTTCATTCCTTGGCAGCAGCAGGTTCTCCCCGTGATACTTCTATACATATCTTTCCTCTCTCTCTCTCTGTGTCATACTGTATATTTACATTTTTTCTCTTATGTTTGACCTAAATCCATATAATTAAGTCAAGCATGCATCAAAGTCCCCATGTGGTCATTGTGCTTCTGTTCATATCATCTGTTTATTTATGCTCAGGCTATATATTTCTGCTATGTACCCACTCAGGTATTGTGGTGGTGTTATTATCTCAGCTGTGGTCCACCCACCATCATGTGAAAGGTGTTACTGTTTGTGATTCAGTGAGCAGTCAAGTGTTTCCTCACTCTGATGCTTGCTCTAGATTCTACACCAAGGGATCCTTTTGCCACCGAGGACTACGCGTGAACGTGTGTGTCTATGTGTGTGTATCTGTGTTTGTGTGAATTTGATGGAAGAAGGGGGGGGGGGCTCCCACCCTGGATGACTGAACAGCTATGATCAAAGCCTGAGCCAATCAGCCGGCGAGCACCATGCCTCCTGATTTTTAATTGGCTGGCTTTCCCGGTGAGCGCAGCTGACACACAGAGCCAGCTGGTTTTATGAGAGACTGAGCCGGGGCCACAGTGGCAAAGAGACAGAGAGGAGAGGCAGAGATAAAGAGAGGCGAGATTCACAGTGTGTGTGTGTGTGTGTGTGTGTAGCTGCCACTAATTACCTTCCAGCGCCTGAACCAATCAAGAGCCATAGAGAGGGACACAGAGGGAGGAAGCCCATTTAGATTCTCAGTCTATTCCCAGGCAAAGAGGTAGACAGTGTGTTTATTGAATCAGAGTCAGAGAGAAGGAACGGAAGTGTTTTCTCTGGAGCGGCACAGCTCATCCTCTCTCATATTTGCCAAGACGTGCTGGGTGAAAACAGATGGACAAGATGAACCACAGCTCAGCTGAGGCAGAAGCTGAAACCATTGAGCCACTGCGTTACCTCAGGTAGGCACCTGCTCATTTTCTGTTGCACTGGTCTCACTTCTATTCTGATGCTCTTCTGCTGCTGCTGCTTCTTCTGTTCTTTTCCTGCGCTGCTCTTGTATTCTGTTTGTTTTACAACCGCACCTTCACAATTTCACGGGGCTGCCCTCAAATCAATGCACGGTGCATAGAACAAGACAGTAACAGAATTAAGAGAGGAGAGGAACATCCAGATCCTCTTCTAGGACCCAAGAGAAGTCATGAGACTCTGAGAGTGTACGCTCATCTCGCAGCCTGTTTAAAGGGATGGAATAATAAGAGATATTAATTATTAAGCTGACTGACTGCTCATTATATTAACACCAGCACTGATGATGGTGATTATGATGCCTGCAGAAATACCTTTGTACGCCTCAAGAAACTCCTTTTCTGCTTCGCCAATATTAAATTTTCTTCATTGCTCTTTCCCCACTCCACTGAAGCCTCAAATTTAATTACAAATATGAACTCTCATTGAATTATGGGGGCCCGTGTTTAATTTGGCGTAATCAGGCTATATATTACCAACCAAGCCAAGTATCATATGGTTCAGTATCTTTGTGGATGAGATGGGTAATCAGTTTGTTATGCAATCAAACGTTAGTGTGGTTTGTGTGTGCCCCTGGACGCCTCTGTAGCACCACTTTTATTCCCATAAAAAAACAACTAGAATTTGAATTTGAGAGACTTTGTTTGGTGTGTATGTTCTTTCTTCAACCTTTTTAAGCACAATCACTGCTCATTCACATGCACATATTGACTACTCTGGATCCACTAAAGATTTATGGGCAGTCTGCAGTCCCTCTAGGATGCACTTTAAGTAAACAGCCTGAGGTCGTGATCAAACTTGTGACACAAAAAAATTCAGCACAAATAAGGAGATGAATAAGAACATGAAGATAAAACCCCCCGAAGCCAAAACTAAAATAAAATGTTCATAAGAAAAATCAAAGAAAACTGCACAGGCAATAACAACAACAGCCTCATGAGAGAAAACAACCCAAATCACACATAATGTTGTTTTTTTTTTATATGTGTGGCTGTAAGAAATGTTTAAACTTGTTTTATGAAAAAGTATGATTTATTGCAAAAACAAACAACAGCTAAAAGCTAAATCTAAATTTGGCCACCAACTTTAAAGGGAACATCCGCCAAACATAATACATCAAAGCGTGTTTATGGTTTCTTGGGGAGTACTGCTGCGCATGTGAAAAAAAGTTGTAAAAAAAACAAACCCTTTTAAAATCTGATAAATATCCTCAGGTGATGTCACTTGAGTCAGAGTCAGTTGTAGCTGAAGCTTGAAAATGAAAAATAAAATCTGGTGTGGCGTTAGAAAGAAGTGTAGCCCACTCCTCATCTTGAGACTAGCAGCTTAAGGCTACTACTAGCAGAACACACCTGAATTTCTGTCTGAACTGGCTGAGTTGCATTGTGGGTAATGGGATCGCCAGGTTTTGACAACGAAGAGGGATGCATTAAAAAAAAAAAAAAAGACCATATCTCTGGTTCTATCGACTGCATCGACTTTTCAGGAGTGCAGGAGCCCCTCCTTCAAGCACCAGTAACATTTTATGTGTCTCCCATGTTGCCTTTAATTTCTGTGTAGCACTTGACCAAAGGCGTGAGCAACACTAATGGTATGAAGCCATGCACAGACACACAGATGCGCTCACACAGATGGCGGTGCACGTTGTAACAAAGCCTTTTAAAGACAAATAGTGGCGTTAAATTCTATAGTGTGATGGCAGGATTAGTGAATGCCTCAGCAATTTAAGGTCTCACTGTCTGTGTCTCTGTTTAATCTACTATAAATTGAGTGTGTTGTCACTCAGGAGGAAACACAACCGTTGTGTTTCTTCCTTCAGCTCAGTTCAAATAGGATGATGCACTTGAAATTGCAGAGACAGATGGTTTAATCCTTTTCTGTTGATCATTTATCTATATAAATCACTCTGTGAGCCTGAGATTTATTTGGCAATATATGTGTACATATGGTGCCTAAAGACAACTTCATATAGTACACTATATCTCTTCTGTGACCCATGTATCTACACTAACCATCACAGTCACTGTCATTGATTTAACTGTTCCAAATTCTTGTCATCCATCTGTTATACAGTCAAGTTATTGCCATGTCACTCAGAGCATGCATCTACATATAAAATCTGTTCGAGCTGCTTTTTTTAGTCTTCTAAAATAACATATTGTATGTAATTATGCTCTTTGCAGTGGCGGCATTTACATTCTTCTCTGTGTGTGTAGACATCTGAGCAGCTGAGGCTGCCAGATTAACTATCACCCGAGAGGCTTCAACCATGTCCTCAGACTCTCAGATCTCTGCAGTTTGATTGGGCTCTTGCTGGCAGTCAATTAAGATAGTCAATTAAATCTCCCCATATACTACTACATCAGGGTCCATGTATGTGCATGTGGACTTTTTTTTTAGATCAATCCGTTGTTTATATTTAATTCTGAAATGATATATAGATATGTATAATCGGTGTTGCCAATCAAGTTAATAGCTGACAAGCAGCTGTTAGAGCAAGAGCAGCTGTTCAAGCAAAAGATTGGTCGGGATTTTGTGAACTAAGAAAAATTAGATGGAGATAATTACTTTCTGCAAGTGTAAGATGATTTATGTAAAAAAAAAACACGCATCCACAGGAGTTAATATTAGCCCGGAGACAGCCCTGATGATAAAGCTGTTCAATGATCTAATATAATTATATAGAAAGTTTAAGTAATGTAATTGCCAGAGGCAAGCAGAAACCTATTTAGTTAATGCACGAAATTCTCAATACGTGACAATCTTGCTGTTTTAGGGCAGCACGACTCGACTCCAGAATAATAGATTAACGAAACTACACACACAGACATAATGAAATATAGAATATGCATCAGTAATCGTTCTAAAAAATCAACTTAATCCACGCCTGGAATACAATTAAATTCACCACAACCTTGCATACACTTTTTTCGGCAAGTAGTAATAGTCCTACATGAAAGTGAAGATATTGCCTGTACTTGGCTGCAGTTCCTGAGGTGGTGGATAACCTGTAAATGTTGGCAGTGGTTCTGAGCCGGTGATGATTTAGCCTTAGATCTGGCACAGTCCCTGGTTCCTGCCTATTGCTTTTGAAAGCTGAGATGGGTAAAATTCAGAGAGTGTGTATGTGTGATTTATTTGGGCTAAAATAAAGTTATTCTGGCTCTGTTTTGAAAAGGTCAGGGCTCCTTCTTGTCTACACCACTAGTTATTTTGTTGCATCTACTCTTTACTGTCAAATAACCAAGAAGACAAAACTGAAAATACCTGAACAAAAAAGGCCACTCTTATTTTAGAAACGGTACGAAGTGACAATTATTTTCAGGAGTGACTCTAATAAAATAAGAGCTGCCAGCATAATATGTCAGTTTTTATATTAAATCAAAGCATTTAAACTTGATTATTTCTTTTATGCTCTGATAAGTGTAATTCTCTCTCTCCGGATCTTTCTTTTTTTTCATCCTCCTCTCTCTGCTCTGACATTGTTGACTGTTCTGGCTCTTTGGTCCACCTTTCCACTCCTGCCCATCACACCTGAGGTCTGGGGCCAGTCGCACAGAGACATGTTAGAGTGGACTGAGATATTTATGCCTGTGTTTCCATTTGCTGGTCTGCCTACCTGTCTACCTGAGCTGCTGCCAGTGTATCAAGCTGTCTGACTTCACCTGCTTTCATGTCTCTCCTATCTTGGCAACCTTGCATATTGAGCTTATTGTCATTCCTTTGGCTTGCCTCTCTCCCTTCAGCTTCCTGCCACCAATCCTATGTTGGCAGCTCCATTTGCCTGTCTGACAGCTCAGGCATTTATTTATAGGCTAAATGTAATGATTGGGGCAGAGGGGTGAAGATGCAGAGAGGGGAGAATGGAGGGGAGAGATGATTCGCTACCCGTGCAGTGTTTGGCCATCATTTTCCTCTTCCATTTAAGTCAGATTAGATGCAAGAGTTCCCCATTTACCATGTTTGAAAGAGGATTGTTGGGGGGAGAGCGGGTTTGATGGGAGGCAAAATAGGATGAGGAGTGATGGTTTGGTTTCAAGTGAATTATAGGATCTACAGCAAGTCTGATATTTCTGATCTTTCTGTTCCGAGTAACATTGTATAGCGTTAAAGTGTGAGCTAACAGAATTAAAGAAGTAACCAGACAGCTCTAAGTGCATTCACACGATAAATGATGTAGTTTCTGCGAGTGTACCTAGAGTCTTCACACATGCTCTGTGAGACTGAATGCTAACATGCTCACATTTAGCAGATATAATGTTTGACATGTTCAACAACTTATTTGAGCATGTTAGCATACTGCTAATTAGCACTGAACACAAGCTCCAGACGAGGGTGGTGCTAATTTAATTAGTTTGGGTGTTTATTGCCGACATATTCAGTGTCAGCAATAAATACCATATTCAGAGCTGCACTGTCAGTGGGGCTATAATACAAAAGAGACTATAGCCATGCTAGCAGCTCCGTGAACCTATACTTTGGCATAGTGGTGGTTTCTGCTAAAAGCTACCATGCACACATTGACAATGCTATGCATGTTGGCGTTAGTATCAGCCTTGTGCCTTGGGTTTGTCTTTAGCGCTAATTAGCAATATGCTAAAATAAGATGCTGAACACGTCAAACTTCGTATCTGTTAAATATGAGCATGGATAATGTACGCCATCTTAGTACTGTGGTAGCCAAACATTTGCTAATTAGGACTAAAGATGATGGGAATGTTATAACTTTTGCTTGTGTTGAGCCAGAAACCAAAATATTGGACAAAACTCTGAAAGAAATGTCAAGAAACCCCCAAATCATCATCCTCTGGGAACCATAAATGTCTCTGCAAAGTTTCATGGCCTAGTTGTTGACATATTACAAAGTGGTACCAACCAAACGAACAACATTGCTATCCCCAGAGTAATGCTGCTAAATGATTTTACATATGTTGCTGAGTTAATGTATGGAAGGATGTACAGCAGCTTTAAGGCTAGTAGGAAATAAACAAAATGAAACGCAGGGACTTGGTGTTTACAGTGTTTCATGTTGATGAACTAATTCTCTGGTGGATTTGAGCTCTTTTTCACCCGAGGTTTGACAGACCTTGTTTTGCATGTGTTTGACCCTCCCCGGGCAGAAAACCCTGCCGATTCAGGTTTAAATTAGTCTCCTGGTAGCAGCCTTTGTTAATGAAGAACACAAGAGAGCCATTTGAGAAAGACTGAACCAAGACTGTGTCTTCCTCATTATGTCCAGATTGTGAACCATTTAAGGGGTTTCAGTGGGTAGACCTATTAGAGGACATGAGAGGGAAATCAATATTATCCCCCAAGGTGGCCCAATTTGTTTTACATAACATTTACAATGACAGATTCAGAAGAGAAATTCTCAAAGCTACTCTTAGAGAGCTAAGAAGAGTGAAAAGGTCAAACACTTACTGCAAATCAAGATACAGAGTTCAGTTTGTTTATCTACTGCTGGTTTAGAATAAGTTGTCCTTCAAACAGCAGCAGTTACACGTGGAGTTTGTCTGTGTGCATGTACACACATTAAGGCAAATGAAAGTGAGATGGCGATCTATAGAGAAAGACCACCTATGCTTCCTTCTTTGCAGAGGTAATTGCAAGCCATTTGCGCTTTAAATTGACAAGACGTAATAGGGTCAGAATGTGTCAATTATTTAAGGGCTTTTATGTCACTGTCACAGTGTGAGGAAATTGTGTGTGTACTTTGTGTGTGTAATTGGGGATGAGCATACGGAGACACAGCATAGCGCTTTGATGTAATCAGTTGCTTACCTCCTTTACACCTCTAACAACTGTTCACTTTATAAGGGCCCAGATAATGGTAAATGGTAAATGGACTGCACTTATATAGCGCCTTTCTAGTCTTCTTTTACAGTACGTATCTCATTCACCCATTCACACATTCATACACTGATTGCATTGGCTGCCATGCAAGGTGCCAACTGCTCATCAGTTTGAGGAGCTGACCATTCATACACATTCACACACCGATGGCACAGCCTTCAGGAGCAATTTGGGGTTCGGTATCTTGCCCAAGGACACTTCGACATGCAGACTGGAGGGGATCGAACCGCCGATCTTCTCCTAATGGTGACAGAGCTAGAGAAAGAGAGGGTCGGCATCTGTGCAATTTAGTCTCACAGTTTACTAAATAAGAGGCAGCTCTATATGTCTTGTCCTTGAAATATTGACCCTCAAAAAAATAATTTCTTGCTCTCTTCATCGTCACTGTTGGTGGTCCTCTCTCCTCATCTCTCCCTCCGTCATCAGGCTATTACTCCTAATGTACAGACGCACACAAAAAATGGAGGTGGTTACAATGGAGGGCTGCTCAGGGGAATCCACAGTCCCTTGAGGCATCTTCAAGCAGAAGCAGAGCATGTATTATTCCTTGTTTACTATCACCATTAAGCTCAAACTGAAACAGAAAGAATTACACAAACTTGAGTCACAGAAAACACACACAACATTTCATGTTAAACAAACTTGTGTATGTATTAATGTGCGTAAGATTGATTCGATAGGACTGAACTGAGCAGCAGTGTCTCTTCGGTGGCAGCTGAACGTATTCAAGCGTAGCGTCTGGTGAGAACCTTTCATTTATATGCCTTCAGGCCACTTCGCTGCTAAATTCTCCCTTAAATGCACAAACCTATGTACAGAATACTGAAAAGTAAAAGGTAACTAATGGCTGCTAGGAAGGCAGGAAAACATGTTTGTAAATGCTAAAATTTATGCTGTTGTTTAGTGTGAACAAACACCTATTGTGCAGACGATACCATGGCTTTCAGGGGGACTTCACAGTTTTTTTAACAGCCTGGGGGTGCTTGCGCATCCCTCACAGAGGACTGACAGTTAATGACCACATCAACACTGTTTAGACAATAGTCTAAACACATAAATATGAGCATTAAATCAAAAACGGAGCACGCTAGGCTGCCTACAAGGGAGTCCTCATCAATAATGATTAAAGTTACCCGTCACATACAAATACCATTAGGACAATTAAGGCATCAAATGCGAGGGTTACCTGACCTACCTACCTAACCTTTGAGTTAAAGTGAGTGCAGTTCATGATAATTCGCCGCCACACTTTGATGGTGATGTTAAGAATAGCACACGTGGCGGTATTTAAAGTGAATTATTGATGAATCACCCTCATGCATCCATAATCATGCATCAATAATAGCCTAATTTTATGCATGATCCCATGACTGTGAGGATACAGAAACACATAAATGCATGGCACAAATTGCACATTGTTAATATTTTAAAGGTCCCACAAAATTTTACAAATCATGTTTTCAGGGGAGCTGAGGTCTTAAATTAAGAATTAAACATCCTTGGTCTGCAGTGCAGGAGTTTTTTTGGACACTCATACATGGACAGTGTGCGACTGGCCCATCGGACTCCATGTGGAAAGTGATTTAGTGTCTACTTCTGGATCATTTAGTCCATTCTAAGGTGTAAAAATACTTCCAGTAATTACACAGGCTTTCGTTTGACTCAGTAAAACACATCACCAGGCTATTATTAGAGACAGGCCATTATTTCATTTGACAGGTTCACAGAGTGCCTCAATTAGTTACTGTTAATTAAACTATTGTACTGCTTAAATGTCATCTTTTTATATAGTATTTTAGTAATTTTGATATTGCAGGTTACATATTCTTGGCCTTTCTCTGCTTATTTAATTGCATTTTTTTATATGACTTTTCTTTGTGATGACCCTGTTCACATCCACCGCTTTCACACAGACACTTTCTTCTATTATTCATTCATGACACATACCACATCGCCCGCCACATTAAACAAAGTACATCTTTAAAAAACAAATGACAAACATTAAAGGTTTCATTCAAATGTTGGTTTTAAGCTTTCATTTTATTTTTTGCAGAGCTACTTTGTAGTAGAATTATGACCCAGTTACGCACAGTTTTGCATTGCACTGAGGATTTTGATGGACATTTTGGGTGCATTGATCTCTGCTTGTATTTCATCCATTGATAGTATAAGGAATGGATGGCGTATCCGTGATATCATCCACAGGTTTCTGAGGAGCTGTTGTGGCACCATGTTGGCAGTCCTGCCTGTTCAGATAGACTACCCAGAAAGACAGAAACCAAGTCATGGCACATGTAAATGTGTGGGCTGTTGTGCATGTGCATATATGGGATTACCGTGTGTGTGTGTGTGTGTGTGTGTGTGTGTGTGTGTTTATATGCCTAGATGATATTTATATCATCTTTAATATGTGGAGACAGGATGCATTGTCATCACGGGCGAGGATTTGTTGAATATTTTGTTTACCGAGCTACATTTAGAAAGCTGAAAGGCATGAGTGAGCGAAGAAACGAGAGAGGGATTACAGTGTGTGCCCTTCGGTGTATAAGTCTGTCTAAAAAAAGAAGTATTGTTGCCGTCGCTCCTCTGTTACAAAAATAAGGGTCAGATTTCAACAAAAAGACTTGAGCTCTGCTGTTATTTCTTTAAACATTCAGACCTCATGACATACAGGCACGTGTCCAACGTAAGTGGGATTTTTTTTGTGTGTTCTTCAAACATTTGATTTATTTATTTTCCCTTTTACTTTTGTTGCTTCCAGCTGGTGGCACTGCTATTCTGTTCCTTCATGTGGATCTGTGCGTTTGTCCTTTTGTCCTTTTTTCTACAAAGAAAGAAAAAGTATCTTGAACTACTGGCAGATTTATTGTGTAGCTCGAGAGAAAATAATCTTCATCGTCATGCCTCAGAAAATGACGTTAGTGCCCCCAAAATAGAAGTTCATGGTGGATGCATGAGCTTCTCTTTTGTTTTATATTATTGGTTTCAAGATGTGAGGAAATGACTTTTAGAACTGCTCACTGCCGTTGTTCTCAAACAACTGGCCGAGCTGTTTACACGTCACCAAGCGTTTCATTTTCAAGAGGCTTTAGAGCGCACAGGAATAATCCATGAAATCTCACTAAGCGTACTGACAGAACAGTCAATCGGAAAGTCTTATGTAGCCTTAAGATTCATTTATTCTGAGATCCACCACAGTGGCAGGCAACTTAAATCATCTGACATTTCCCCACTGATAAGTTCTTTCCTTGAATCCAGAAAATCAGTCATGAGTAGGGACTTCATCTTAAGGTTTGTAGAGAATTTTAGTCTCTGTCTATCTCAGGTTATCCACCAATTCACCACAGTGTCATCGCACCAGCCAGTTTGTCATTTTCATGTCATGTCTGTTTGCCCTCAGTGTTCCCCATCACTTCCAATCACCTAAGCCTCACACACACCCACACACCTGCTCCTCAGTCCCCAATTAACCTTCTATATACCTGTCTGGGAGACTCGTGATGGACCGCTACGACCTGCAAGACCAGGGTTTCTTGACCGAAGGAGACAGCCAAAGGATACTTTCTGTTAGTATCTACTTGTACTGGAAAAAGAAGGTAAACAGTGAAGAGGTGTGCAACATACCTGTCCTTGAAAATGAGTAAAACTTTGGAGTTGCTGTATCTCTTTATTCTTGTACCTTAACTTAGTTTGACAAACTGTGAGAAAGGTCGTGGAGGAGTGCCGATTTGGGGCAGTGCACATGCACTCTGGTGGATTTGTGGCTTAGAACTGTCAGATCTGGGCCTGAGCAGTAGGTTCAATCATGTGACCCATGCCATGCAGGTTGTAGCAATCCTTTGAGATCTTTTATTGGCCTCTTTCTGTCTGTATTTTGGGATTTTCTCCTTCCAGTTTATGTCCCTTTGGACTAGTTTGAGATTTGACTACTGTAGGTGACTCATCTTTTCCTGCCTGCTGTAACCTGTTTAATCCGTGAGTTGTACTTTTGGGTCCAAATTCTGCTTTACTGCACCATCACACACAGAGCATTAAAACTTATACACATCTCAGTATGCCATTAAAATTCGTATTTCTCCAGTATCACCGGAGTGACATGAAACACAGAGGAATCATGGTGGCAAGAGGCCCTGATGTCCTTTTACACATCAGCTTCCTGGGAGATCCCTCCAGCGTGTACAGGGGCAGCCCTGGGATCCCCTCCCCCTCAGTGAGTCATGGCTGGAACGTCTCCAAATGAAGGTGGTCCTCCTCCTAATTTCAGCAGCAGCTTGAGATGAATAAAAAGAAAATCACCTCTTTCACATCTCCAGAGCTGCCTGATTATCCTTTCTTCAACAAGGTTATTACTTTAAATTCAATCATTTTAATGTAGTGCAATCCCCTCTTTAACAAAAGATGTCTCTAAAATGGCTGATACTAGATCTCCTTTCGTAAGGATGCGCTTTAATTTCCCCTTCAGAGTTTTTTCTCCTGAACCCTGTGGGCGAATTGCTGACAGGGGTCAGAGCTATTCTGAGGAATGTGGCTACAAAGAGAAGTGTTCTCATGGTGACAGAATCGGAGCGAAGCCCACTAGCATCTTGCCTTATGTCGTCTTCACTGGAAAATCAATGTGGGGAGATGGAGAATGATGCAGAGTTCTCTCCAAAACAGAGAAAGCAGACGAGGGGAGACAGAAGGGGGGGGATAAAGAAAAAAAAAAGAGTGGGTGAGGACTAGAGAATTGAATAACATCCAGAGAGAGGGGTAGTGGTGTCTTAGCACTCTCTTTTTTGTCATCTCTTACCACTTGTCACTCACATCGGTTTCGTGCCAGTTTCCATAGAAACCAAACCCCACCTCCACCCCCTTTGAGAGAGACGTTTCCTTGGCTGACTGAGACATGGACAGGTGATCTGTTTGTTAAGAACATTTGCAAACCTTTGCTGGAATGCAGCACAACATGATGCTGTATTTTTTAAGATGAATTCTGCACTTGATATTCTCTCTGTTCAGCACTTCCAGCTCTATAAATTCTCCCTTGCTGGTGTCTTTTTCTCTCTGTCCTTGTGAGTTTAAGAAAGGAACCCTCTGTTTGTCAGGTACTGCAGCTCTTTATGTGTTTGTGAATGTGTGCCACTGCTTGCCGTCAGGAAGGTTTTCCCAGTTTTCAGTAATTGGGTTCACTGTCTCGCTCGGCTGAGTCCTGATTGTGGTTGTGTTTTGTTTCCCATCGGAGGAGCGCCGTTGCTGAATTCTGATTATGTAAATGACTCGTCTCTTATATAGCTCTCTGTTGTTATTTACCTCCCTGTCGCTGATGGATTAGAAAATCGAAATTAAAGTTGACTTTTGAAAGTCAAGATATAATTGAACAATAATGAGAACAATAATGCACGCATTTAATTATATTAATGATAGTTTTCCTTGTGTGTGTCGATTATTTATGGTATATGAAAACAACATATCATCATAAAACAGAAACTAATTATTCAGAGCAGCTATAAAACACCCCAAAACATATTTTTACAGATATTTTTACATAAATTAATCATCTTTCTATTCACTTGAAAACATACATATATTAAGCACATTGTGTCCTCCTTTGCCTACCAACTAACACTGCCTCTCAACCCAGGC
Source organism: Miichthys miiuy (assembly GCA_036365135.1). NCBI lineage: Eukaryota > Metazoa > Chordata > Actinopteri > Sciaenidae > Miichthys > Miichthys miiuy. Next base: position 9,363,497 of record CM071609.1, read on the forward strand.
TACCAATGCTAAGGTTTATTTGTCAGTCTTCTTCCACTACTCGTAATGGGATAATCAATGGAGGTGGTGGGGAATTCTTGCCTCCTGGTAGCCATCAGGTTAATGATGATGCTGGGAGAGACAAGCTGTGAAAAAGAAAGCCACCTGGAGAGCCAGACAATAAATCAACAAACAATCAACCAAATGTTTACTCATAGAGAGCTAATCAAACCCTTTGAGAAGAGGAGCCGAGGGAATGAAAATGACAGAAGCTGAGAGACAGACAGGAGCTATGAGTTTGCCTTTTATTTTGTGAAGCCCTGTTGTGTATATATTGGGTATATCTGAGCTCACATCTATATACATCTATGTTTTCTTGCTCTCAAAGCCGCAAATCTAATTTCTGTGTTTGCATTATGTCATAATTGCTGTAATGATAACCAGGCAGACAGAGGCGGAGGCGCAAGATATCTACAGTTTTTTTGGATTTTTGTCAGCTCACTGTAATTAGCAAATCAAAAGACCAAAGGTCTGCCATAGTTAATAAGAGACAGTGGGTGTCAACTGACTTTTTATGTAACATAAAGAAAACACCATTACTGTTGGGCTATACAAATGTATAAAGAGGAAGGAGTGAGAGTGTGACAGAAAAGTTTCCAAATTTAGTGCAAATTTTCAAAGGATTTTTAGAAAACTGGCAAAAAAATATATAAATTACGGCATGTTTTTATCCACTGTTACGCAAATTAGGAGTTGGCGCACTGAGATGGAACAGATGGTGGCATAATTTAAAAGCGCACCACTCAAATGAGCGAATTTATGTTTGTTTCATGAGTTCATTTGAGGAAGGTTCCCGTCACCTCATCAGTCCTCACATATCTGATGTTTCTGTCTGCTGCAACTCTTTATCTCTTCAATGGAGCGGAAGCTTCCGTGGATGTTTAAGTGGACGGATTTGCTACAGGAAGACTGTTTCTGTTACAGTCACATTTAGATTTTGTTGATGCATCAACTCTTCCACTTTCCAACTTTTCTAATATTGTTATTTGGTGTTTCTGCTCCGTTTTTTTTTATGAGCAAATTGAATGGTTGGATGGAAACACATACTTCTCTCTGCTGGCAGTCGAACAGAGCAGAGTGAATTAGCATGTACTTCATGCCATTTAAGACTCTCGTGGCGCTTTCTGTACATGTTCAGTGTACCTTAAACTGACATCCATTAAGTCAGTGATTTGAAGGGCATAAGGTTTGAAGCTTTAGCTTGGAGTACTGGGATTATAAAATGAGATTTTCTTTCTATTTCACACCCTCTAACAGGCTGTAGTAGCTTAGCGAGAAGAAAGCCAATGATGCATCCCTGCCGTGACATCCACACGACACAAGTCTGTGATTTTGGTGTAAAATGCAGCACTCTGGCACACTTTACGCCAAATTAGTTGTGGCAGGACAAAAGGCCACACTAACCCAAATCTAATGGACCACCCACAGTGCACCAAGCACACACTGTCAGTCAAAAACACAGTTATGATGGCACACTAGGCAACGGGGTAAACATAATGCACCAAGGAAAACCTGAAAAATCACACTCAGGATGTGACACAAACTCAGAATGACTAACAGCTGTCCAGCCACTAATCATCCCTACCATCAGGGAGGTGAAGGCTAATTAGTCCTGCTGATTGTTCTGATTGTAGTAAAATCCTGCTCTTGTTACAGCCACTGCAACAAGACATCATGGATCTTTTTGTAGTTGTGCACAATGTGAACACCACCTGCCGTATAAAACAATGAAATTACCCAGGCGTCGATCATTGAGAGGAGCTTTAACTCCAGCGGGTGTGTCTCCTCTTATACATCCTTTAGCTTCAACACATACATAATGTCCATAATGCATAACGCTAATGGATGGATTTCCACTCATCCCTGCACTGATTTGCAAGCCTGCCTATACTTCAGCTCTTTACTTCTGCTTTGATCATCTAAATGTTCAAGTGAAATCTCTTTGGCTTCTGTTCTGTCTCTTCTTGCGTTTACTTTGTCCAGGGGATTGGCACAAATTTGGCAGAAACTGTAACAATCCAGCTGGGTTCATCAGCCGTTCCAAATGTAGGACGCTTTGATGTTGACTCACTTTTTCTTTTCTACTTCAACATAGCATGTTTGTGTGAATAAACACCACAAAGTCTAAATAAATCAAATCTGTTATCTCCACACTTGGCCTTTATTGTCATTCAGCTGGTGGATAAAGGCAGAATTATCTTTGTGCTTTGATTATGACTTATCAACAATCAGTCTTTTTTTTTTTTTTTTTTAGTCAGGCATCCAGATTTCTTTGTGGTCTAGATATACAACAGCTATCTGCGTTCATGAATTAGCTTTCCAAGAATGGGGAAAAAAGGCAGTTTTTGAAGCAGTAAGAGTTAAATAACGCTCCTCTGTCAATTTCATTTCCCTCCGTGGCACATTCAAGGTTCAGGTAATGAGATAATACAGCGTGCAGAAGATTTAATAACGATGATCCATTTAGTTATACATGAGAATATTAAAAAGTTCTGTAGTTCTTGATATCACTGAACGAGTCAGCAACTTCAGACTGTGCAGAATCACCTTGATGTTCTGACTGTTGGCAGTAGATAGGTTTTGTTGGGTTGCTATGCTATTTCTAGGCCACATAAGGGAACTTGCAATTAAGCCATGAAAGATTACTACATTACGAGTTGGGTCAATGGTTGTATTGATGATCTAATAACTTAACTTTGACGGCAGTAAAAGCAGCCATGATGTTCACTGTGGTGGAGCTCATAACTTATGTCTCTGCAGATTTTTGTTTTATTATGCTGAATGATTTGAAGTCTATAAATACAAACTACAAACGTCGTTCTAATCGTTGCCAGTTGGCTATGCAAGCCTGTGGGGTAAAACTGAGTTGATGAAGGTGCTTGTGTAGGCAGCAGTGACAGGAGCAGGCTTTAGATGATGGGCTCCTCCTCCTCTACATCACACCTCTGCAGCATTCAGCTCACACATCTGCACCTCCTCTCCTCCTGCTGCTGTTGCTCTTTCACCTCCTAATCATTTTAGAGGGAGGTGAGAAAGATTGACACGCACACACACGCACACACACACACACACACAAACATAGACACACTCACATAAGCACCACGTGTAGGTCCCAAGGCTGACACACAAACACACACACACACAGATATCCAACAATTCCACTACACCCTGCCAGGCTCCCCAGGCTGCACAGCTTGTGTGACATTCTGTTCGAAATGTATGGGAAATGCTACATGTGCATACATTACAGCTAAGCCTGTCAGTGCAAAAGCCACATGTAGCCCGAGGTTACAGCTGCACACATGGACCTTTAACAGACAAACTTGTCTGTCAGAAAGGTTCAGTAAGACGCTGAGGGCAAAAGTCTGAGCAGCAGTTATAATTTAATATGCATTTTTGAACTTGTGTAAGGAGATTGCACGTCAATAACACGACACAATGCCACAGGGGCCGGCTAATTGCTTGTGTAAAATCGACTCTTGACTGCAGGGAGAGTTTCATGTTTGTGTGGTTGACTCACATTAGTCATCTTCTCAAGCTGGAGTTCAGTCTCTCCTGTTTTGTCCAGGTTAATCGTAACGCCTGCTCTCACTGGAGTATTCCTCTCTCGCTCCTCACTCTCTCACAATAGTTGTTTTTTTTATTAAAAGCATCTCTGAAGAATACTCTCTTCATCATCTCTGCCATCAGCCTTGGTCCCTTTGCACATCTCACACATTTCTGCCCCGCCACCTGCCACCCAAGCATCGTAAACACACCCACACATGCGCTCACACACGCACATATGCATGCGTGCATACACACACGCCAGCATAGCTGGGAAAGGTCGACCGAATGCCAGTTTCGATGCGATGGCTCTCTGGTCCCTCTCATGGTTCCCCCTACTGCTGTGCTCATCAATTATACATAGCTTGCACATTGAGTGTGTGTCTATGCGTGCAGGTGCTCTTGTTGCAGTTTTGTCAGAAACAAAATCTCTGTTGGTGTGAGGGCTTCTGGCCAAACACGAGAGTGGGAGACGCTGAAAAACAGTGACAGGGTAGGTCTAAGGCGGCACTTTCTCATTAACATGCTCTCGGCTGTTTTGCTGCCTGTGTTCTGTATCTAATTGCCTTTCAGTTGACCCACCTGCCTTATCCTTATGAATCAGTCTCCACAGTCTGCTCTGTGAAAGAGAAATGACTCAGGGATTAGATTACACATTCACATATGGTAAATACACACACACGCACACTCACACTCAAATGATAATTAGGTAGGAAGAGAAAGAACAATTTACGTGACAGGAGTTCAAAGAAAGCCTTGCAGGACTGTAGATTTCTGAGCAGCAGCAATAGGATCTTCTTCTTTTCTTTGGGCTCCTCTGGCTTTGTCTGGAGATATTCACATCATGCCTTTTTTTTTTTTTTTTTTTGCTACAGAAAAGAGCTATAAAAACTTAAAATTACCTTGACAAGATTTTATTTTGAGCATCACTCATGGTGCACACCATCTAGTCACCTATCTCACTGGCCACTTTTTGAGACGTGCTTCTGGAGAAGAGTGTAACTACAGATGTCCCTGCAGGGCAGGGGCAGCATATGCACATGATTTTTTTTTTTTTAGATGTTTTTGGATGTTTGTATTGTATGAGCAGAAGAAAGTACAATTACCAGTGCACTGTCAAAACTGACAGAATGACATAAGACGGACAGACCCCCTTGGTGGGCCTTCTGCGTGCACTTCATCTGACAGCTAAACCTGCACAGCTGAGGGAGAAACTGGCAGGGGATATTATGCAAAGAGGAAGCGAGGGAGTTGCACCAGACATGCCTTGCAGGTTCATAACATCTCTACGTCACACCTGACTTGCCATTTTTGGTTCAGTACAAAACAACACTGCATGCACAATAGATGTAAACATCTTCTTTGGAACCTGTAGTCCTCATTGATATCACATTGCTCTACTCAATCCTTGTACGCCTCTGAAGTGGTCTATTTTCAGACTTGCTTCAGACTTTTAGACTAAATCTCTAAGAATAAAAAAAGACTTTGCTCTCAGTGTCAGACTGTCAAAACTCTCCAACAGCCTCTCTGAAGAAATCTGATTTGCCACTTCTAAATTCTTTTCTTATTTGGTAATTGGTTTTGGTACATCTGGTCTTTGTCTGGTCTTGCATCTAGCTGATTTTTTTTTTTGCCACTTGGAGTGAGTGGAACACAACACTCATATGGTGAACTTGTTACCAAAATAGTTGCCTATTTACACATTCAGCAATGAGCAACATTAGTATTCATTAAGAGTTGTGGTTCTGGTCACTGAGCTGAATGTTCTCGCTAAATGTGGAGTTAGAGGTTAAAACTGTTTTTCACCAGTTTTCAGTCCAGGACTTTGTGGGCGGTCCTAAAGGTTGGCTCGATGACACGAGACACTGAGGCCACCCTGAGCATAGCCCTGCACCCCTAGCAGAGAGATGGAGATTAATTCATCTCGCTCAGAGTGTTTCAAAGTTAGTCACGTCATTTTCTGAACTCATCAGACACAACTGTCAAAATTGCTGCTTGACTGCTACCACGAGCGGGCGTGGCAATTCAATATCCTCAGATGCAGGGAAGTTTGAATCAAATAGAAAACATTGCCTCTCATTGCTAACTGATTCTTGTAATATGTTCTTATGATAAGATTTAAACATAATAAAAGCAAAATATGAAATGCTAATGAATTGTAAGGGCGTTTCCATTAAAAACTAGGACAAAATTCTTTAATCCTCTTCCCCGAGAAGCCAGGGATTGATGAGGATATTAAATGTTAGAATTCACTTGATTGATGCTCAGCATTTCACTTCCTTTACTTCTTTTAGTGTGTACAAGATTCTTTACTTAGATGCAAACATGTATTTGTCATTTCCATGCGTATTCTGTGTCCTTCTCTTATTTTCTTTATATCTTGTCCTCCTCCATACTTGTCCTCCTGATATATGCCCCTCCAATCTGTCACACTGTTCCCTGAAACTAACCAAACATGACATTTGGAGCCAAATGGGTGTAAAAGCTGTAGACTCATGGGATTGCAGGCAGACCTTAAAATACAACAAACATCATGTTATTCACTTCTAGCTGGTTGCATTGGTCCCATCAATTCTGAGACAACATTAGCCACATAATGATAGATCATTGACTCTGATTAAACACTGTCTCATGCTGTCACAGTAAGACACTGTGGTCTTAGCTTACAGCCCTGGGAGGAAAGCATTTATTTAGCCACATGCTGCAGAAAAGGCTATAGAAGATTGTCCGCTTCATGGCAGGGTTTTATTAGCCTGACTTCTCTCTTTGTGTCTCAGTATTGCCGGTGGCAGCGGGTCTAATTATGCCATGTCACCTTCTCCTCCTCTGTTCCCCTTCGTCTGCTGTCTCTCCACCTTCCCCATCTATCCGTCACTTTTCATTTTCGTTGCCACAATAATTTAGCCGTCTCTCTTACAGCTGATTTTCTCATTTTTTTATTTTTATTATAGTCCTCCAGAAGAATTAAAGAGTTAGAACATAACAAACATAATCTGCACTGCCACACTCTGTGATCAAGACATATTGTTCCCCTATTATCCTGAATGCTTTGAGCACCCAATTACAGCTGTGAAAATGCCATTTTTCAGCTAACGTTCAAGACTGTTCTCAAGTTGATTTTTCGTTACAACAGCCAGTACTCATGATGATTGCTGCATGTTCTGATTCCTCATGATGACACTCAGTTCCACTCCAGACGACCCATAGCTTCATATGTCTACTGTTGGCATGCTAACATGAGATTAGCATCTGTAAATATGTTTTGGACTGGCTTGTTTTGGCAGGTTAACTGACAGGCTTCTGTTTGCAAATCAAGTGTTCACACTCAGTGGTTAAACTGAAACATAAAGTAGGACATAAAGTCACTTTATGGTAGAAATCACTCTGGCTTTTTGCACAAAACACAAGTGGTAGTATTTGCCGGTGGGAAGCCAGTGAGGGATTGCAAACATTTCACTTTCACCCTTTTTAATTGGTTCGAACTGATTTAAAAGCTGTAAAATTGTAAAAAAACAAAAAAACTTGTTGAGACCTGCCACTAAAATCCATCTCAGATCGATCGAATGCAGCCAGACAGGACACATTTACCGGTGACTGTGGATGCATACAACCACATTATTGATGGAAGGTTAATAGATACTCACATAATATTCCACCTAACTGTGCACCTAAATTACAGTCTAACTCATCAAGATGACTTGGTGGCTTATTTTGAGTTAGCTACAGTGTACAGTTATTATTTTCTTGTATATGAAGGAGCATATGGACCTGTTTTTATTCCAACATGCTCTGTATGGGTGGTCACATGAGTCTGGGAACTTTGTTGCTATGGCACCGGGGCTGTCCATAAGGTGCACACTAGGGAGGGAAATGAGGTCACTTTTTTCTTGTATGAACTGAATCATCTTCTGCTGGCTGCAAAGAAAACATTAAAAGAAAACAATATGGAATTTTTAGACTGGACAGAAAACAGTCATCGGAAACAGTCACTGGAGACAGTGCTTGACATTTGTTGATACTGTGTGTGAATGCAGTCAGTCTCAGGTGTTATATGGACATAATATATAAATATAACATGCAGGTCTAAACCGGGTCGGAGAAGCAGCCAGGCCAAATCTCTCTCCAAAGACAAGCTGTTCCTCCTGAAGCGCCGGTGCGACTGATGCATTGTTGTTATTAAACTTGAGGTCACTTTCTAACACAGATAGGTCATCAGTCTGTCGTGTCCTGGCCAGTAGCCTTATAAATTGCGTTTGCTGTTCTGCTCTGCCTCCAGTACCTAGAGGACAAGACCCTGCCTCAGTGGAAACGAATCAGATGTGACAACACATGCCTCGCAATTTGTGATGTTGATAGCCTCTGGCCTCAAACTGAAGGGAGCTTGGTTTTAAAGCACAGGCAGAGGTTATAAATGGATATTCTGGATAACTAGGTGAAAGGATTAAAGACCACTGGGGAGGGCATGGGATGATGTAACCTGTGGGCACGTGGGCGTGCCCTCACTCATGTATGTCTTGTGTATGTGATGTGCTTCATCAGTGCATCTGTGTGTGAGTGTGTGTGTGTGTGTGTGTGTGGGTGCTCCTCCATCTAGGATAAAAGTCCTCTTCCGATCACATGACATCTAAAGATGAGAGATAAGTAGACCTGACTCATGGATGGACATTTTTAGCTCAGGAGAACAGGAAATATAAAATAGAAATGAGCTCGGCAACACCTGTGGCTTTAGGTAAATATGATCCATGGCTGCGGGGGGATAAAATGAGTTATGAGAGCAAAATGCAGGAGCCACTGATTGGGATTATCTAAAGAATGTCTGTCTCGTCGTACCGGATATGAGGAACATGAGCGGACGGCTAAACTGATTAAGCCTGATTTGAAAGAATGATGCTGGAGACAGTCATATAGATGTGACTCTCTGTCTCTGTCTCGCTCTCTCACACACACATACTACATACAGACTGTCCTAAATTATTGCCCAAGGAGACTTGAAACAAAGTGAATCATGCCATCCTGATTTGATAAAAATTGAGCAGCATGAAGGGCTTCATGCTGGGCAGTTAGAATGAGAGCATATGGAGGCACAAGGCCAGCTCCTATCTTCCAGCTGAGGCTGTTTATGAGACACTCCCGTTGCTGTGGCACCTGATCCTCCTGCCCATCATCGAATTATGCAGTGGGAACGTAATACGTACCTTTATGCTTCAAGCAATCTACAAACGTGAGTTTGAATGCAGTCTGACACCGTAAACACCTCGTAATGAGTCATGCTCGCCTGTGATTTTGGCCTGCTATGATGTGATTATACAAATTTTTCCGGGATTGTAGTACAGATAGAAAATGTTGATGCTGCACATCTAGACATCATCCACTGTATATGCTTTATACTCAGATGGTCTTTTCATACCCACCTACAGTCAGATACAATCACACATACTGCAGAGCATTGTTCATGCTTATGTAACGACCTGATTCTTGTTTTGTTCGGGTTATTGCATTGTTTTTCTCTATTTTTAACCCTTACCCTTTTAAAGACAAAAATAGAGCACAAATCATGTCATCACACAAGTCTCTTGTCAGGAAATCCTCCTCTGATGTGTCACTCTCTGCGTGTGTTCCCATAGTTGCCTTTTTAAGTCATTTTCATTCTCATTTCTTTTTCAAAGACACTGCAGAGCTCTGTTCTCTAACCTTAAAGCATATCTCAACCATCCTGCATTTCTCTGCTGCTCTCCGCCCCTCAACTTTTCCCCCTTTACATCGTCTCTTAGCTGGATACTGCAGGACTTCCTGGGGGCTCACTGCAGGAGGTGTGACTGATGATGAAAGGTGTCCTGAGATGACACATGTTAAATTAGATGCACATACACACACCTGCTGATAATCTTGTTTTAAATGGCAGGAGAGGCTTCCTTCAGTAACACAGTTCTAACGCTGTAGGACACACAGTAAGCTGACCATCAGTATTATGACCAAAACCTTTTAGCTGGAGCGAGGCTGAGTGTCCATAACGAGATTATCGTCAGGGTAATGATGAGAGTGAGGTAGGTAGGTAATGATGGGAGTAATGGTGTATAGTGGTATAAAACTACATTTGTAGTTTTTCTCTAAAGGCATTCCTCAGGTTAAAAACCTGTTTGTTAAAGAAACATAGATTAAATCAACCACTGTGAATCATCTGTCATGTGCCCTCTCGGTCGCTGTTTCCTCTCTGCATGTCCTTTGTTGTCATCTGTCATCACTCTGGTACAGTGAAGTGCGAACCTTCATCAAAACAGCTGTGATACGGGCAGACAGATGGAGGTGGAACAGGAGGGCGAGAGCAGCAGAGGAAGACAGAGAATGAAAATTGAAAAGGGTATACTGGGGTCAGAGAACAGAACAATGGGACTGCACTTTTGTACCACACAATGTGATGAAAATCCAGGTCAGGTGTTTCTGCATCACAATAACTTTGAATATGTTGATGAAAGATCCTGGTTTTTGTTGGTTTGTGACCAACATTTCATAATTGCAGGGAAAGAACTACAGGAAAACAAATGCCACCCACACAGTCCAACTCATCCTGCCTCTTGTTGCTTTGCAATTCATAGAAAAGTCACAGTTATTCATACACCATCTCTTAACTTAACATGTAGGATCGATCTAAATCGGCAGCTGTCTTCCCTCTTTATTTAGTAATATTCACTTTGTATTATTTTAGCGGTTTTCTGTAACCGCATATCCTTGAGGAGGCTGGAGCAATCCCAGTTGACATTGGGTGAGAAGCAGGGCACACCCAGAGTAAGTCACCAGTTCATCACAGGGCTGACACATGGATACAAACATCAATCACACTCACATTCACACTTACAGGCAATTTAGAGTCACCAATTAACCCGCGTGTCTTTGGACTGTGGGAGGAAGGCGGAGTACCCGGAAAGAACCCACACAGACACGCAAACTCCCCATAGAAAGACCCCAGCTGGGGTTTGAACAGGGAACCTTCTTGCTAGCCACCGCACCACCATGCCGCCCATTTTGTAATATTGTTTCCGGCACTGAGACATCGGTTTCCGTGGATTTCAAATGTAGAACACACCACTTACTGCATGTTGGTGGATTTTTTTCCTGTGAGAGGTGGACATGTACTCAGCAATTGTAGCAAACACAAAAGCTTCCCCTGTACTGTATTTAGTCTGAATCATCACTGTGTTCTATTAACTATGATAGACATAAAAAGATGTTAATATATATGGAAATGCCACAGATTAATATTGTAAAGAGGAGAGAAATAGAAAAAAAAGTAAGAGCTGTTTTCTTCTTATTGACACGTTATTTGATATGGTAATTTATTTGTGTTTAAAAGGCCTGAAGTATCATTAACAACTGCTGAGTGTTAGATAGAGGTGGGAGGTGGACGGATAATGGGAAAGAGGGCAGGCAGATAGGAGGATAGAGAAGAGGGCTGTGGACCAATTTAACACACTGCTTTTATTCACTCTGTCCTCTCGAAGGCAGGAATATGACTAATTATTACCTGCTCTTTAATAGACTGGAACGGTTTGTCACCCTGATGCGCACACACACACACACACACACACACACACACACACACACACACCTTTTACTAGTGTGGACAGCTTAGTTAGTTATAGAACAGTAAATCTGGAGCAGGTAGCAGCCGGGCTGTACGATCATGTTTTATAAAAGCTAATGAGGAGGGTGTAACATTTGTAACATTCAACAACACCAAGATAAAGAAATGCATCATGTAGATCATGAGAAAGAATTTGAATTGTTCATGAGCAGTATTAAATTTGGGTTACAACAAATATGGATTTAAAGGATCCATGAAGATTTCTGTTAGAAACTGTACTCATTAAAACACATCATCCCAGCTAATGCTAATCACACTAATGAATGCTATTCTAGGAAACTTGTTAAAGTTTTTTCATGAAAAGTTTTTGCTTGCTTTGGCAGGAAGCACTTCAGTTTGACACTAACAAGACAAATTCTGCAGCCATGGTAGCAGCATGTTCATGTTAGCATGCTAACAAGCACACAGTGACAATGCTTACATGTTTTTTAGCAGGTATAATGCTAGTTTGTATTCTTATTTTAGCATCTTAGCTGCTGCTAATGATGATGTCCGTTTCAATTCAGTGAAGACTGCCAGTGTAGGCGATGTGAGTTTTTCTTTAATTACTCAAAAACACTATTTTTATACGCTCCTAATCTTATATGTCAACAGACATTAAATCTGCCTGTTTCCCTCTTTATTTTTCTTCATGACATGGACCTTCCCCCGCTAAGTATAAAAAGGGAGGTTGGAAACATGTCGACTGTTTCCCTTTCAGTTATTTTAATCACACTCCTTATCTCAACAGTAGATCACACTGGAAAGGTGAAAATTAGGCAAACTGAGAGGGAGGGGGTGGAAATGTGACTATTTCAGTCTTCCAGTGTTAGAAAAATAGAAGCCCTTCTGATTTTCGTTGCTCATATGATACAAAGATGCCTCACAGCTGCAGCCCTTCTACAGTAACACATTGTTTATTCTTGGCTGGCATTACGGGATAAATTTTGCATGTTTGTGCGCTACTTTATTTTAACCGTTGCAGAGCTGGTTTGTATTTTGTATTGTATTTATATTTATGTTTATTGCTATATGTTCATTACATACAGCATGTATCTGTACACTCGACAACATGCTGGTGCAGAAACAATGAGAACTGATGATGAGATGTTGCTCATATTTTATATATACTCTCTGGTTGCTGTGTTGAAACTGACATGTTTTTAATGACTCGCCCTCTCCAACATAGATTATTTTTTCATCTTTGCTGTATACACTCACACAATTTGCTGCTGCAGTGTCCCTATTTCCCCACAGGGACCATTAAAGTTTCATTTTTTTTTTTTTCTCATGTGTAAGATAAACAGACTTATTAAGCAGGTACTGATCACAGTTACAGGGAAGATGACAGACGGCAGGAGCACATCACGCTCAGCGTGGGGAAATCAACTCTCTCTCCGGGGAGAGGCTGCTGGCTGCTGCATGGCTGTGCCTACAGGTGCAACAGAAGCTTATGCCCATAGTGCCCTGTTTTTTCTGCAGCTGCACTACATGGTCGCTTCATAGGAGCTGGTAATTGAAAGGACATGCAGTGTGTGGCATGAAACCATCTGTCTTTAGTCTGTCCTCAGTGCTGTGTGCTGCTCCCTTGTGGTAGAGCCTCTTGGCTAACACTTGCAGCTATTGAGAGCTGTACACCCACAACACTTTGTTCTGTGATGTAATATTAAGGATCACTAGTGACTGCCTGTTCAGCAGCAGTACTGTTACTGTGACAGCAGTCGTTCTGGACTCAGAGTTCTCTCCCAACCAGTAACAGCCACCACCCTTCCCCCTCACTGTCTCAAAAGCGATAAATTAAAATAGCTCATCCTCACAGAGAATCAATTCGGCTCAATAAAAACTCTCAAAGAAGCCGTGGTGCTGCTGGGTGCAGCGAGCACAGAGCGAACCCTGTGGACTGAGGTGAACTTTCCAAAGATCAACTTGTCACAGTGACTCAGGAAACATCCCTGAGGTGAGCCATGGGTGACAGCTGCTGCTGCTCCACTGCCACAGGTAAATGCCAGAAACCCCACTTAGATACACTGGCTTGCTGACACACACACACACACCCAAACACATATACACTGCTCTGTCTTAAAAGAACCTAAAAAGAACACAAGCAGGCTTAGCATTAGTCACTATCAGCACAGAGAATACACAGATGATACAGAATGAATACATGTCTTACACACACAAATACATTCACACACACCGGACACAGGAATCCCCAGATTCAGACACAGTCCTTCGCTGTAATTGTTCAGCGTAAACAGAACAATAATAGAACTGTGCGTGTTTCTTTCTGGAAAATGGATGAAGCTGAATTGCAAGACGGTGGCACTATACATCATTATTACTACATGAAAGACTAAAAATCTTCCATTCCAGTGACAATGATAATGGAGTATTTAAATATTTTAAATCTGCATGCATGCATCATGTTTAATATATCATGAATCCAATGTATGCCGTTGTGTCTGGTGTCTTATATTTGCTTTCTGCAACATTCGTAGGTGTTTTTTCTTCAGATGATGTAATGAGAAATGATGTAACCTAAATAAAAAAAAAAACACACACGCACTTGTACACACACATTCACACAAAGAGCTGCTGATCTTTTCTGAGAGGTAAAGATTTGAAGCCCTGTTGAGTCAGTGCTGATTAGGAACACAAAATATTGATTTCAACCTCGTATTGGTCTGCAACAGTTTGAAAAATGATAGTTAATAGGGAAGACACAAATCTAAAATCTATAATGGTTTTCTGCTTCCTCGTGTCCCTCTGAGAGATTTTAATGTGCGACAAATTGGAAAAGAACTTAGAAGATATGCAGCTTTGTTTCTCCCTGAAAGAAATTGTGTCATCATCCAGCGTTCCTTACTGAGCTGCAGTACTGAGGAGGACCACCAGGTGTCTGTAGAGTAAAAGGGATGTATTTGATGTTACAGAATCAGCTCTCAAAATAAGAAGGCAGACTATTATCGTTTTCACTCGACCTCTTCATCTTCTCTATATACTCAAAAACAAGGCGACTGCACTGTGGCTGCTGCCATGTCACCTGTCGGCTACCGTGCCGCCCAGTCACCATGCAGACAGCAGCCAGAGGAACAAACATTTGTGAACATTAAATTACAAATATAGTAACTAATGTAGAAAAACCCCATCAATGTCAGGTTGCTGTCACATTTCACAGCCACAACTTGGCATATGTGAGCTCCTGTAAAAGCCACAATTCAGGTCATCACCCACATGTTCTGTGTTGAGTTTCATGACCACACTTCCCAGAAGCTGTTAAGGTTTGGTATGAGTAGACGTTGACATGTGTCTTAAAAACCTGCTCACAGCCACCATTGCTTACTGAAGTAGACATGTGACAACCGCTTAAACACGTATGCATGTCAGCAGACCAATTTAGCTGTGTTGTAAATACCTTTTTAATGTATTATTGGCCACTGTGCTATCTGTCATTTCTGTGTTCAGATGTTACTTTGTAAATTTGGATTCACGTTACAGGTACTTTAAATTCAGAGCATATCTGCTGGTGGGATAAACTGTGAATTATGCGTGAAGCCTTTTAATGAAGAGTATTTGTATTTGTGAGTATTTCCTGGAGCACACCAACATGATTTTCAGCTCCATTTACAGTTATTATGAGGATGTTTTTACCAGGAATGGTGGTATTGAACAAATATGATACTTCACTTACTAACTGTGTGTTTTTCTGTGTCTGACAGTAAAGGGGAGGTGGCAGCCATCGAGACAGAGCTGCTGAAGGACTACAGGTTTGGACAACAGCAACTGATAGAGATTTGGGGACAAGCATGTGCCCTCGCCATCACTAAGGTCTGCAAGCCTGATACTGTATTATCCAGATGTCCTTTGTTGTCAGTCTTTTGTTTCTATGTTTCTTCTTTCTATAACAATGTTACTCTAAGCATGAAGCAGACCACAGCACAAGGCAAACTCTTTCCCCCCCTTTTTTCATTCATTCATGATTTCCATCCAGCCATATCCATCCATCTCCATCCATCCAACTGTCTATATTTGTGTGGACATGCGATACTATCACTACAAATAAAAGCCGAGACAGATAACGTCATTACATCATGTTTTTTATTGCAGCTTTTGTTTTTATTGTGAAATGGACCTTTGCTTGAATGTGCTATTATGCTTTCAAAGCTCTTTTCTTTGGACCATTAAACCAGTGGCACTGAACACTGAACAGTGGTTGCCATTTACTGTTATGTGTGTGTGTGTGTGTGTGTGTGTGTGTGTGTGTGTCTGTGTGTTGGGTTTGCATTTTAGTATGTGTTTAACAGCACTCTTACTAGCTGTTCTGTAAAACCACCAATGTTATTTATATATTTGTATATATTTTGTGACATGTTTTTTAGGAATTGAGGATTTATATTTTCTCATCTGCCCTGCTCTTTGCCAAAAAAAAACAAGAACATTGTTATACAAAATGTTACATAAAGCTTTATCAGTTCTTTGACTAATCTCATAGCTTCGAGGATTAGCACAAATTCAGTAAAACACTTTCTCTGGGAGAGCTTGTTTTTTTTTGTTTTTTTTTTTCAAATCCACAAGTTGCTTTTGGAAATTGGTCAAATCAAAGGAAGTCATGCGCTTTCTTTAAAACCGCTGTCCTTTCCTGCATAAAGCCATCCACCCAGAAGCTGTTCCAAGCTCAAATAAAATAAAATCTGTGGCCCCGACCCACGTAATCCTGTGCAAATACCTTTAATAGTCAACACTGTGTATCATTCAGCAAACCTTTTCTAAAGGTCAAAAATTTCATCCCAGTTTTTTTTTTTTACAAAAGCCGCTGCACATTCTGTCACTTTGAGCTTTCAGTAATCACCAGAAAACTGAGATCCTTTCGTGACTTTTTGATTGTACAAGAGGGCAAAGAGTCACAGCTGCTACTACTTACACTTTCCTAATTTGCATTAACTTTCATACAAAATGTCTGATTGTTATGAGGAGGAAATGTTCTAACTTTCTGTGACATTTACCTCCAAACATTTGAGCGGCTCACCTCAGGGCAGAACACCTGAGCTCACTCTGTGGCAGAGCTCCTTAACGACACCGGTCCAAAACCACAACTTTCTTCTCTGTGATCTGGACTGTGTCAAACAGAGAGTGTGTGTGTGTGTGTGTGTGTGTGTGTGTATGTGTGTGTCCGAAGAGGGCTGTTAGGAACACATGTGGTTACCTTTGACCAGACCACGGGCTTGG